>CM044007.1:83492156-83964656 GCA_024085815.1 Flaveria linearis
GAACTTGCAATTTTGCATACCATACATGAAAATAAAGTCATTTCCTCTAGGGATTTTTAATTATTCTTATATATGGCTAGTTTGGTAATGTATTTCTTGAAAACCTATAAAAAAATAAAATTGTTATTTAGTTGACATATGGCACTTGTATGTCTTCAAGACTTTATAAAATTAAGATTGTTGTTTAGTTGTCATATGGCACGTATATAAGACTAAGATCATCTAAAATTACTAAAATAAGGAGGATCCGACTACAAGGATTTTATTCAAATTAAATACACTTTAACATAATGGACCAGTGTTCGGATCTAGCTAGCAATATTTTTTTCCATTTTTTTCTTTTTTTTTTAATTTCTTTCTTCTGTTTTGTTATTTTTTTATTCAACTCAAACATATGGTTTTATACACATAAATATATAAGATTGAATTGGGTTTGCTAGAGTTTAGTCGTGTAACTTTTTTTCAGTTTGTGATTTGTTTTATTATTTCTTTTATCTTTTTGTTGGGCTCAACAGAATGATTATGTCAATATTATAGTACACATTAAGGTTTTACGACGGAGTAAAAATCGTAACGGCGTGTTTTTTACCTTATTACATGCCTAAGGGTTTTACGTGTAAAAGACAGCCATTACAACTAGCGTGTTTAACATCCGTGTTTTGATATCTGAATCATGGAAGCAGTCCACGTGGAACACGCGGTATGAAAAATCTAGTTTGCATTACAAAGCCGTATCTTGTGTGATGAATGAAACTTCACATGTGACGAAAATTTTCTAGTAATTACAAAGTAATTGTTTTACATCAATGACGAAGTTATAGGTATAATTATTGTTTAATGTATGAAATCAATAATGTTTGTCCTTTTATATATTAGATTAGTTATTATAAAATAGTGACAGATTATTATTTATAATTCTAAACTTTTTAAGAGAAATATTCTTGTTATGGAAAGGTTCAAACAAAAAATCTACTTAAACTAAAAAGTGTATAAGTTTATCTCGCCTATCAATCATCTTAATTAATGGTTAAGAACAAATTATAGACAAAAGTTTGTTAAAAATGTATTTTAAAAATAGTCACTTTTATTTACTTTTTGAAAATTGTTTCATCTTTTTTAAATGTTCATAATTTTTATGTACGATATTATATTTTAATAAAGATTACACCAAAAAAGAACTTTTTTTATCTTTAGAATGATTACAATATTTTTATATAAAAGTATAATATCTTTTTAAGTTTTAAGCTTGTGTCTCGTCATTGTGTTTTTTGTGCAGTTTATTGTATCTTTTTATTAGTTATAGTGTTTTTAATACTATTGTGTTTTTCTAAAATGATAAATTTTAAAACAATACAATATTTGAATGACATTGTTATATATCTCTAATACGTAAGACACAATATTGTTGTTGTTGTTGTTATTATTATTATTTATTATTATTATTATTATTATTATTATTATTATTATTATTATATTATATTATTATTATTATTATTTATTATTTGCATTTGGTTAAAGTACTAATGTCAGTAATTTCTTAATCCATAAATAGTAATAAAACTACGAACTAGCAAGAAACCACTAGGTCAACTGACATCAACTTTTTTTGTTTCATGTAGAACTTATAAAACGATAATTTCAAGCGATCCCAGTCTGTTTTTACATTAACATCATATATTTTGTGAGACCAAATTTGACTCCATTTCCCATTGGGTTCACATAAAAAAATCATATAAGTTTTTACTAAATTAAAAAATAATACAACTTTAGCTGCTAGTTAGGGTGGGGGATTAGGTTGGCAAAGTCACTTGGAGATAAGTGTCGAAGGTAATCTAAAGTAAGGCTGACAAAACAGGTTTTATCGTGTTTAACAGGTTAAAGATTACGCGAGTAACACAAGTATCAAACATGAAAATAACTTGTTTAACTATCTATTTTTATGCCTTAATTTTTTTAAATGTTTTTATGCACCAAGAATGATAAATATAAAAGTCTATCCTTCTAATTTCAATTATTATAAAAAATATAAAAAATTACTTAACAAGTTTAATCGTATCATAAACTGATCAGGCATTACCAGCCCCTAGACTAAAGGTCAAGGGTTTGATTCGTGATCATGACATGTTTATGTACATTAGTTATGATGTAAAATTACAAGTAGTTTAGATGGGTGTGTAAGTTGTCCTTTAAAAAAGACATTATTACTTATAAGTAGTTTTCTGGTTGAAACTTGAATTTTAAGGATTAAAGAACGATTTCTAGAAATAAATGTAGCAAACTTTGATTATATGACCTGAGCCAACACAAAAATAAGGTGATGCAACCCAACCTCATCTAAAAATTATAGCATAAAGTTCCACCACTACTTGTTGCTTGTTAATATATTATAAGTTGGATACATTTGTTGGTTAATTTACTTTTTTCAACGGAAAATATGCGATCTCGATTCAAAGGATGTGTGTTATTCTAATCGATTCTATCTATCCGTTCCCAAGCATGGACCACACCTCCTATCCCTCAGAAGTAAACTTATTGCTGAGAAAGTCTTCTAGCTTAACTCTGTGTATTTTGCTTAGAGTGAGAGTTGAACTCAGTAAATTCTCAGTTAAATTACTTAAAATTTTGACATACACACATCAAGATTACTTTAGGTATCAAAAGATACCTTTGATAATAACTAATTATCTACTTGTTGATCGTCTCAAATTAATGACTATGCTAAACGCGGTGACTATTTCATAATAAACTATATGTTACTTACACTACAAGAAATGTCAGTAATAGCGGCACCGGTATTAGCGGCGACAGGATAATTAGCGGCGACAGTAAATAGCGGCGACACCATTAGCGGCGACATGTCGCCGCTATTGCTCTTCAATCCGTTTCCAATTTTGACCAACAGATCTGACCGTTGATCGTGCAACAGATCTAACGGACAGGGATTGATCGTACTTGACCAATAGCGGCGACACTATTAGCGGCGACTTGTCGCCGCTATTGGTTAAAAAATATACCCAGGAATACGCGACCACGATTCCCTCCACATCTCCATTCCCTCCTAATTTTTCCCTCCGGCCATCTCCCTCGCTCTCCCTGCTGCCGCAGCCGATCGACCACCACCCTCCGGCCACCACCCTACGGCCACCACCCTCCGCCCACCACCCTCCGCCCACCACCCTCCGGCCACCAATCGATCGCGACCCGCGACCCTTCCCTCTTTCTCCTCCTCTTGCCGCCGAGCACCATCCCTACCGAGCACCAACCTCCGGCCGCGGTCACCGCCCCCTTTCTCCTCCTCTTGCCGCCTGGCACCACCCGATCCACCACTGCAACCGCTGCTGCAACCCACCAGCACCACCACCGCTGCTGCAACCACCACCACCACCACTAATTTTAGGTATATATACATTTTGATTTTGTATGAATTTTTGATTTAGTTGTGGTAAAATATTATTTAGGTATGAATTTTGATTTAATTGTGTTATTGGGTGAATTATTTAAGCATAAATTTGGGATTTAGTATGTATTTTTGATTTTAGTTGTGTTGAAACATTATTTAACTAGAATTTTTGATTTAGTTGTGTTATTTGATGAATTTTTAGGTTATGTTAGTTGTGTGCCTCTTTAATTTAGTTATACAAGTTATTTGTTAAATTATTTATTTATAATGTTTATTAATTAGATGTTAGTTTAGGTGTTTTGTTGGTTGAAAATTATTATGTTAATAATGCTTAATAATTAGATTATTTAGGTTATGATAGTCGTGTAACAAGTTATTGTTTAGTAATCAGTAAAATGACAAGTTGTGTTATTTATAAACACAAATGATCATTGTTTAGTTGTTTGATTTTTTAGTGATTTCTTTTTGTTTTTCATTACTATAAAAACACAATTTAGGTTATGATCATTTGTGTTTTTATATTAATGAAAAACAATAAAAAATCACTAAAAAAATCAAACGAAACGTGACATTTTTTAAAACAATTACAATAATGTTTCAATTTGTTTAAACATTTTCACATTTCATTTAATTGTTATAGTAATTGCTTATTGTTTTACATTATGAGCGTTTAGGTTTCGTAACTTCATTCTAATGATCACGAGCTTAGAAATACCCGCCCGAAATTGATTTAGTAATTAATTTCGGGTTGTCCCATTTTGGGACTGCTTTTTGAATATTTTATCTCATCTAGGATATGAATGTGTATTACATGATTGTCTGTTTAAGAAAAATTTGGTTTTCATTTTCTCTTTGCTCCACGAGTATATATTTCTATATGTATATATACTTGGGAGCTAAGAGGAAATGCTGCCGAATTTTTTTTAAACAAACAATCATGTGAGGCACGTTCATATATGAGATAAAGTATTCAAAAAGTCGATATAGCAGCCTACCCTTTTGAATTCTCAATCCGTTGTCCTACTTTTTGTTAATCATGTTTCGTGGATAAATTTTCATCCACTTAAATCCTAATATGTATTGCAGTTCCATAATCATGCCTGTCGATAAAAGTTGGCTTCTTAATCCGAACCGTAGATCACCTGAGTATCAACAAGGACTCAGCTCTTTTATAGATATGTGCGAAAAACTTACCGACAGTTATGGTCAAATTCGATGTCCGTGTATGAAATGTCAAAATACCGTATTATTAGGATGGGTTAAAATGAAATATCATTTAGAAATATGGGGCATGTGCCGGTCGTACAAAGATTGGATCTATCACGGTGAAAGTTTAATTCCTGAAGTTGTAGTTGTGGATAACGTTGCGCCAACAAACGAAATGGCTGACGTTATCGAAGACGTTATGGAGGAGAGTAGCGGTCTCCATGAGCAGAATAGTGGTATCCATGATGATTTTGAGAAGTTGTTAGAAGAAGTTCAATCAGAATTATATCCGGGTTGTGCTAAGTTTTCTTCCCTTGATTTTTTAGCAAAGCTTATGCATATCAAGGTGAAAAATAAATAGACTAATAGCTCATCTGATGAGCTTCTTGAGTTGTTACAATCTTCACATCCTGAGCGTAATAAAATCCCCCCTTCTCATTATGTAGCGAAAAGAACATTAAAAAAGATTGGTTTAGGATATGAGTCGATACATGTGTGCAAATATGATTGTGCTCTTTTCTGGGGAGAAAACCTTTTGTTAGAAAAATGTCCCGTTTGTAATGAGAGTAGGTGGGTTGATACAAATACAAAGGGCAAGAAGTTACCTCACAAGGTGTTACGATGGTTTCCTTTAACCCCGAGACTACGACGATTGTATTCTTCAAGGCACACGGCAAAAGATATGATTTGTGCAAATATATATATATGGAGATAGCTAAAAAGGGAGGACGTTTATCTCTTCCATTTGATAGAGCTGCCACGTATACCCCGTTGGCGAACTTAATGATATGTTTGTTCGCGAGGTGGGGATATACATGGAAGCTAATTTTCCTTTTAATGTTCGTTCGTATGAAAATCTTTCCGATGCTCAGAAGAATGCTTTGGAAGAGCATATGGCGGTAAAATTTTATAAGTTATATGTTTGTTATTCAATTTTACATAACTAACTTTTATTTTATTTAACTTACATGTAGCGACGCTTTGACTTTGATGAGATATTGCGAGATTGTGAGCGCGCACAGATGGAGGGTGGAATCCGTTCAGTCTTTCTCAAACGATTTAGAGATCGAAAAAATGTGACAAAAAGACATTTTGATCGAGTTGGAGGCTACGAAAATGTAGAATAAGCAAGGGTGAATCCTCCACCAGGAATGAATCATGAAAATTGGAGCCAAACCGTTGACTATTTTATGAGTGACGCATATAGAAATGTGTCAAGTTCAAACAAAGCAAATCGTCAACAACAAATATATACAAACCATGGGGGGACTGCTTCATATAGTAGTTATTGTTATAAGAATGTAATGATTTAAATTTATATATTTGTGTATTATATATTAGTATTTTTTAATATATATTATACTTTTTAACAACAGAATAAAAGCAGACTGGAGACGTTTTATGATGCACATACTGGTAAAGATGAGACATTTGATAGCGAGGTAGCACAACAACAATATGTAAGTATTTCATCTTCAGGAACGAGTTCTTTATGTATGTATAAATATGTTAATATATTTTTGTTAATTAATACAGAACCAATTAAAGGAAAGATTTGATGAGCTAAGTCAAACCCAAAATCAAGAAAGTGGATCATCAACGTTGAATGAAGTCGATATTTTTGAGTTGGTGTTGGGACAACGGCGTGGACATATTAAGGGGATTGGGCATAAACCATTCTCATCTTCAGGGACGAGTTCTTTTGTACATGATCACGAACAAACTCCACAGTCATTTACACAGGTAAGTGCATCATTTTATCTAAGTTCATCATATTTGTTTTAGGTTAATTATGATTTGAGTTTAAACGGGTCAAAATAACTTAAACTTGGATGTGTTAAGTTCATCATATTTGTTTTAGGTTAATTATGACTTTTAATTGCTAAAATAGAATTTAATTATCTAAGTTTAGCTTAAACGGGTCAAAACAGGTGAAAAGAACATGATTTGCGGATAAACGGGTCAAAATAACTTAAACTTAAATGTGTTAAGTTCATCATAGTTGTTTTAGGTTAATTATGACTTTTAATCGCTAAAATAGAATTTAATTATCTAAGTTTAGCTTAAACGTGTCAAAACGGGTGAAAAGAACATGATTTGCGGATAAACGGTCAAAATAACTTAAACTTAAAGGTGTTAAGTTCATCATAGTTGTTTTAGGTTAATTATGACTTTTAATCGCTAAAATAGAATTTAATTATCTAAGTTTAGCTTAAACGGGTCAAAACGGTTGAAAAGGACATGATTTGCGGATAAACGGGTCAAAATAACTTAAACTTAAATGTGTTAAGTTCATCATATTTGTTTTAGGTTAATTATGACTTGTAATCGCTAAAATAGAATTTAATTATCTAAGTTTAGCTTAAACGGGTCAAAACGGTTGAAAAGGACATGATTTGCGGATAAACGGGTCAAAATAACTTAAACTTGAATGTGTTAAGTTCATCATAGTTGCTTGAATTCAGGGGCTCCTAAACAAGAGGTTTTAGGTTAATTATGACTTTTAATCGCTAAAATAAAATTTAATTATCTAAGTTTAGCTTAAACGGGTCAAAACTGATGAAAAGGACATGATTTGTGGTTAAACGGGTTAAAATAACTTAAACTTGAATGTGTTAAGTTCATCATAGTTGTTTTATTATGACTTTTAATTGCTAAAATAGAATTTAATTATTTAAGTTTAGCTTAAACGGGTCAAAACGGGTGAAAAGGACATGATTTGTGGTTAAACGGGTCAAAATAACTTAAACTTGGATGTGTTAAGTTCAACATAGTTGTTTTAGGTTAATTATGACTTTTAATCGCTAAAATAGAATTTAATTATCTAAGTTTAGCTTAAACGGGTCAAAACGGGTGAAAAGGACATGATTTGTGGTTAAACGGGTCAAAATAACTTAAACTTGGATGTGTTAAGTTCAACATAGTATGTTTGGTTTACGCTTCATATACTTTGTCAAAATATAAATGTATATTTTGTTTTTGCTGGAGTAAATTTCAAGTCTGTTCCAAAATGCGCAATTTATGTCACAAATGAAACAATTAATTGCTTCGGAAAAGGCTCCAAATCAAGAGGAAGAAGATGATTCAGACGAGGGGGATGAATAGGTTATTTTATGTTTGATTGTATGATATGTTTGATTGTATGATATTTCGTAATCTATGTTTGAATAGCTTAATTATCTATGTTTGATTGTATGATATTTCGTAATCTAGATTGTAGTTTATGTTATTAGATTATGTTATTAGAAAATCTAGGTTTATTTTGGATGAAAACTGGATTTTTGAAAAAACAAAAAAAAATATTTAAAAAAGTAAGCATTAGCGGCGACAAGTGTCGCCGCTAATAGTTAAAAAACCACAATGTGGCGACAACTTTTAGTGGCAACAACTTTTAGCGGCGACATCTATAGAATTAGCGGCGACATCTTTAGCGGCGACCTATTAGCGGCGAACATTTGAGCAATAGCGACTAACTTTTAGCGGCGACCTTGTAGCGGCGACAATCAGGGGTATTAGCGGCGATAATTGTCGCCGCTAATGATCGAAAATTTTGTAGTGTTATGGCTGGAACTGGAAAAAGGAATCATACGACAATGTTAATCTTTTGGGTTCAATTATAATTTTATAAATTTTCTAAACCCAAATAATATTTATATGCATTAGTATTTATAAAAAAGGTATATCTTATTACTAGTTTTAGTGAACCCGTGTATTACACGGGTTTAATAAATAATATATTAAATAAAATAAAATTTTATTAATTATAAAATGATATTTTAAAATATACGATTAAAATTACGTATGGGTAAAAATTATAAGTAATAAACAATTATATCAAATTTTTAACAAAGTATTGTATGAGAAAACCATTGATAATGTACATGGGTTTAAAATTTTAATTAAATAACCTAACTTGACAATTAAAAAAAGTAAAATATTGACTAATCTCGTCTCGAGGAATTGTAAATGACAAAAAACGTAAAATATAATAGTGTAAATAAAATTGTATAGAAATTTACTAAAAATAGACTCATAGAAAGAATTGTTTGTGATATATTTTGACACTAATTATAACTCATAATCATACACATATTTAGTTGAGTTTACTATTAAACTTTCGCTGACATGATAATACAAATAAGCATGGACAATACAAAAATTAATTAAAAAAATTCTAAATTCCATACTAAAAATGATTACTCTATATCTTAATAAACTTGATTAAGAGTTCTACCTAAATAAAAAATAATATAATAAACTGGATAAAAAGAAAAACTATAAAAAACATTATCTGATAAATTAAAGAAATCACTTATAAAATAAAATAAAATATTTCTAACGAAATAAGAACACGTTTCAAAATTAGTTAAAAACGTATTAAATTTTGAAAAATAATGATTTTGTTGATGGTAACAAATTAAAAAAGAAAAAGAGACGGCAATGAAATAAAAGACAATTAAAAATACTGATGCCTAATTTAAATACATTTTTAATACTATTTTATTTTAATTTCAAAAAGCAATTCTTTATTTTTACTAATAGTAGTTTCTATAGAAAAAACATATAAAATATTATAATTGGTGTGCCTGTGAGTGATACTATACAATCTTAAAGTAACATTTATATTAAAATTATGACTTATTTTATCTTTAAAAAAATAAAATTTTGGTTAGAATATAATTTTAAAATTAACCAATAGAGTTTGTTATAAGTAAAAGTAAGAGATATATGTTTTTTAGTTTAAAATGAAAGGATTTTGATTTATCTCCAGTTAATTTTGGATGAAATTATATTTGGAAACAAAATATGTATTTAAAAAATTAATACAAAAATAATAGATTGAATTTTTTTGGGCGGGAAAATAATTTATTGTTAAATATCAAGATGCCATGTGGCATTAAGTGGATCTAAAAAGTGGCATTTGTTAACTTAGTTACCATTTTATTAGAGTAGTAGGATAGGATTAAGAATATAATATTTAATCTAAGTATAATGTTTTATATATGTTATTATTTCTAAAAAGGGTATTTTAAAATCGTGTTAATCGTATTGAACAAATCACTAGAAATAATCATTTTATAGCCATGTTTATCTTCTGCTTCATTTTAATATGATGAAGCCAGGGTTTAAATTGAAAACTAAGAGTTTTTTTTTCTAAAAAGATGTTGGTGTTAAAAATATCAAAATTGGTGATTTGAAAAATATTTACTAAAATTTGTGTTTTTCTTTATTTCTTTATTTTGAACAAGTCTATTCTAGTCCTTTCATTTTATTTTTTTTATTCAATCAACTTATTATCATTTTTATTTATTTTCCTAAATTAATTCACTATAATATTTTAAACTAAAATATCTATTACAGACCGTACAAATACATTAGATTATTAAAATATATTCAAAATACTTTTAAAAAAGTATGTTAAATGTTTATTTCTCGAAAATGATTGGTATATTGCTTTTCTTTCATCCTCGTTTATTATTTTATCAAAATAACACTTAAAAAATAATGAGTTATGTATTAACTGAAATTCATCCCTAAAAATACGCTTGTGTTGACCTTACTGGGGTATCTCCCCTAGTGGGATTGAGGGATAATGGATTTGTAGCTGGACAGGCTACTAAAAAAACTGAAGCGAAAAAGGCGGAAAAACATGCTAAGGCATGTGAAGAAAACCAACATGTTTTTGTCCCTTTGGCTTTCGATACATTTGGCTCCTTGGCTTCGGAGGCTATTCGTTTCTTGACCAGGGTCCAGCGGGTTATTCATAGCAACGTATCGACTCCACAGGGACAAGGATATGTGTTTAGTAGATTAGGGTTCGCAATTCAGAAAGGGGTGACGGCGCAGCTTGTTGCCCGCCTACCTGCTATCATGATGTAATATTTCAAGGTTTTATATTAGTATCATAGCCACATATATATCTTGTCAGTAAAATTTGAAAGCCTATTTAAACAAACCTTTTAAGTATAAATTTGATTATATTAAAGTTTAAAGTACCATTCAACTAAAAATTATTTGGTTAACGTCAATTTATTAGAAAAATAGCAACCGTGTAATTTCTTTAGATGTTTAAAACAATTGTAATGTTTACGATGAAATTTTTTTTCCAACAGAGGATATAAAAGTATGAATTAAAAGAACATATGTTAACTGACCTATATTTTTATCATAGATTTAAAAGCATGTGTGAAAGCTAAAAACGTAATTTAACTATAATGAGCCGATCGAGGAAAATATAAAATAATAATAATGGGTTCATTGAATAAAAACTAGAATAAAATAAAAATTCATTAGTTGAAAATAAATAAATAATGAGAAAATAACTATTTTGATAAATATTTTTCAAATCACCTATTTTGGTAATTATTTATTCCCTTGATACTCTTTTGGTTAAGGTAAATTGGATTTTAATAATCCAAACTATAACCTATTGGTCGATAATAATTCATACTATCGGTTTGATTGGTAACACTCCCAACTTTCACTTTTATTACCAACAACAGTCCCAGTGACATAATTTTCATTTTTTACTTTTGATTTGGATTCGATTCGGTTTGCAACAATAATTATGAACGAAATGAAGAAACATACAAGTTAAATTAAGACTAAAATAGATATAAGTCGAGCGTAAAAAAACTAAAAATTATGTTATTGGGACTGTTGTTGATTATAAAAGTGAAGTTAGGAGTGTCATCGGTCAAATTAATAGTATGGATTATTAATTATCGTCCAATAGGTAATAGTCTTGATTATTAAAATCCAATTTGTATTTGATTAAAAACTCGAAAACTCATTTGAGAGAGATGGTATTCAACTTAATTTAAGATAATTTAATTGAGAAAGAGATTATATTCGAAGAGAGAGAAGAGGATTAAGAAATTCAATTAAAAATATTTAATTAACTACATAAGTTGATTTTTACAAATAATATTTAAACAATAAATAATATTTAAAATTGTATGATTGGTTGTTTTTAATTAGCTTATTTGGTTCAAAAAAAGAGTTTTATATCCTTCACGTGTGTGTGCGTGCGCATAAAAAATGTATGCTATAGGTGGTAAGAACAAACAAGTTAGTGAGATAAAAAAAATCTTTCTATTTTAATAAAAAGGTATCTGGGATGACAATTGTCAACACCACAATCATTCTCATTAAAATTTTCCCGCTTCTCTCTCCTATTAAATAATTACCTTAATTACTAATAATACTATTTAACACTTTTTTAGATTTAATAAATTAATAAAGAGATATATTATTATTTCTAAATAAACATTTTTTATAAAATAATAAATGTATTTAAAGCATAAGACTTTTTTTAAAAATACGAAATATTTAAAATTGCTATTTTTAAAGTTATTTTTTTAAAACAAAAAATAATTAAATTTAAGATTTATAATAAGAAAATTTTTAAAAATGACATTTTTATACGGTTTGTTTTAGAACAAAACGTTTATTTATTTTTTTTGAAAAAAAATAAAGTTTTAAAAAGTTAATATCACTATTTTATAACTTACAGTCATTTATAATACATAATTTCAGTGATATTATATCTTAAAATATTATTTTATAATTAATAAATTTTGTTATATTAATTTTTTATTTATTCAACCCGTGTAACACACGGGTTACTATAGCTAGTATGTAAATAATATGTTAGCGTCAAGTATAGTACATAGTACATAAATATATTTAAGTAATGATGTGATTCATGTGAAGAAGAAAATAATAGAAGCTTGCAATATTTAACTATTTAAGAATGGGATGCTGACAAAATAATAAATAACAGGCTCGAACTCAAGCTTTTTAAAATCAAAACGAGTTGATCGAGCTCGAGTCTAAGCAAGGCTTGATTTAACTCGTTTACACTCTAGTTGCGTGTGAGAAAAATAACTGGACTTCCATCGAATAAACTAGGAGAAATTTATAAAGGGGTGTAAGAAAAAAAAAATCAGATGGCTTTTATACTAAATGTATCTAGTTCCACTAAAAAATTTAACCACTTAGTTTTGTTATATTTACGTCATAAAATCAAGAAATTTATTATCTTTGATTAATTTGTTATGTTTTTTTTACAAAACAAAATTGATGCACTATTGATTATAATGGTGTTTTTAACCAGTTGTAACAATATGTCAAGATAGTTGGATTACAACGATGCACTTACATCATTACCTCGGTGCATTTGAACTGACTATGGCAATGTGTCTAACGTACAAAAGTGTGGCCAGGTCGCCCATTTTGTGGCTATAATGATGAGTCCATACGTAACTACGACGTTTTAAACCCATGTTTTATTTAACAAATGTCTATATTCTCGCTTTAAAATATATGTTTTGCACTCTAGGTATTTCATACGTTTCACATGAAAATTTACTTAATAATATATGTTTCGCCTATACTTTTGCTTTAAAATTACATGTTCGTAATCTCCGTTAGAGATTGGCTGATCATGTGAAACAACTCATCAAGTTCTTCGAAATATTTTTTGAAAAGTGAGAATGATTCAAGAAAATATTTTGGAGATCTATTAAATTAGTTGTTTATATAAAGCAACTGCCAGCTATGGGATTATGTCATTAAACAAGTCCAACAAAATCTTTAAATAAAAAAAAAAAAAAAAAACCCGTGGTTCATGTTCTTCTAGTTTTTAAATATGTCTTTCAATAAAAAAATTAGAGTAAATTATAAATTTTGTCATTTAAATATTTTTAAAATTACGAATCATGTACTTAAACTTTAGTAATTACATAGAATGTCCTTTATTTGAGATTTTATCTCATCTTCTATCCTTTTCACTAACAAAAGTTAAAATTTTCAGTTAGTTTTTAATAAATGACTAAGGATTAAATATGTAATTTTTATTAATATCTAGTTTTCTTTTTGCTTTTTTTCTTTTATCACTTTACTTTTTTTCTTTAAATTTTGTTCACCATTTTGTTTTATAAATATTATCTTAACTATTACTAATTAAATAAGTTTATTTTTAATATAAAATTTTGTATAAATGTTTGAATTAATTGGTGTAATTTATAACCCAAATATAAGTTATCTTATATAAAATAATAGTAAAATAACACAAAGGTGTTTGAAATTTGGGATGGATTTTTGTCGATCCATTGTGATTAAAACATTTTGATCATTCTTTGTATATAATTATTCATGAACAAAAAACTTATAAGTTATTTAAAATACATCATCTATTTTCTTATTAAAATATCTAAAGTATTGATTTAAAATAAAATTGGTTTATTAAAACATATTTTATAAATTTTACATAGTCATTATTTGTATCTAAATATTGTGTAGTATATATGTCTAAAAAATTTAACTTCAAAACATATTATTTTAAAATTCAGTTTGTTTAACTTTGAACTAAATTTTCAAAATTTGAAAGCAAAACTGAAAAGATATAATTTTATATAACTTTGTGCTTTATAAAAGAGTGTTATATAACTAATTTAATTAGAATTTTAACAACTAAAATTTATTAAATAGATTATATAAACTAAGAAAACCATGGATAAATAGGATGGCCATTATTCTTATTTAAATATCTATTTATAAATATTCGTTGCAAACTTGCAAGTTTTAAAGAAATGTGCAGCTTGATTCATCTGTTCAAATTAATTGTATTAGAGCATTACGATCACTAGAACTTGTCGGAAAATTATATATCATAAAAAGTAGATGGAGAGTGATGAATGATGTGTGTGCCTATGTCCGAGTCGCAGTAGCATTTTATAGACATAAAGAATAATGTCGAAATTATTTATGTTTGATTCAATGTTTAATGGTTAGTTATGTTTATGTTTAAGTTTTAACTAATTAATTCTAGTAATTTATGTATTTTTATTTTTAGTTTAAAAAATATTATGATTTCTCTAAGTTTTATTTATTTTATCAGAAACATAAATAATTAAATTGAACAAATAATAATTATAATAAATTTGGAATCTATAAATAGAAGTATATTTTATATAAAATAATTTGACACAAACCGTAAAAAAATTCAAATAAATGACATTCAGTGTAGTATTATTATATCTAACTTAAAAGGTGAATAATATTATTATAAGGTGAACAATATTATTATATCTAAAATATCTTTTTATATAGAGAGAGATAATACGCTATAAACAAAAATAAAAATACGCTATTAAAATTTTACATAAATAGCCCTTATGTTTTAATAATAGTAACACCTTTCATATTCTACTTTAAAAATTAACTTGATTGAGATCTATAATTTTCAAATTGTTGCATTCTTGGCTTCAACAATAACTTTCATTGAAGACAATTAAGATCGTTTGAAATGAGTATTATTTCCTTAGTAAAAAAAAAGTGAAACAATAAAATTAAAAGTGAAACTTCATATACCTATATCTAAACTTGTAAAATTATATTTTTTCTTAAACACAATTTTTGGTATAAAGTGTAGGTAGAGTAAACTTCACAACATTTCGGATTTTCGGTTTGCCATTTAGGCAAGGCATAGGGACTTTTATAAAACAGAAAAACTCAAAGCCATCACTCTTCTTCTTTTTTGTTTTTTTTTTTATTATTGCATATTTTTATCTTTTACTTTTATTTAAGTTTTAGATTTAATTTGATTTTATATCCTTTAAATTGTTTTTTAATGTTGCTTTTATTTTATTTCTAAATTGTATTTGATTTTTTTATATTTTATTTTATTTTTTCTAACTTTTATTTTATTTTTTCTAACTTTTATTTTATTTTTTCAATTATTTTGATTTTTTTAACTTTAGAGAAATTTGCACAAGTAGTCCGTATGATTTGATCGTATTACAAGTTTAATTCTCAACTTATTAAAAGCCTAGCACTTATATGATATTTACCCGTGTGTTGTTTGCTGCCTATTATGTTTGCTACGGTCTTTGATCTCGGTATTGAGTCGGGGGTCTCTTCGGAAGCGGTCTCTCTATCTTCCAAAATAGAGAAAAGACTCGCCATCATCTACCCCTATCAGACCCTGCTCTTGAGTGGGATTTACTGGGTATGTTTGTTTGTTTAGTTTTGAAACTTTTTGGGTCTATATGAAAACAAAACCAAACTGAATTATAGATTTGTACAACCGAACCGAATTCAATTGATTGAATTGTTGTATGCAGTTGTTTATCCGATAAAACTTATTATTCAGTTTATTTGAATGAATTCAATTAACCTATGAGCAACCAATTTTCATTACATTCCCACCAAAATCAAGCCAATAAGCCAAACATGTTCTCATGGCAAGAAGAATCCGCTTGAATTGGTTCTTTGATTTTCAAAACATTTGATCATTGCAAAAAAAACAGATTACAAGAAATACGGGTCGATTAACTTCACCCCGGTGGTTTTAGACTTGATCATCGAGGTAACTCGCCCACGTATAACCTAATGCATATTCTTTGTCATACCGTAAGCAATTCCTGAAAACGAATATGGAAGTACATATACTCACTGCGCATAAACTTCCATAAAAGCAAAAGAACTATGGTGTATAGTAATTAACACTACCTTCTCCTTCTGTTTGAAGATGGAGTCAATTTTCTTCATGTATTCATCGGTCACTTTCTGCAAAAAAACGAACAACAATCAAATTTCACTACAACAGAAAGATTACAAATCGTCCTTTCAGGGGATGCAGTAAAATAAAACTAACTTTTTCAGTGTTTAACTTCCCACCATTTTTAGCTGATTTTTAAGTCATTTGACAATTTTGGTCTTGTTGAGTTCAAAATGTGATGCATTAAAAATTAATACCTGCAAATCAGCTGATAAATCCTTTATATTGTCTTCTGAAAGCTTTTTCTCCTGTACAGAATAATAACGATGGTTGGAAATGCAATAAAAATGAAACTTTGTGACATATGAGATATATACGTTTAAAAGTCAAACCTTTTCAAGTTTATCATATGCTTTAATGGCATCTCTTCTTATGTTTCTGATTGCTACCTACATAACAGATGAAGAAAATGCAATTTAATATTTTTTTTAAATTAACAAGACGTGCAAACCGCCTAATAGAGCCTACCCT
Organism: Flaveria linearis; assembly: GCA_024085815.1. NCBI lineage: Eukaryota > Viridiplantae > Streptophyta > Magnoliopsida > Asterales > Asteraceae > Flaveria > Flaveria linearis. The sequence continues at coordinate 83,508,800 of CM044007.1, forward strand.
CCCTTCCTCAGCCTGCTTTGCAACAATTTTTGATAGTTCCTGCAATTATAAGAGCGGTCAAACTATATAAGAAATCAGAAACATGTTATCGAAGTAAAACGATTCGTTACAGGCATAGAGGTGGCAATTTCAAATCATTTACTTTGACTGGGTTTATTTGGGTTGTGTTCACTTGAAGCGGGTCATATATACAACCTCTTAGCTCGTATTATTCAAAGATTTATAAAGTCATTACAGGAATGATAAAAACACTAGCAATTTTAATAGTTCTAGACAAAAAAAGGTGTTTCCGACTGAATTCGCTTTGGCACGTATATAAAATAACCTCTTTCAACATGACCTGGTTTTGACCCGTTACCCAACCTACCCGACATGCCAACATTGCCACCTCTGACGAGTATTATAAAGGGAGCACCTTTCTCCGTTCTGATGTGAGTTGTGGAAGGGATAATCGTATCACTTCACCATCATTACTTGGAGTCATACCAAGATCAGAGTTGACTATGGCCTTTTCGATAGCCTTTAAGCTGAAAAAAGTCAAACACTATGCAATGTAAGATAACATTGGCCCGGTTAAAATATGCATCTTAATGCTCATACTGTTGTAGAAAATGTGATAGGCTTAAAAAAGAGAACTACTAACTATGAACTGTCAATATACTTTTAACACCGGATAATGAGGTAGCAAAATCTACCAATGAAAGGGTCGATTCAGGCTATGTTTAATCTCTAACGAGTGAACAGTTGATTCAGTAATCCTTTTGTAATGATATTTTAAGTATTTAGCACACAGAAATTATATAAAAGATGTTTGAAACTTTGAGCAAAGTGTATCTCCAAATGGGTTTTATAGAATTTTAGCTAGAAAGGAACCGGATCAAATGGGGCTAAGCCGGTTAAACGAGTCAAGGTCACCCAAAGTTTATTGTTAATGCATACAACTTACAAAATGCTTAGACAGTTGAGCAAAAAAGTGTTTTGGATCAACCCAGCCCATTTGGCCCGTTTTCCAACCCATCCAACCTGCCTATTTCACTAGACAAAACAGTAAGAGTTAAGATATCTCTAAAATGAAAAAAATAGTTCATGTACCTAGATTTGTCATAAGGTTGCACCAAGAGAGAGCTAGAATCAGGAGTGCTGATTTGTGCAATGGTCTTCAAATTAACAGGTGAACCATAATACTCTACCTACAGAGACACAAATCATAAAATAAGAAAAATGTAATAACACGAGAGATCAACAACAAATGGAGCCTGCTAATTATTATATTATAGAGTTGGCGATTTAGACGCGTTTACTTATGAAAGTGCTAGTTTGGGATATATCTTATCTCAAACTAATCTATATAATGATCCCTATGCCAATAAACCAGTCTAAAAATTGTTGACGATAATATCATTTAAATATAAAAAACAATAATTAATTTGTAAATTTTGTATAGAGGTCGCAAAATGGGTGGAGGTAGTGGAGCGGATCAGGCGGAATACCAATATTTTAAATGCTGGTCCAAACTGGTGGGTCGGATTGGGCCGACCTGCATACACGTCTTTCTAATTTTTGGAAAGTAATGTGCTGTAATAGTTAAGTACAAAAACACCAGACATTGCAATGAAGCGATTAAGAAATAAGAAGTTTCATTCGAGTTTGAATACGCTTCAAACTCTCAACCAGATTAACCTGTTTACACCATTTGACCCATTACAGTACCTAAAAGAACCCTAAGGGGAACATGTACAAGTAAACGATCAAAATTTACATCTACAAAAACATCTAACCTCGATTTTATCAAGCATTGCTGGATTTGACCGCCCTGTTCTTATAGAGTTAAAACTTGAGACCATGCTATCAATAGCCTTCTCCATCCTTTCTTTCTAAAGCACACCAAGAAATGAAAACAATACATGCTTGTTAATGAAAACGTGCGCTTCAACATAATCCTTAAACATTACAAAGTTACGGGAATGCATGGACTTTGTTACTTAACTTACAGCATTCTTTTCGATCAGAGTTTTCTCAGCCTCGATTTCTTCAAGGGTGGCACACCTAATGATTGAATTTCTGAAAAGAAAGTAGAAAATCATACCACTTTCACATTATTTACATCTAAATCCATAAGCATAAACCATGGGGTCAAAACCAAGATGTTGTAATCTGGCCGTTTTAAACTCAAAGAGACAAATTGACCTAAACAACCTCCAATTAAACCCTAGAAAGAGGATTTCATTGTTCACAATAGATCACACTTAAATGTATGGTTGATTATGCATGAGTGATGGGTTAACCAACTACGTATTAATGGTCAGTTTGGTTCTATGGGGCCATGGGGGTGTTTGGACGTGAGCTATACGAGTGATTGTTATCGCTTGAAGAATTAGTATCACACTCACATAATCAGTTAATTAAAGTTAGGGCTAATAAGGTGAGTTCACATCAATCTCAAATTCTCAATAACCAGTTTCTAACTGCTACTCCTTGTCAGCTTCTACAAATCTAAATATTTCAAACAATGTAATTTTAAAATCGGAATCAAAGGGGATCTTGGACGGGCATTTTCAAAGTGATAATTGCTACTTGCGAAAACAAAAATCACACTGATATAACAAAATGATTTTAGTTGAGGGCAATAAGGTGATGTTACATTCATCTCAATAATGAGTTTTCATGCAGCTACTCAATTTCCACCGCAGAAATCTGAATATTTTAACATAAGATATCTTCAAATATTAATAATAGAGGGTTTTGGTTGTGCATTTTCAAGGTGATAATTGTGAGCTGAATATCACAATCTTATAATCAATTTCTAGACCTCATCTCGCCCTCCCATTGAGTGTTATTATACGGAGTACATCTGTTTGTTTGTTTGTCACTTTTGTTTGTTATAGTCAGTTTCTAGAACTATGGATAATTCTACATTTATCCTCAATACACAGTCTTTTACATCTACTCTTTATCTGTATCTTACTATTTTGACCCTATATAATCAGCCTACATCTTAACACCACATAACCAATTTGCCAAACACTGATTGTTGCAACTTACAACCTATACTGTCAAAAGCCCACAAGTCTAAAACAACCTAAACTACCCTAAAACATGTCGAAAAAATCGGTTAATAAGCACATCCAAACATTCCCATTAACCCCAAAACCAAAATCAACAATGCTAATATACAATTATTAACCCATTATCATCACCCACCACTATGAAACACAACCCAAATGTACCAAATTACAAACTTACCTCTTTTGTGGTAACATTTTACCAGCAACACCACTCTTTGCTGTCAATTTCCCACAACTAACAGAAGAACTCCATGACAACAAATTCCCTGAACCCAAATCACAAAAATTGAGCAATAATAACAAATTGCGAAACGGAAACATGATTATTGAGAAATTGAACGAACCTTGAAGGGATACGAGTGTTGTTGGGCGGTTAATTTGCTTTGTGTTGACTCTGGGTCGATGGTAAACGGAACGAACAGATGATGTGGTTGGAGATAACGAATACATCGCCGTTTTTAACAGAAATTGTTGCTAATGACTTCGGATTGTGAAAGGGGAAGTGGGTTTGGGGTTGTTTATGCTTTTGAGGTGAAAGTGGAGATCAATTTTGTGGATAAGAGGGATACGAAGTTGAAATAGCCAGTCAAAATTTACAGTGGCGATTTCTTCATTTTCATCCTCTTTCCCTCGATCTGTCATCTGTTTGGGCTTTGGGCCTTTGGTTTATGTTCTTTGGACTCCTGGGCTTTGGGCTTTGAGATTTGGGCTTTGGACTTTGAGATTTCCCTCACTTCAACTCAAGCCGGCCTGAGCCGGTTGTCAAATCGGTTTCACTTCAACCTAGTTTTAACCATATCCAAACTGTATGTTTGATATTTTTTTTAATCATATTCGGTGAAACCAGTTTAAATATAGTAAAGACGGGAAAGAATTGGTTTCAACCTAATTTAAACCCGCTCGTTTATCTTGCTCAAAAATAGTATCAAACCAAAACGGTTAAAAAAGAAGTTGCTTCTTGCTTTTTTTAACCAAGCCCCAACTAGTATAAAAACAGCTTCGAACCTAATTTCTACGCCACTATGTGGGTTGGGTGATTCGATTTATATTGTGAAAAGGTATAAATAGTAAAGTCTTTTTGTTAAAAGGTTACAAAAATTTGTTACCATAAAACTCACATGACCTATACTAGCTAGTGATATCATGTGAATTGAAATTTTGGGTTGGCATGTGATCTTGGAGTGGGTTAAAGAGATAAAACTTTGTGAGAGTTGAGTTGTAAGGGTACAAACGAGTGGAGTCGATCTTAAGCAACTTTGTGAGAGCTGAGTTGTAAGGGTACAAACGAGTGGAGTCGATCTTAAACAGCTCAGTAAAAGCTTGAAAGAGCTCGGCTTAAATGAGCTTGAGATTATATGGAGATTATTTAACAAACGAGCTCGGGATCAAACTTCACATATCAATCTTCACTAGACTCGTGAGCATAAACGAGCATGTTAAATGTATGTTTTATTTGAAATATTAAACATATATTTACATAATAATTATTAGTATAAAAAATATAATTATAAACACATGTAAATGTTAGTTATGAATGTATACAGATAAATTAGTGAATAATAAATGATTTGAGCCAACGAGCTTGAGTTTTAAAAATAGAGTTTGCAAAAAGGTTCTTCTTAAGTTTATATCACACCCCAACCTAGACGGCGGAAACGTCGAGGTGTGAGGAATACGATTGTTCACAGCCACATAACGCTATGTTTAAATGTAAATATTCAAATTAATAGTTTCAACAGGAATTACAACATAAGTCTCAATCATGAAATACATTCAAGCAAATATCAAACATAACATAACATTTCATTTATTTAACTAGGTCCACATCCTAGTTTTATTGCAAGCTTCAAAAGACCACTTTAAACTTGGGGGTTACCTGAAACATGATAAAAATAAAAGGTCAACTAAAAATAGTTGGTGAGTTTCCAAGGTTTTCATACATAATATGAAAAGATTATAAGTTGCAATTCGTGTCATAGGTTATAAGCTAGTAAGGTTATAGAACACATATCTTCACAATCAAACCTCGACTTGATTACAAGTATATAAGATTGGCTAAGTGTATTTGGTTCCCTAGTGCACAAGCATACGGCTCCTAGGAGTCGGCAGTTCATCGACTTTAGCACCAAATAGGCTTGTCAGGCCCAAAGATCTAAGACTTCGCCAGGCTAGCAATAGTTAATGATTGTAACAAACTATGTATCTCATATAATCACTTACAACATACAAATAACCATGACAAGATATAAAGATGAATTGCAAGTGCTTTACAAGTCTCAAATGTTTATAAGTGTGTAATGTATAAGTATCATGTTTCACCCCAAAATGATGTGAAATAAAGTAAAAGGGGGCAAGGAAAACTCACTTGTCAAATAAGTATATAATGACGATTAATAAGAATAATAGTAGGCGTCGTTCCAACGTGAATCGTTACAAGGCACCTAAATATGTAAATATATATTCACAAGGTTAAAGTCTTAATAATAAGCTTTAATGTTTTAACGTGAACTAGGGTTTCAATTGGAATTGTGAGGTTTTGTCGAGTAATTAAATTTATAAAGTAATTATTCGCGTTTCGATCCATTAGGAGAATTTTATATGTGTGTTTAAGTATTTTAAGAATAAATTTTAAGTATGAAAATTGATAAGGTTTAATATATATAAAACTTTATAATTATTTAAAATTATTTGGAATAACGTTTTGATTAATAACAAATTATTAATCTAACCTTTAGTTAGTATATTTCATAAGAGAATAGTTTATGAAATTATAAAATATTTAATTTCTACAATTATCATGATAAAACTTTTATTATTTATTATTTAAGACAAATGATTATTTATTATTTGAAACAATAATAATTAGTAAACTAAAACATGAAAATAATCTAATTGTAATGTTTTGTTAAGATAAACAACTTTTAAAGTCTATCTTGTAACTTATTTAACTAGTTTTATTATTCATTTTAATAAAATAAAATTAAAATATTAAGATATTGTAAGAAATAAATTTGCAGAAATTGGTTTGATGTAAGGAAAATATTTAAAATTTATAAAACTGGTTTCAATAATTTTCAGAACTTTTTTACAATTTTTAAGGGCAAAAAAGGCCTTTAAAAAATATATGGGGGTTGCCGGGTTCGAACCCGGGACCTCCAGTGTATATTGTGCATGCATAACCGGTGAACCAAAGGCCGTGGCCGCATTAGGTCTCGGTTTTAATTGTTTTAAACTCTATCTCGATTAAACCATGATTCCCGATTGAGCCCCAGTTCGATCCTCACCCAATTGAGGTCCAATTCGTTGTTGTTAACACCGAAGATCATCGGGCTTTTATTCCCTATGGTTTAACGATCATAATGGTACGTTTACTTACCCGAATTGAGTTCAATTTGGGGAGAGGAACCTCGAGAACAGGCCGCGGCAGGGGGTGTTTGATTCGAGATGCAAATGAGAATGATAATCAAATTCGTTGCATAGGTAGCTCCGAATGGTCTCAAGGATGGAAAGCCTTTTATCAATTGATGCTGAAATAGCTCGGAAGGTAGTGGTGGTCTGAGTTGCAGGTTGACAATGAAGATGATGATCGGGTATGAGTGTTTGATTGTGCTTCGGATGGAATTGAGTTTAACAACTGATTGAGATTAGATATACGATTGTTTGCGCGTGTTTAATTGGATTAATATAATGTGTAGTGCGATCGATGGACTGCTAAAAGCTGTCGACCACGCGAGGAAGAACAGAGATCGAATCGCACTGAGATTTTCAATTTAATCTTGAGCACGCGTTCGAATCTTGCACATGAGGTTGTCAGGGTGTTTAATTTGTTTAAAATGGAGTAAATTGGTCGCTGTGGGCTCGCCGGAGTTCGGTGGCCGGCGGTGAGTGTCCGACGGGGAGAGGGGGGCGGTTTGGGTGTTTTAAAAAAAACATTTACACAAATGGTCCCTGTGGTTTGAAAGTTATTATTTCATGTCATAAACTTAGTTTTCAGGTTTCAACAATTACAAAACAGCCCCTGGATATTATTATTATTATCATTATTATTGTTATTATTATTATCATTATTATTGTTATTATTATTATCATTATTATTATTATTATTATTATTATTATTATTATTATTATTATTATATAATTATACTCATTATAATCTTTTAAAGGATTAAAAGACAAATCAACGTAATATGTATGAGCCACCTATAAGTTTCGTATATGACCACAATGGTTCATAAGTTTAAACGCCTTAAATTTTTATTTAACGTAAAATACGAGATGTTACAGTTTAAGAATGAGTATGGGTGAGCTCACGCGTAACTTGACTTGTTTATACCTCCACCGGATTTTTGACACCCCACCCGAAACCTGGGGCGGACGTGCACACTTGATACAACTTACAACGAAAGCAAACCGAGTTTTCATTACATACTTACAACATTTCGAGTACAATACATTATTTAATTACAATATCAAACAACTATAAACTTCTTCAGCTACAGATTTCATTGTCTCCTCATTGTTCATAGAATACTCTCACTGTTTATCTGTGATACATATACTAAAAGACATGCCAGCTAATGTTGGTGAGCTCATGCTATACAGTTTACAATATTAACTTTGACATGCATACTATATGGGTTGTGATATTTGGGTCCATAGGCACAGCGTCTTTCCTGGTTTTACCACAACCGCCGACAGCGGGTTTGTCAGACTTTCCTGGTTGTCAAATAGGTATGAGCATGTGTCTGATGCATATGAGAAACGATATCCTCTTTTCAGCCAGCTTGACACACCCCATTAAATATATCAGGATCCTATATACCCGTACCGACCCTTGCATATATGTAAGCATTATAACTATTACCAGTACAGACAGAACGAGTATATTATCACAGTTTTAAAAACAGGCATGATAACTCACATGTTTAACAGTTGCTCAACAGTTGATAATCAATTACTAGTACGATCTTGTGACGTCTCAAGGTCCTGATATAATTCAAGTAATCCTAGGTTAGGCGATGATCAACTAACTAGTCATTGTCATGGTTAGATATTAGCTAACGCTGCCTTGTTTAAGCATAGGTGATGAGTCCATGCCTAACTAAGGCTAGGCTACCTAAAACCCAATCCTGACAATAACTCTAACGCCTAAAACAATAATACTATACTAATACTAATCCTAATAATAACACTAAAATAAATAATAATTAACTTGACATAACTTAAATGAGAACATACCTTCCATGGTGAGACTTTCAATAAGACCTTGTCGCCAATTTGAAACTCTAGAGGTTTCCGTCTCTTGTCAGCATAATTTTTCTGTCTATCTCGCGCAAAACTATCTACGGGAATTTGATGTAAGTTCTATAAAATTCCGAATACATCGTTGATACGACCTTATTTTTCTCTACGAATCTACTTAAGTTTAGTTAAAAACAAAATAAGATCGAAAATTAAATAGTTTATTATTATTAAACGCTTTTTTTAAAATATAAACATCTTGACGCCACACGCCATTATCCAAATAATCATCTTACTTATACGACAATATATGAAAGAAAAAATTTTCGTATTTCACGCAGGTTTGGCATATTATAAGATTCAAGACTAAAACTTTACTAGAACGACTTAAACGTTCAACCTACATTGTTAAATAAATTATTGGTATTTTTTTAGGTATTAATTTTGATACAAGTTATTTTTCTAACTTTTATGTTATATGACAAGTAACATCTTTTTTTTTAAAGATCAATCAAAATTTATTCCACCAATTTGTTAGCAGGGGCTAACAACTCATCACATATTACAACAAACCATTATCAATACAATACAAGCAAGCGCTGATATTCTACCTCTACACACATCGTTACCACCCTATTGCGCCTAAATTAAAGCTGCACCAAGAACTCCACTCTAAATCATGTCTGTTGGACCGGCTTTTGATCCACAAATAACTCCGCGACTTGATTTCTCCGATGCTTCTCGCTACGCAGCACTGTTTTCCTCTGAATGCTGCATCGTTTCTAGCTTCCCACAAGCACCATAACGTCACCTGGAACACCCCGTTGATAGCCTTTTTTAAAGTACCCGAACCATGCAAGTTTTTCGTGATTTCTAACAGGTCTTTGAACTCGAACGCATACACCGGAGATATTTTACACCACGAAGATATCGCAGCCCAAATAAGTTGGGCAAAGCCACAACTCATAAAACATGATCAACAGTCTCATTGTTTTCGCCACACGCATAACAAAGGTGTGATGAAATCGGGACATTTCTTTTGCTCAATGCATCTAGAGTTGGGAGTCTATTGAGATTTGCCCTCCATACAAGCACCCCGACCTTCCTCGGTACCCAACTATTCCAGTCGAAAGGAACCAGCGCTGCAGTAGTTCTAAGTTGTGCCATTCTCCGCTTAATGCTGCTAATGGAGAAGTTACCCGATGCTTCCAACGACCACCTCCACTGATCACAGTTGTCCCCAAGAGAAGGGGGTTGTATGCTCTCCATTAGGAGTCTATATTGAGCCTGTTCAGAACCAACCGTCGGAGCCCTCATCCAATCCCATGTCCACGTAGATACCCTGTTTATTATGCATACTCTATCCGCAATATGGCAACACTTATCAACCTCGAGCTCGAATAGATCTGGATACCGCTTCGCAAGAGGTTCATCTCCAAACCATGTATCAACCCAAAATCTTATGCTAGATCCGTTGCCAACAACTCCGGATATCCATCGTTTGAGATCAATCCCTTTCCCTTCCAAACCGTTTACCACTCTCCCAATATTCTTCCAAGGCCCCGGAAGTGAAAGCCTTAGCGGTATATAATTCCACCTTCTTGAGTTGCTATGTAACAACCAAATGATCTTCCTCCATAAGGCCCCCCGGTCCACTTTGAATCTCCACCACCATTTAGCAAGTAGAGCCGAATTCATATGTTTCAGGGAGCCGAGGCCTAAGCCTCCATATTCTGATGGAGCCACCACCTTCTCCCAAGCAATCCAATTCATCTTTGCTTTCTCCTCACACCGTCCCCAGAAAAACGTCCTTCTAATCCTATCTAGCTTGTCAATTACGGCGCCCGGAGCTCGAAATAAGGAAAATAATATGTCGGAAGCGCGTTCATAACTGACTTTAGCAAGGTGATCCTTCCCCCATATGAAATTAATTTCGCTTTCCATCTGGATAGTCTACTTCTAAACAGCTCTACCACCGATTCCCGATTTTTACACAGATTCATGTTAGCGCCAACTTGTAAACCCAGAAACTTTAAAGGCAATTCACCTATTTTACACTTGAGATAACCCGCTATGTCGGCTACATCTTCTTTCCGAATCCCAATCCCAACTGCACAACTTTTTTTCATGTTTACCTTGAGGCCCGATATAAGGTAGAAACAGGTTAGAAGTCTCCGCAGATTAACTATATTCGAGGTGGAGATATCCCCCAAGAAAACCACGTCATCGGCATATATAAAATGAGAAACCATAAAACTTGAGTCCATGCATCGCACCCCTTTTTATAGGCTGCAGCTACACGCCTTCTTTACAAAACATGACAGAGCCTCCATCGCCAATACGAATAGAAAGGGAGACAGTGGATCACCTTGTCGCATCCCCCGATGGCAAGTGAACTCTGAAGTCGGAGACCCGTTAATCAGTACCAAACCTCTAGCCGATGATACAACCGCCATTATCCACTTCACCCATCTTTGCGGGAATTTCATCTGCTTGAGAATGTCCACCAAAAACGACCAACTAATGGAGTCATAAGCTTTCTCCAGGTCCGCCTAGAATAACATGCCCCGTTTTTTCTTCATCCTCATCCATCCAATTAATTCATTCAACATGAGTGGCCCGTCTAATATACTTCTTCCCGCTATAAATGTCGATTGTTCCGGGGACACAAGTTTATTTATCACCTTTTTTAGACGGTTCGCAGGTACTTTAGATATCACCTTATTAATCACTCCCACCAGGCTTATTGGCCGGAAGTCCCCAAAGTCACTAGGATTTTTCCTTTTAGGAATCAAGGCTACAAATGAAGAAGCAGCCCCCGGGTTTATCACCCCGGCTTGATAGAAATCATCCATTAGATCCTTAAAATCCGATTTGAGGAGTGACCAAAATTTCTTAACAAACTTAAAATTAAAACCATCAGGTCCCGGTGCTCGGTCACTACCACACTCCCAGACAGCTTCTTTAATCTCCTCAACTTAGAAGGCGGAAAATAACTCCACCCCGTCCTCATCAAGCAGTTTTGATATACCATCGCAATGGAATACCGGCCTAACACCCAACGATTCAACAAATTTTGATGAGAAGAAAGCCACAGCTAATTCTTTGACCTTAACTGGTTTCGACACCCAAACCCCATTGTGCCACAGCCCATTGATTCTATTATTTGCTACGTTCGCATTCAATATTCTGTGATAGTATCTAGAATTTTCAACCCCTTCAACCGCCCATCTTATTATTGACTTTTGCCGAAGGTCACGACTCTTTTATTGTCTTCGTCCAGAATAAAGTTCTTACATTCAGTCCATCTATTCGACTCATCCGACGACAATGCCCTCCACTCCGCCACTTTATCTAGATTCTCCATTTCGTTTAGCATTTCCTTATACTTACCTTCCAGTTTTTGTTTCTCCCCAGCAACCCATTTTTTATTTTCGATTTGAGGAATTTCAACTTTGCCACTAAAGCCATATCCGCAGTCCCTCTAAACTGAAAGTATAATACCCATAATAATAATAACAATAATAATAATATTAATAATAATAATAACAATAAAAGTTCAGGGGGCTAAATTTGCCAATTTCGAAACTATAACAGAAAGTTCTTATACGAAATGGTGAACATAGTAAACCACAGGGACCATATGTGTAAATTTTGTTTTAACCCAGCCCCCCTACCCGTTTTCCCGATCAATTTTCCGGTCACCGCCGGTCGGCCCTCCGGCGAGCATCCACGATCAAAAAACACGCGGTTTGGGTTCAATCATTGATTCCCGACACACTCGCGTGAATGATTCGACATAATACCCCACAATAATTCGAAAGAAAACGTTAGTGCGATCGATCTAAACCCACAAATCAACTTTCGGCCGACCACCATGTGCAAATCGCACTAAACGGACATAATAATGCAATTAACTTTACCTAAACAATCATTTAATCGTTTAAAACATTCCTTTGAGTTCGTTTGCACCAAAACAAACAACAAACACTCCATTCGAATACCCCTCTCGACCGCGACCTGCAACTCAGTTTTGAACCCATCTCCGATCAATTTTAACTAAAATTGATAAAGGACTTTTAATCTAGATCGACATACGAAGCTTCCTATCGATTTAATTTGATTTTCATCAAGGATTGAAGCTTCAATCGATCAAACAGCGTCGCGGCCTGTTCTTCATTTGGTTTCATTATCGAATCGACTTCAAAACAGGTAATTAAAGCTACCTACATACTCGATTTTAGTCTAGGAATGAAAGCCCCAACATTGATTTGGCTATTAACATCGATTTGATGTTCAATTGAATCGAAATCGTTTCTAGGGTTTATACGGTTTGGAATTTGGAGATTTTGGATTCGGGATTGGTTAACAGGTAATTGAACACACCTATTATCTCGATTTTAGATGGGGATTAAAAGCCCTATGAATTTAAGCATTTACATAATCGAAAGCGTGGTCAATTGGACTGATTTCGTTTCTAGGGTTTATAAGGATTGAAATTGGGGATTTTGGTGCGGCTTTGTTTAAATGAAATTAAAACCAATACAGGCTAGGCACAGGCGCCCTAGCCTGCTGGTTAAAGCGGAAGAGGGATGGGCAGGAGGTCACGGGTTCGAACCCGAGCCCCTGCCATATTTTTTTAACTGCCTATTTAACCTTTTAAAATTTCGTAAAATTCCTAAAAATAATAAAAATCCTTTTTATAATCTCTGTTTATTTTTAAATCATCAACCTGATTTTCTGTAATTTTCTTTAAGCTTAAACCTTTATAAAACAATATAACAAAGATATTTAGTTAATTATTTTTATGGAATCTTTTAAATAAATGGTAAAAAAAATCAGATTAAATATAAGACTTCTATTATAAAGGTACCTAATTAATTTCCTGTAAATTAGTTTGTTAAAAACCTTAACAATTTATATTTATATTATTAACAAACGTTATAAATAGTTTATTTTGTTGAATTAAGCTCGTATTTTTACAGCCAACTTACAGAGTGCATAACTCTTTCATAACAGATTCAAATCAGTTAAACCTTATGTCCATGAAGAAGTTCGTCGAAAGGCGAATCCGTTGATATATAAACATCGAAAAACTCATTCGTTTAGACCTACAAACAGTCGTTTTCGTAACAGCTAGCAGTTCTGCGCAGCTGTAAAGATCCATGTTTTTCTCATATTTCGGTAATCCAAATCAGAAACTTTTCTAAATGAAAGTTGTTTAGAAATCACTAATCTAGTAAACTGGATATTTTCAGAATTTTGAACATCGTTTAGTACTTTTAACGAGTGCGAAAAGACAGGGGCAGAACTGGAATTTTTCCAATTTAAAATTGGAAAATCCAAACTGTAATTTGCGTTACGTTATCGTAGGTTCTCGCGGCGTTAACCGAGCCTAGACTTTGTTTCTGATCATTGTCATTCGTGTATAAGGTACGGATTCTTGGTTACCTTTATCATAGTATAAATTCTGTTCTGTTACTTTGTAGTACAGATTTTGATACCATGTTTCCGTTAATATGACTCGTTTGGCCTTTGGTGTTTTACTAGTCGTCTAACATTATTTGTTATGCTATGACTCGTTCGACTTGTTAATTTTACTTGTTGAAGGCTTACAGCATGCAATATATATTTTATAAGTTTGTGTTCATTATTGCATGTTCCTATAAATGTTCTATTGATACATTATATGTTGGTAGTTGTACTACCATTTGATTTGATACTCTGTTACCCGAGCTCTCCGACATGTCATTGTGGCGTCAATGACATGACACTTTTCGTGACGGTGTGTAATAAATAGTTCACGGCGTCTCCGTTAACACGTTAGTACTCAGGTAGTACTTTGGCCATAATATCTGGGAGGCGGATGGATCGATCCTAGTTCAGTTCAGATCAGTTCAGTTCTGGGGGATGGAATCATGTGTGTACGCCCCACACACCATCTCATTGGTGCATAGTCTAGCTAGCTATGTACTTATCAGTTTAGTTTTGGCTCTGGGTACTTCTTATATTACACGACTTATTTTGTTTGTATATACGCGTCGTGTAGGTCAGTTCAGTTCAGTATTACATGTTCAGTTCAGTATCAGTATTATATGTTAGATTCAGATTTCCGTTTTTCATATTATATGATCAGTTCAGCATCAGATATCAGTAAATTATGCTTCTTATCCTTACTATTGTTATTTCCGTCACTGAGCAACTTTTGGCTCAGCCGTATTTTCTTTCGTGGTGTTTTTCTTATTTGATTGTAGGTAATCAGGGTAATCCGGGAAATCAGTGAAGAGTGGTTGAAGATCAAGATTATATTTTACTTAAATTGATGTAATGAACAATTTAATTAGGTTCTTTCGGATTATGGAGTTTGTTTGAATTCATTTCTTTTGACAATCTCTTTAATATCGTGGATTTGGTTTCTGATTTGATATCTGTAATAGTGACACGTCAGCCTCTCCGGGTTGGGGTGTTACAGTTATGGTATCAGAGCAAAGGCTCTTTCCTGTAGAAAACTTAAACATTAATAATAAACTTGTGAGGTAATGGGTAGACGTTGGGTTAGGATCTAACCTTTTTCCAATCTAAATTCTAGTGTTCACACGTATATCTTCATTTCCGATGGCTCCTAAGAGACGTGTGAACAACCGCAATAACTCGAATGGCCCCTCGTCTGATGCAAACTTGGAAGCACTGGTCGCTAATGTTGTTGACACTGCTATTTCGGGGATGCTCCCTTACATGATGGCTCAGACTGCCCAAACTGTTTTCCAGCAAATGCAGCAGGCTAATATGGTTGTAACCACCTACTGGCAGTGCCACTGGAATGCCACCAGTTGGAAATGTTACCGGAGGACCACCTGTCGGTAACACCACTGGCGCACCACTTGGTGGAAATGCCACAGGGGCGTCATCGGGTGGTAATGCCACAAGGGCGCCACCTGGTGGAAACAATACAGGAGCACCTTCCAGTGATAATACACCACCACCCCGTGATGGTATTCATGTCTGGTTGGAACGTTTTCAGAAGCAAAGGCCTAAGTCTTTCAGTACTTCCAGTGATCCGGTCAAGGTGCAAAATTGGATCAATCATATTGAGAAATTGTTTGAGGTACTTGGTATTGAGGACGTATTATATACATATATATGTCTTATCCGATACTAATAGTAAATGCCCTAGGTATGATCTTATTGAGGACGTATTGAGGACGTATTATATACATATATATGTCTTATCCGATACTAATAGTAAATACCCTTTGTATTGGGAAGCGGGATATTTATGTCTTATTTGATACGGGCGCTACGCATTCTGTCGTATCTCTTTTGTTTGCTAAGTACTTAATGAATGCACCGACTGCTTTAGAGCATGCTTTGGCTATTACTACTCCATTAAGAGATTCGACTATCATCTCGCATGTCTATAGAGATTGTCCGATCAGGATCGAGTCTATTATTCGTAAAGCTGATTTGTTTCCTATGCAAATGAGTGACTTTGATGTCATACTTGGTATGGACTGGTTAACTCGACATCACGTTACTATTGAATGCCAGACTCGTCGTGTTTTATTTGGAAATCCTCAATGCCCTGAACTCGTTTATCAAGGGACTCAACCTCGGAAATCGTTGAAAATCATCTCTGCGCTTAAGGCTCAGAAACTCTTATCGCACGGTTGCGTGGGATTCCTAGCTTCAGTGAAAGCTACATTTTCTGATAAGCCAAACATATTTGATTACCCGATTGTATGTGATTTTCCTGACGTGTTTCCTGAGGAGTTACCCGGACTTCCACCAGATCGCGAGGTACAATTCACTATTGATCTTATTCCAGGGCTGAGCCGATTTCTAAGGCACCGTATCGTATGGCACCTATGGAGCTTAAGGAGTTAAAGGAGCAATTACAGGAGTTATTAGATCTTGGATTTATTAGACCAAGCGTCTCGCCTTGGGGCGCACCGGTCCTATTCGTGAAGAAGAAAGATGGTTCTTTGAGACTCTGCATTGACTACAGAGAACTCAACAAGATCACTATCCGTAATCGTTACCCTCTACCTCATATTGATGATTTATTTGATCAGCTTTAGGGTGCAAAGTGTTTCTCTAAAATCGATCTGAGGTCTGGTTACCATCAGCTAAAGATCAAAGATTCTGACGTCCCTAAATCTGCCTTCCGTACTCGTCTCGTAGTATGGTCACTATGAGTTCCTGGTTATGCCGTTCGGGTAACTAATGCCCCGGCCGTATTTATGGACCTAATGAACCGAGTCTTTCGCAAGTTCCTCGATAAGTTCGTCATTGTATTTATCGACGACATCTTAATTATTCTAAAAGTAAGGAGGAGCATGAGAATCATCTTCGTATCGTGCTCGAGACACTACGTGAAAAGAAGCTTTATGCTAAATTTTCAAAGTGTGAATTTTGGCTGAGTAAGGTAGCCTTTTTGGGTCATGTTGTTTGCGGATGGTATTATGATGGACCCTGCTAAAATAGAGGTGATCACTAAGTGGCCTAGACCTACCTCAGCCACAGAAGTCCGTAGTTTCCTTGGCCTTGTGGTTACTACCGCAGATTTGTCGAAGGTTTTTTCTATTATAGCTTTACCCCTTACGCAACTGTTAAGGAAAGGGGTTAAGTACTCTTGGAATGACGAACGAGAGAAAAGTTTTGAAGAGCTCAAGAAAAGATTGGTGTCCGCTCCTGTTCTCACACTTCCATCGGGCATGGGTGGATATCAGATTTACAGCGATGCCTAAAAAAGGGACTTGGATGTGTGCTAATGTAGCATGGTAAGGTCATTGCTTATGCTTCACAGCAGTTGAAACCTTACGAGGTTAATTATCCTACGCATGATCTTGAACTCGCAGCTGTTATTTTCGCGTTGAAAATATGGCGTCACTATCTTTACGGAGAGACTTGTGATATTTTTACTCATCACAAGAGTTTGAAATATATCTTCACACAAAAGGAACTAAACATGAGGCAGAGAAGATGGTTAGAGTTATTGAAAGATTATGATGCCAATATTCAGTATCATCCGGGAAAGGCCAATGTGGTAGCTGATGCTCTTAGCAGGAAGAGCTCAGGAACAGTAGCCTCCCTACAGCTACAGCCTCAGAACGTTACCGACCTCGATAGATTGGGTATTGGCCTACATATTGGCAAGAGCGACGGATATCTCGCTAGGCTTCATATTGAGTCAGACTTAATATCCCGGATTAAGAATGCACAGAAAGACGATGGTGAACTCTGGGCAATATTACAGAATGTGGAGATTGGTAAACAATCAGAATTCAGAGTAGATGAGCATGGAGTAATCTGGTGTGGTAAACGTTTATGTGTGCCTAATGATTCTTCTCTTCGAGAATCGTTATTAGCTGAGGCACATAGTTCTCCGTTTTCTATTCATCCTGGATCTACTAAGATGTATCGTGATCTTCGTCAGAATTTCTGGTGGAATGGTATGAAAGAAGGCGTGGATAGATTTGTTAGCAGATGTCTTACTTGTCAACAAGTTAAGATTGAGCATCAAAGAGCTAGTGGACTGCTTCAGCCACTACCTATTCCAGTATAGAAATGGGATGATATTTCCATAGATTTTGTAACCGGGTTACCAAAAACATTCAAGAAAAATGATACGATATGGGTTTGTGGTAGACAGATTGTCAAAGTCAGCTCACTTTCTCCCAATCAGCAAGGATTTTCGGTTAGCAAACTATCTGAAGTGTTTACACAAGAGATTGTTAGACTTCATGGCACTCCGGTGTCTATCGTGTCTGATCGAGACCGAGGTTCACTTCTCGCTTTTGGAAGGGTTTGCAAGCTGCATGGGGTACCAAGTTGAGGTTTAGTACGGCGTTTCATCCTCAGACTGACGGTCAGTCGGAGCGTACTATTCAGACACTTGAGGACATGCTTCGAGCTTATGCCTTAGAGTGGACTGGGAACTGGGATGAATACTTGTGTTTGGTCGAGTTTGCTTACAACAATAGTTGGCAAGCTAGCATTGGCATGGCACGTTTCGAATTATTGTATGGTCGTAAATGTAGAGCACCTATTTGTTGGGAAGAGGTCGGTGAAAGAGTCATCGAAGGACCTGAGTTAGTTCAGATCACGAATGAGAAAGTTGCTATTGCTAGAGAGAAATTAAAGGAAGCTCAAAGTAGACAGAAAAGTTATGCAGACCAACACCGTCGACTTTTGGAGTTTAAGATCGGTGACAAAGTGTTCCTGAAGGTTTCGCTTTGCAAAGGCGTGCGACGTTTTGGTCTAAAAGGGAAACTTAGTCCACGGTTTATCGGACCCTTTGAAATCCTGGAAAGAGTGGTGTGAGTTTCGTATCGTTTGGCTTTACCACCTCAACTGTCGCATATGCATAACGTCTTTCATGTATCTCTTTTAAGGGGGTACAATTATCATCCTCTTCATGTTGTGAATTATCCGCTTCATTTGATTCGTGAAAACTTATCGTTCGAGGAGGAACCCGAGGCATACTTGACCGACAAGAACGCATTATGCGTAGGAAAACTATCCCTTTTGTTAAAGTATTATGGAAAAACCATTCCGAACGTGAAGCTACATGGGAGATAGAAGATGAAATCCGTTCTCAATATCCGCATCTATTTGTCTCTTAGTTATTATCTGTTATATGTTTCTACTATCAGTTATGAAGTTATTAATTATCTGTTCCTTGAACATCACATTAGTTATCTCTTATACGATTTTGTCTATCGAATCGATCCCGTTTCAGCAACTGAATAATTGTGAGTGATTTTGTTCACTGGTTGATATTTTAACTACTCCGTGTACGTTATGCCATATCTTTGTTCAAGCTGTACTGGCAATTTTGCGGACGAAATTGTTTTAAGGGGGGTAGAATTATAATACCCATAATAATAATAACAATAATAATAATATTAATATAATAATAACAATAAAAGTTCAGGGGGCTAAATTTGCCAATTTCGAAACTATAACAGAAAGTTCTTATACGAAATGGTGAACATAGTAAACCACAGGGACCATATGTGTAAATTTTGTTTTAACCCAGCCCCCCTACCCGTTTTCCCGATCAATTTTCCGACCACCGCCGGTCGGCCCTCCGGCGAGCATCCACGATCAAAAACACGCGGTTTGGGTTCAATCATTGATTCCCGACACACTCGCGTGAATGATTCGACATAATACCCCACAATAATTCGAAAGAAAACGTTAGTGCGATCGATCTAAACCCACAAATCAACTTTCGGCCGACCACCATGTGCAAATCGCACTAAACGGACATAATAATGCAATTAACTTTACCTAAACAATCATTTAATCGTTTAAAACATTCCTTTGAGTTCGTTTGCACCAAAACAAACAACAAACACTCCATTCGAATACCCCTCTCGACCGCGACCTGCAACTCGGTTTTGAACCCATCTCCGATCAATTTTAACTAAAATTGATAAAGGGCTTTTAATCTAGATCGACATACGAAGCTTCCTATCGATTTAATTTGATTTTCATCAAGGATTGAAGCTTCAATCGATCAAACAGCGTCGCGGCCTGTTCTTCATTGGTTTCATTATCAAATCGACTTCAAAACAGGTAATTAAAGCTACCTACATACTCGATTTTAGTCTAGGAATGAAAGCCCCAACATTGATTTGGCTATTAACATCGATTTGATGTTCATTGAATCGAAATCGTTTCTAGGGTTTATACGGTTTGGAATTTGGAGATTTTGGATTCGGGATTGGTTAACAGGTAATGAACACACCTATTATCTCGATTTTAGATGGGGATTAAAAGCCCTATGAATTAAGCATTTACATAATCGAAATCGTGGTCAATTGGACTGATTTCGTTTCTAGGGTTTATAAGGATTGAAATGGGGATTTTGGTGCGGCTTTGTTTAAATGAAATTAAAACCAATACAGGCTAGGCACAGGCGCCTAGCGTTAGCGCGGGAGGCGAGGGATGGGCAGGAGGTCACGGGTTCGAACCCGAGCCCCTGCCATATTTTTTTTAACTGCCTATTTAACCTTTTAAAATTTCGTAAAAATTCCTAAAAATAATAAAAATCCTTTTTATAATCTCTGTTTATTTTAAATCATCAACCTGATTTTCTGTAATTTTCTTTAAGCTTAAACCTTATAAAACATATAACAAAGATATTTAGTTTAATTATTTTTATGGAATCTTTTAAATAAATGGTAAAAAAAATCAGATTAAATATAAGACTTCTATTATAAAGGTACCTAATTAATTTTCTGTAAATTAGTTTGTTAAAAACCTTAACAATTTATATTTATATTATTAACAAACGTTATAAATAGTTTATTTTGTTGAATTAAGCTTGTATTTTACAGCCAACTTACAGAGTGCATAACTCTTTCATAACAGATTCAAATCAGTTAAACCTTATGTCCATGAAGAAGTTCGTCGAAAGGCGAATCCGTTGATATATAAAACATCGAAAAACTCATTCGTTTAGACCTACAAACAGTCGTTTTCGTAACAGCTAGCAGTCTGCGCAGCTGTAAAGATCCATGTTTTTCTCATATTTCGGTAATCCAAATCAGAAACTTTTCTAAATGAAAGTTGTTTAGAAATCACTAATCTAGTAAACTGGATATTTTCAGAATTTTTAAACGTCTTTTAGTATTTTTAACGAGTGCGAAAAGACAGGGGCAGAACTGGAATTTTCCAATTTAAAATTGGAAAATCCAAACTGTAATTTGCACTACGTTATCGTAGGTTCTCGCGGCGTTAACCGAGCCTAGACTTTGTTTCTGATCATTGTCATTCGTGTATAAGGTACGGATTCTTTGTTACCTTTATCATAGTATAAATTATGTTCTTTTACTTTGTAGTACAGATTTTGATACCATGTTTCCGTTAATATGACTCGTTTGGCCTTTGGTATTTTACTAGTCGTCTAACATTATTTGTTATGCTATGACTCGTTCGACTTGTTAATTTTACTTGTTGAAGGCTTACAGCATGCAATATATATTTATAAGTTTGTGCTCATTATTGCATGTTCCTATAAATGTTCTATTGAAACGTTATATGTTGGTAGTTGTACTACCATTTGATTTGATACTCTGTTACCGAGCTCTCCGACATGTCATTGTAGCGTCAATGATGTGACACTTTTCGTGAAGGTGTGTAATAAATAGTTCACGGCGTCTCCGTTAACACGTTAGTACTCAGGTAGTACTTTGGCCATAATATCTGGGAGGCGGATGGATCGATCCTAGTTCAGTTCAGATCAGTTCAGTTCCGGGGGATGGAATCATGTGTGTACGCCACACACCATCTTATTGGTGCATAGTCTAGCTAGCTATGTACTTATCAGTTCAGTTTTGGCTCTAGGTACTTCTTATATTACACGACTTATTTGTTTGTATATACGCGTCGTGTAGGTCAGTTCAGTTCAGTATTACATGTTCAGTTCAGTATCAGTATTATATGTTAGATTCAGATTTCCGTTTTCCATATTATATGATCAGTTCAGCATCAGATATCAGTAAATTATGCTTCTTATCCTTACTATTGTTATTTCCGTCGCTGAGCAACTTTTGGCTCAGCCGTATTTCTTTCGTGGTGTTTTTCTTATTTGATTGTAGGTAATCAGGGTAATCCGGGAAATCAGTGAAGAGTGGTTGAAGATCAAGATTATATTTTACTTAAATTGATGTAATGAACAATTTAATTAGGTTCTTTCGGATTATGTAGTTTGTTTGAATTCATTTCTTTTGACAATCTCTTTAATATCGTGGATTTGGTTTCTGATTTGATATCTGTAATAGTGACACGTCTGCCTCTCCGGGTTGGGGTGTTACAGAAAGGAAGCACACACCTCTGTAACGTAATCCACAAACCCCGGGAGCTCGATCCAGGAATCGAAAAAACCTGAGTGGGATATGCCCATAGTCCGCTGCCACAACGTTCAAGATAATCGGCCGATGGTCCGACACATAACTACCCAAAATAGTAGCGGAAGCATCCGACCATTATCCATGAATTCTCTACAAACTAAAAACCTGTCAAGTTTACTTTTAGAAGAACCATTTTCCGCCACATAAGTATACCTATGACCTCCCATATTGTACTCATATAATTCGGCTGCCTCGATGAACGAATTGAACGCAGCCGCGTTACTAGCAACAAAGACCGAGTTCTGCCGCTCAGTAAGGTCCCTTACATCATTAAAATCCCCGGTAAACATCCACCAACCTACATTTGAGTTTTTTATCTCAACTAACTCAATCCAAAGCCTCATGCGACTCCCAGGGTCGTTTGGAGCATGAACGTTTACCACGTTTAATTGAATACCCGTCGCCACTAGGAATCCAACCACCACAAAAAAATATCTCGATTTTATGACACCGGTCTTAGTGAACACATAAGGATCCCATATGCATGCTAAACCCCCGGATAAGCCGTCCGCATGAACAATTTCCTTTTCGAAAGCCGTATATCCCTAAAACACATTGAAATTAAAAACTGCATGTTGATTCAATTTCGTTTCTTGAAGAGCAATCATGTGAATATTATTACTAATGTTGAGACCCCTGATCCAACCGTGTTTTTTTAGGTCTCGCACCACGCATATGTATCGACAAACTATTCATTATTACCTGCTTTTTCGCCATCCCCTACTACGATTGTTCTAAGTTCAGCCTCAAAATCCTCCAAATTAATTCCTATCATCTTCCCGAACTCGACTGTTTGATCCACTTCGTAGGCCACTTTTGCATCCACCCCAGTCTCAGAGTTTCGCCCAATCACTCCTTCATTTGCCCTCCCTGTTCGACATCCGGTACAGCGCTATCCGAGACTTGAGTTGTAGGCGAGATGGGCACCGTATTCAGATCTGGAAACCCAATGTTAATATTACCAGGGCCACACGTCTTCGTTGGGGGGTCGTGAGAGGAGCCTACTGAAGGGGGCTTCTAGTCCTACGAGCCCTTTTCCCTAGCACCCTTTTCTTTAGTCCAAAATTTGGGCCTGGCCCAATATGGAAACAAACATTCTCTGCATTATCATTCCCATCATTACTGGAATCGGGAATACGAAATTCGCCTTTACTGCCGCCACTTTTTTCGGTTACTGTGCCCTCCTCATGCAGCAATTGAGGATCCTCATGCACCATCGTTACGTCTTCCCCGCATGCATCTGTCTCTCCTCTCCCTGTTCATCACCACCGTCTGCCATCTCCGGCGAGACTGAACGGCGAGGGACACCCACCGGCACCCTACCTGTCTCGATATCATGTGCTCTAATTTCCCCTTCCTCCAAATCCTACTCCACACCTGTGTTTGGAATAGACTGGGATCCCGAATTACCCATGGAGCTAAACTTAACCATCTCTGTTTGATTCTCCTCCGACAGCTCTATATGATAAAACTTATTCTTCCATTTTAATTTTACGATCTCATCGATTCTGGTTCTTTTATATGTGAGTACCCACAACTTCCGATTGAGTTATCAATCCAACCCCATGAGAACTCCGAATTCTCAATTACCCTCCCGAACTCAGCCCCAATTCGATCATAAACTAAGTTGTCCCGAAGGAGGATCGGAACATTTGTCACCCGGATGTTTGTGATTCGTTACAAAACAAAATTGATGCACTATTGATTATAATGGTGTTTTAACCAGTTGTAACAATATGTCAAGATAGTTGGATTACAACGATGCACTTACATCATTACCTCGGTGCATTGAACTGACTATGGCAATGTGTCTAACGTACAAAAGTGTGGCCAGGTCGCCCATTTTGTGGCTATAATGATGAGTCCATACGTAACTACGACGTTTTAAACCCATGTTTTATTTAACAAATGTCTATATTCTCGCTTTAAAATATATGTTTGCACTCTAGGTATTTCATACGTTTCACATGAAAATTTACTTAATAATATATGTTTCGCCTATACTTTTGCTTTAAATTACATGTTCGTAATCTCCGTTAGAGATTGGCTGATCATGTGAAACACTCATCAAGTTCTTCGAAATATTTTTTGAAAAGTGAGAATGATTCAAGAAAATATTTTGGAGATCTATTAAATTAGTTGTTTATATAAAGCAACTGCCAGCTATGGGATTATGTCATTAAAAAGTCCAACAAAATCTTATAAAATAAAAAAAAAAAAAAAAAAACCCGTGGTTCATGTTCTTCTATTTTAAAATGTCTTTCAATAAAAAATTAGAGTAAATTATAAATTTTGTCATTTAAATATTTTTAAAATTACGAATCATGTACTTAAACTTTAGTAATTACATAGAATGTCCTTTATTTGAGATTTTATCTCATCTTCTATCCTTTTCACTAACAAAAGTTAAAATTTTCAGTTAGTTTTAATAAATGACTAAGGATTAAATATGTAATTTTTATTAATATCTAGTTTTCTTTTTGCTTTTTTCTTTTATCACTTTACTTTTTTTCTTTAAATTTTGTTCACCATTTTGTTTTATAAATATTATCTTAACTATTACTAATTAATAAGTTTATTTTTAATATAAAATTTTGTATATAATGTTTGAATTAATTGGTGTAATTTATAACCCAAATATAAGTTATCTTATATAAAAATAATAGTAAAATAACACAAAGGTGTTTGAAATTTGGGATGGATTTTTGTCGATCCATTGTGATTAAAACTTTTGATCATTCTTTGTATATAATTATTCATGAACAAAAAACTTATAAGTTATTTAAATACATCATCTATTTTCTTATTAAAATAATTCTAAAGTATTGATTTAAATAAAATTGGTTTTATAAAACATATTTTATAAATTTTACATAGTCATTATTGTGTATCTAAATATTGTGTAGTATATATGTCTAAAAAATTTACTTCAAAACATATTATTTAAAATTCATTTGTTTAACTTTGAACTAAATTTTCAAATTTGAAAGCAAAACTGAAAAGATATAATTTTATATAACTTTGTGCTTTATAAAGAGTGTTATATAACTAATTTAATTAGAATTTTAACAACTAAAATTTATTAAATAGATTATATAAACTAAGAAAACCATGGATAAATAGGATGGCCATTATTCTTATTTAAATATCTATTTATAAATATTCGTTGCAAACTTGCAAGTTTTAAAGAAATGTGCAGCTTGATTCATCTGTTCAAATTAATTGTATTAGAGCATTACGATCACTAGAACTTGTCGGAAAATTATATATCATAAAAAGTAGATGGAGAGTGATGAATGATGTGTGTGCCTATGTCCGAGTCGCAGTAGCATTTTATAGACATAAAGAATAATGTCGAAATTATTTATGTTTGATTCAATGTTTAATGGTTAGTTATGTTTTTATGTGTTTAAGTTTAACTAATTAATTCTAGTAATTTATGTATTTTTATTTTAGTTTAAAAAATATTATGATTTCTCTAAGTTTTATTTATTTTATCAGAAACATAAATAATTAAATTGAACAAATAATAATTATAATAAATTTGGAATCTATAAATAGAAGTATATTTTATATAAAATAATTTGACACAAACCGTAAAAAAATTCAAATAAATGACATTCAGTGTAGTATTATTATTCTAACTTAAAGGTGAATAATATTATTATAAGGTGAACAATATTATTATATCTAAATATCTTTTTATATAGAGAGAGATAATACGCTATAAACAAAAATAAAAATACGCTATTAAAATTTTACATAAATAGCCTTATGTTTTAATAATAGTAACACCTTTCATATTCTACTTTAAAAATTAACTTGATTGAGATCTATAATTTTCAAATTGTTGCATTCTTGGCTTCAACAATAACTTTCATTGAAGACAATTAAGATCGTTTGAAATGAGTATTATTTCCTTAGTAAAAAAAAAGTGAAACAATAAATTAAAAGTGAAACTTCATATACCTATATCTAAACTTGTAAAATTATATTTTTTCTTAACACAATTTTGGTATAAAGTGTAGGTAGAGTAAACTTCACAACATTTTCGGATTTTCGGTTTGCCATTTAGGCAAGGCATAGGGACTTTTATAAAACAGAAAAAACTCAAAGCCATCACTCTTCTTCTTTTTTTTGTTTTTTTTTTTATTATTGCATATTTTTATCTTTTACTTTTATTTAAGTTTTAGATTTAATTTGATTTTATATCCTTTAAATTGTTTTTTTAATGTTGCTTTTATTTTATTTCTAAATTGTATTTGATTTTTTTTATTTTATTTATTTTTTCTAACTTTATTTTATTTTTTCTAACTTTTATTTTATTTTTTCAATTATTTTGATTTTTTTAACTTTAGAGAAATTGCACAAGTAGTCCGTATGATTTGATCGTATTACAAGTTTAATTCTCAACTTATTAAAAGCCTAGCACTTATATGATATTTACCCGTGTGTTGTTGCTGCCTATTATGTTTGCTACGGTCTTTGATCTCGGTATTGAGTCGGGGGTCTCTTCGGAAGCGGTCTCTCTATCTTCCAAATAGAGAAAAGACTCGCCATCATCTACCCCTATCAGACCCTGCTCTTGAGTGGGATTTACTGGGTATGTTGTTTGTTTAGTTTTGAAACTTTTTGGGTCTATATGAAAACAAAAAACCAAACTGAATTATAGATTTGTACAACCGAACCGAATTCAATTGATTGAATTGTTGTATGCAGTTGTTTATCCGATAAAACTTATTATTCAGTTTATTTGAATGAATTCAATTAACCTATGAGCAACCAATTTTCATTACATTCCACCAAAATCAAGCCAATAAGCCAAACATGTTCTCATGGCAAGAAGAATCCGCTTGAATTGGTTCTTTGATTTTCAAAACATTTGATCATTGCAAAAAAAACAGATTACAAGAAATACGGGTCGATTAACTTCACCCCGGTGGTTTTAGACTTGATCATCGAGGTAACTCGCCCACGTATAACCTAATGCATATTCTTTGTCATACCGTAAGCAATTCCTGAAAACGAATATGGAAGTACATATACTCACTGCGCATAAACTTCCATAAAAGCAAAAGAACTATGGTGTATAGTAATTAACACTACCTTCTCTCTTTCTGTTTGAAGATGGAGTCAATTTTCTTCATGTATTCATCGGTCACTTTCTGCAAAAAAACGAACAACAATCAAATTTCACTACAACAGAAAGATTACAAATCGTCCTTTCAGGGGATGCAGTAAAATAAAACTAACTTTTTCAGTGTTTAACTTCCCACCATTTTTAGCTGATTTTTAAGTCATTTGACAATTTTGGTCTTGTTGAGTTCAAATGTGATGCATTAAAATTAATACCTGCAAATCAGCTGATAAATCCTTTATATTGTCTTCTGAAAGCTTTTTCTCCTGTACAGAATAATAACGATGGTTGGAAATGCAATAAAAATGAAACTTTGTGACATATGAGATATATACGTTTAAAAGTCAAACCTTTTCAAGTTTATCATATGCTTTAATGGCATCTCTTCTTATGTTTCTGATTGCTACCTACATAACAGATGAAGAAAATGCAATTTAATATTTTTTTTTAAATTAACAAGACGTGCAAACCGCCTAATAGAGCCTACCCTCCCTTCCTCAGCCTGCTTTGCAACAATTTTTGATAGTTCCTGCAATTATAAGAGCGGTCAAACTATATAAGAAATCAGAAACATGTTATCGAAGTAAAACGATTCGTTACAGGCATAGAGGTGGCAATTTCAAATCATTTACTTTGACTGGGTTTATTTGGGTTGTGTTCACTTGAAGCGGGTCATATATACAACCTCTTAGCTCGTATTATTCAAAGATTTATAAAGTCATTACAGGAATGATAAAAACACTAGCAATTTTAATAGTTCTAGACAAAAAAAGGTGTTTCCGACTGAATTCGCTTTGGCACGTATATAAAATAACCTCTTTCAACATGACCTGGTTTTGACCCGTTACCCAACCTACCCGACATGCCAACATTGCCACCTCTGACGAGTATTATAAAGGGAGCACCTTTCTCCGTTCTGATGTGAGTTGTGGAAGGGATAATCGTATCACTTCACCATCATTACTTGGAGTCATACAAGATCAGAGTTGACTATGGCCTTTTCGATAGCCTTTAAGCTGAAAAAAGTCAAACACTATGCAATGTAAGATAACATTGGCCCGGTTAAAATATGCATCTTAATGCTCATACTGTTGTAAAATATAGAAATGATAGGCTTAAAAAAGAGAACTACTAACTATGAACTGTCAATATACTTTTAACACCGGATAATGAGGTAGCAAAATCTACCAATGAAAGGGTCGATTCAGGCTATGTTTAATCTCTAAACGAGTGAACAGTTGATTCAGTAATCCTTTTGTAATGATATTTTAAGTATTTAGCACACAGAAATTATAAAAAGATGTTTGAAACTTTGAGCAAAGTGTATCTCCAAATGGGTTTTATAGAATTTTAGCTAGAAAGGAACCGGATCAAATGGGGCTAAGCCGGTTAAACGAGTCAAGGTCACCCAAGTTTATTGTTAATGCATACAACTTACAAAATGCTTAGACAGTTGAGCAAAAAAGTGTTTTGGATCAACCCAGCCCATTTGGCCCGTTTTCCAACCCATCCAACCTGCCTATTTCACTAGACAAAACAGTAAGAGTTAAGATATCTCTAAAATGAAAAAAATAGTTCATGTACCTAGATTTGTCATAAGGTTGCACCAAGAGAGAGCTAGAATCAGGAGTGCTGATTTGTGCAATGGTCTTCAAATTAACAGGTGAACCATAATACTCTACCTACAGAGACACAAATCATAAAATAAGAAAAATGTAATAACACGAGAGATCAACAACAAATGGAGCCTGCTAATTATTATATTATAGAGTTGGCGATTTAGACGCGTTTACTTATGAAAGTGCTAGTTTGGGATATATCTTATCTCAAACTAATCTATATAATGATCCCTATGCCAATAAACCAGTCTAAAAATTGTTGACGATAATATCATTTAAATATAAAAACAATAATTAATTTGTAAATTTTGTATAGAGGTCGCACAAATGGGTGGAGGTAGTGGAGCGGATCAGGCGGAATACCAATATTTTAAATGCTGGTCCAAACTGGTGGGTCGGATTGGGCCGACCTGCATACACGTCTTTCTAATTTTTGGAAAGTAATGTGCTGTAATAGTTAAGTACAAAAACACCAGACATTGCAATGAAGCGATTAAGAAATAAGAAGTTTCATTCGAGTTTGAATACGCTTCAAACTCTCAACCAGATTAACCTGTTTACACCATTTGACCCATTACAGTACCTAAAAGACCCTAAGGGGAACATGTACAAGTAAACGATCAAAATTTACATCTACAAAAACATCTAACCTCGATTTTATCAAGCATTGCTGGATTTGACCGCCCTGTTCTTATAGAGTTAAAACTTGAGACCATGCTATCAATAGCCTTCTCCATCCTTTCTTTCTAAAGCACACCAAGAAATGAAAACAATACATGCTTGTTAATGAAAACGTGCGCTTCAACATAATCCTTAAACATTACAAAGTTACGGGAATGCATGGACTTTGTTACTTAACTTACAGCATTCTTTTCGATCAGAGTTTTCTCAGCCTCGATTTCTTCAAGGGTGGCACACCTAATGATTGAATTTCTGAAAAGAAAGTAGAAAATCATACCACTTTCACATTATTTACATCTAAATCCATAAGCATAAACCATGGGGTCAAAACCAAGATGTTGTAATCTGGCCGTTTTAAACTCAAAGAGACAAATTGACCTAAACAACCTCCAATTAAACCCTAGAAAGAGGATTTCATTGTTCACAATAGATCACACTTAAATGTATGGTTGATTATGCATGAGTGATGGGTTAACCAACTACGTATTAATGGTCAGTTTGGTTCTATGGGGCCATGGGGGTGTTGGACGTGAGCTATACGAGTGATTGTTATCGCTTGAAGAATTAGTATCACACTCACATAATCAGTTAATTAAAGTTAGGGCTAATAAGGTGAGTTCACATCAATCTCAAATTCTCAATAACCAGTTTTCTAACTGCTACTCCTTGTCAGCTTCTACAAATCTAAATATTTCAAACAATGTAATTTTAAAATCGGAATCAAAGGGGATCTTGGACGGGCATTTTCAAAGTGATAATTGCTACTTGCGAAAACAAAAATCACACTGATATAACAAAATGATTTTAGTTGAGGGCAATAAGGTGATGTTACATTCATCTCAATAATGAGTTTTCATGCAGCTACTCAATTTCCACCGCAGAAATCTGAATATTTTAACATAAGATATCTTCAAATATTAATAATAGAGGGTTTTGGTTGTGCATTTTCAAGGTGATAATTGTGAGCTGAATACACAATCTATAATCAATTTCTAGACCTCATCTCGCCCTCCCATTGAGTGTTATTATACGGAGTACATCTGTTTGTTTGTTTGTCACTTTTGTTTGTTATAGTCAGTTTCTAGAACTATGGATAATTCTACATTTATCCTCAATACACAGTCTTTTACATCTACTCTTTATCTGTATCTTACTATTTTGACCCTATATAATCAGCCTACATCTTAACACCACATAACCAATTGCCAAACACTGATTGTTGCAACTTACAACCTATACTGTCAAAAGCCCACAAGTCTAAAACAACCTAAACTACCCTAAAACATGTCGAAAAAATCGGTTAATAAGCACATCCAAACATTCCCATTAACCCCAAAACCAAAATCAACAATGCTAATATACAATTATTAACCCATTATCATCACCCACCACTATGAAACACAACCCAAATGTACCAAATTACAAACTTACCTCTTTTGTGGTAACATTTTACCAGCAACACCACTCTTTGCTGTCATTTCCCACAACTAACAGAAGAACTCCATGACAACAAATTCCCTGAACCCAAATCACAAAAATTGAGCAATAATAACAAATTGCGAAACGGAAACATGATTATTGAGAAATTGAACGAACCTTGAAGGGATACGAGTGTTGTTGGGCGGTTAATTTGCTTTGTGTTGACTCTGGGTCGATGGTAAACGGAACGAACAGATGATGTGGTGGAGATGAACGAATACATCGCCGTTTTAACAGAAATTGTTGCTAATGACTTCGGATTGTGAAAGGGGAAGTGGGTTTGGGGTTGTTTATGCTTTTGAGGTGAAAGTGGAGATCAATTTTGTGGATAAGAGGGATACGAAGTTGAAATAGCCAGTCAAAATTTACAGTGGCGATTTCTTCATTTCATCCTCTTTCCCTCGATCTGTCATCTGTTTGGGCTTTGGGCCTTTGTTTATGTTCTTTGGACTCCTGGGCTTTGGGCTTTGAGATTTGGGCTTTGGACTTTGAGATTTCCCTCACTTCAACTCAAGCCGGCCTGAGCCGGTTGTCAAATCGGTTTCACTTCAACCTAGTTTTAACCATATCCAAACTGTATGTTTGATATTTTTTTAATCATATTCGGTGAAACCAGTTTAAATATAGTAAAGACGGGAAAGAATTGGTTTCAACCTAATTTAAACCGCTCGTTTATCTTGCTCAAAATAGTATCAAACCAAAACGGTTAAAAAAAGAAGTTGCTTCTTGCTTTTTTACCAAGCCCCAACTAGTATAAAAACAGCTTCGAACCTAATTTCTACGCCACTATGTGGGTTGGGTGATTCGATTTATATTGTGAAAAGGTATAAATAGTAAAGTCTTTTTGTTAAAAGGTTACAAAAATTTGTTACCATAAAACTCACATGACCTATACTAGCTAGTGATATCATGTGAATTGAAATTTTGGGTTGGCATGTGATCTTGGAGTGGGTTAAAGAGATAAAACTTTGTGAGAGTTGAGTTGTAAGGGTACAAACGAGTGAGTCGATCTTAAGCAACTTTGTGAGAGCTGAGTTGTAAGGGTACAAACGAGTGGAGTCGATCTTAAACAGCTCAGTAAAAGCTTGAAAGAGCTCGGCTTAAATGAGCTTGAGATTATATGGAGATTATTTAACAAACGAGCTCGGGATCAAACTTCACATATCAATCTTCACTAGACTCGTGAGCATAAACGAGCATGTTAAATGTATGTTTTATTTGAAATATTAAACATATATTTACATAATAATTATTAGTATAAAAAATATAATTATAAACACATGTAAATGTTAGTTATGAATGTATACAGATAAATTAGTGAATAATAAATGATTTGAGCCAACGAGCTTGAGTTTTAAAAATAGAGTTTGCAAAAAGGTTCTTCTTAAGTTTATATCACACCCAACCTAGACGGCGGAAACGTCGAGGTGTGAGGAATACGATTGTTCACAGCCACATAACGCTATGTTTAAATGTAAATATTCAAATTAATAGTTTCAACAGGAATTACAACATAAGTCTCAATCATGAAATACATTCAAGCAAATATCAAACATAACATAACATTTCATTTATTTAACTAGGTCCACATCCTAGTTTTATTGCAAGCTTCAAAAGACCACTTTAAACTTGGGGGTTACCTGAAACATGATAAAAATAAAAGGTCAACTAAAAATAGTTGGTGAGTTTCCAAGGTTTTCATACATAATATGAAAGATTATAAGTTGCAATTCGTGTCATAGGTTATAAGCTAGTAAGGTTATAGAACACATATCTTCACAATCAAACCTCGACTTGATTACAAGTATATAGATTGGCTAAGTGTATTTGGTTCCCTAGTGCACAAGCATACGGCTCCTAGGAGTCGGCAGTTCATCGACTTTAGCACCAAATAGGCTTGTCAGGCCCAAAGATCTAAGACTTCGCCAGGCTAGCAATAGTTAATGATTGTAACAAACTATGTATCATATAATCACTTACAACATACAAATAACCATGACAAGATATAAAGATGAATTGCAAGTGCTTTACAAGTCTCAAATGTATAAGTGTGTAATGTATAAGTATCATGTTTCACCCCAAAATGATGTGAAATAAAGTAAAAGGGGCAAGGAAAACTCACTTGTCAAATAAGTATATATGACGATTAATAAGAAATAATAGTAGGCGTCGTTCCAACGTGAATCGTTACAAGCACCTAAATATGTAAATATATATTCACAAGGTTAAAGTCTTAATAATAAGCTTTAATGTTTTAACGTGAACTAGGGTTTCAATTGGAATTGTGAGGTTTTGTCGAGTAATTAAATTTATAAAGTAATTATTCGCGTTTCGATCCATTAGGAGAATTTTATATGTGTGTTTAAGTATTTTAAGAATAAATTTTAAGTATGAAAATTGATAAGGTTTAATATATATAAAACTTTATAATTATTTAAAATTATTTGGAATAACGTTTTGATTAATAACAAATTATTAATCTAATCTAACTTTAGTTAGTATATTTCATAAGAGAATAGTTTATGAAATTATAAAATATTTAATTTCTACAATTATCATGATAAAACTTTTATTATTTATTATTTAAGACAAATGATTATTTATTATTTGAAACAATAATAATTAGTAAACTAAAACATGAAAATATTCTAATTGTAATGTTTTGTTAAGATAAACAACTTTTAAAGTCTATCTTGTAACTTATTTAACTAGTTTTATTATTCATTTTAATAAAATAAATTAAAATATTAAGATATTGTAAGAAATAAATTTGCAGAAATTGGTTTGATGTAAGGAAAATATTTAAAATTTATAAAACTGGTTTCAATAATTTTCAGAACTTTTTTACAATTTTTAAGGGCAAAAAGGCCTTTAAAAATATATGGGGGTTGCCGGGTTCGAACCGGGACCTCCAGTTATATTGTGCATGCATAACCGGTGAACCAAAGGCCGTGGCCGCATTAGGTCTCGGTTTTTAATTGTTTTAAACTCTATCTCGATTAAACCATGATTCCCGATTGAGCCCCAGTTCGATCCTCACCCAATTGAGGTCCAATTCGTTGTTGTTAACACCGAAGATCATCGGGCTTTTATTCCCTATGGTTTAACGATCATAATGGTACGTTTACTTACCCGAATTGAGTTCAATTTGGGGAGAGGAACCTCGAGAACAGGCCGCGGCAGGGGGTGTTTGATTCGAGATGCAAATGAGAATGATAATCAAATTCGTTGCATAGGTAGCTCCGAATGGTCTCAAGGATGGAAAGCCTTTTATCAATTGATGCTGAAATAGCTCGGAAGGTAGTGGTGGTCTGAGTTGCAGGTTGACAATGAAGATGATGATGATCGGGTATGAGTGTTTGATTGTGCTTCGGATGGAATTGAGTTTAACAACTGATTGAGATTAGATATACGATTGTTTGCGCGTGTTTAATTGGATTAATATAATGTGTAGTGCGATCGATGGACTGCTAAAAGCTGTCGACCACGCGAGGAAGAACAGAGATCGAATCGCACTGAGATTTTCAATTTAATCTTGAGCACGCGTTCGAATCTTGCACATGAGGTTGTCAGGGTGTTTAATTTGTTTAAATGGAGTAAATTGGTCGCTGTGGGCTCGCCGGAGTTCGGTGGCCGGCGGTGAGTGTCCGACGGGGAGAGGGGGGCGGTTTGGGTGTTTTAAAAAAAACTTTACACAAATGGTCCCTGTGGTTTGAAAGTTATTATTTCATGTCATAAACTTAGTTTTCAGGTTTCAACAATTACAAAACAGCCCCTGGATATTATTATTATTATTACATTATTATTGTTATTATTATTATCATTATTATTGTTATTATTATTATCATTATTATTATTATTATTATTATTATATTATTATTATTATTTTATTATATAATTATAATCTCATTATAATCTTTTAAAGGATTAAAAGACAAATCAACGTAATATGTATGAGCCACCTATAAGTTTCGTATATGACCACAATGGTTCATAAGTTTAAACGCCTTAATTTTTATTTAACGTAAAATACGAGATGTTACAGTTTAAGAATGAGTATGGGTGAGCTCACGCGTAACTTGACTTGTTTTATACCTCACCGGATTTTTGACACCCCACCCGAAACCTGGGGGCGGACGTGCACACTTGATACAACTTACAACGAAAGCAAACCGAGTTTTCATTACATACTTACAACATTTCGAGTACAATACACTTATTAATTACAATATCAAACAACTATAAACTTCTTCAGCTACAGATTTCATTGTCTCCTCATTGTTCATAGAATACTCTCACTGTTTATCTGTGATACATATACTAAAAGACATGCCAGCTAATGTTGGTGAGCTCATGCTA
The DNA here is from genome assembly GCA_024085815.1 of Flaveria linearis. Lineage (NCBI taxonomy): Eukaryota > Viridiplantae > Streptophyta > Magnoliopsida > Asterales > Asteraceae > Flaveria > Flaveria linearis. Next base: position 83,544,303 of record CM044007.1, read on the forward strand.
TACAGTTTACAATATTACTTTGACATGCATACTATATGGGTTGTGATATTTGGGTCCATAGGCACAGCGTCTTTCCTGGTTTTACCACAACCGCCGACAGCGGGTTTGTCAGACTTTCCTGGTTGTCAAATAGGTATGAGCATGTGTCTGATCGATGCATATGAGAAACGATATCCTCTTTTCAGCCAGCTTGACACACCCCATTAAATATATCAGGATCCTATATACCCGTACCGACCCTTGCATATATGTAAGCATTATAACTATTACCAGTACAGACAGAACGAGTATATTATCACAGTTTTAAAAACAGGCATGATAACCTCACATGTTAACAGTTGCTCAACAGTTGATAATCAATTACTAGTACGATCTTGTGACGTCTCAAGTCCTGATATAATTCAAGTAATCCTAGGTTAGGCGATGATCAACTAACTAGTCATTGTCATGGTTAGATATTAGCTAACGCTGCCTTGTTTAAGCATAGGTGATGAGTCCATGCCTAACTAAGGCTAGGCTACCTAAAACCCAATCCTGACAATAACTCTAACGCCTAAAACAATAATACTATACTAATACTAATCCTAATAATAACACTAAAATAAATAATAATTAACTTGACATAACTTAAATGAGAACATACCTTCCATGGTGAGACTTTCAATAAGACCTTGTCGCCAATTTGAAACTCTAGAGGTTTCCGTCTCTTGTCAGCATAATTTTTCTGTCTATCTCGCGCAAAACTATCTACGGGAATTTGATGTAAGTTCTATAAAATTCCGAATACATCGTTGATACGACCTTATTTTTCTCTACGAATCTACTTAGTTTAGTTAAAAACAAAATAAGATCGAAAATTAAATAGTTTATTATTATTAAACGCTTTTTTTAAAATATAAACATCTTGACGCCACACGCCATTATCCAAATAATCATCTTACTTATACGACAATATATGAAAGAAAAATTTTCGTATTTCACGCAGGTTTGGCATATTATAAGATTCAAGACTAAAACTTACTAGAACGACTTAAACGTTCAACCTACATTGTTAAATAAATTATTGGTATTTTTTTAGGTATTAATTTTGATAAGTTATTTTTCTAACTTTTATGTTATATGACAAGTAACATCTTTTTTTTTAAAGATCAATCAAAATTTATTCCACCAATTTGTTAGCAGGGGGCTAACAACTCATCACATATTACAACAAACCATTATCAATACAATACAAGCAAGCGCTGATATTCTACCTCTACACACATCGTTACCACCCTATTGCGCCTAAATTAAAGCTGCACCAAGAACTCCACTCTAAATCATGTCTGTTACCGGCTTTTGATCCACAAATAACTCCGCGACTTGATTTCTCCGATGCTTCTCGCTACGCAGCACTGTTTTCCTCTGAATGCTGCATCGTTTCTAGCTTCCCACAAGCACCATAACGTCACCTGAACACCCCCGTTGATAGCCTTTTTAAAGTACCCGAACCATGCAAGTTTTTCGTGATTTCTAACAGGTCTTTGAACTCGAACGCATACACCGGAGATATTTTACACCACGAAGATATCGCAGCCCAAATAAGTTGGGCAAAGCCACAACTCATAAAAACATGATCAACAGTCTCATTGTTTTCGCCACACGCATAACAAAGGTGTGATGAAATCGGGACATTTCTTTTGCTCAATGCATCTAGAGTTGGGAGTCTATTGAGATTTGCCCTCCATACAAGCACCCCGACCTTCCTCGGTACCCAACTATTCCAGTCGAAAGGAACCAGCGCTGCAGTAGTTCTAAGTTGTGCCATTCTCCGCTTAATGCTGCTAATGGAGAAGTTACCCGATGCTTCAACGACCACCTCCACTGATCACAGTTGTCCCCAAGAGAAGGGGGTTGTATGCTCTCCATTAGGAGTCTATATTGAGCCTGTTCAGAACCAACCGTCGGAGCCCTCATCCAATCCCATGTCCACCGTAGATACCCTGTTTATTATGCATACTCTATCCGCAATATGGCAACACTTATCAACCTCGAGCTCGAATAGATCTGGATACCGCTTCGCAAGAGGTTCATCTCCAAACCATGTATCAACCCAAAATCTTATGCTAGATCCGTTGCCAACAACTCCGGATATCCATCGTTTGAGATCAATCCCTTTCCCTTCCAAACCGTTTACCACTCTCCCAATATTCTTCCAAGGCCCCGGAGTGAAAGCCTTAGCGGTATATAATTCCACCTTCTTGAGTTGCTATGTAACAACCAAATGATCTTCCTCCATAAGGCCCCCCGGTCCACTTTGAATCTCCACCACCATTTAGCAAGTAGAGCCGAATTCATATGTTTCAGGGAGCCGAGGCCTAAGCCTCCATATTCTGATGGAGCCACCACCTTCTCCCAAGCAATCCAATTCATCTTTGCTTTCTCCTCACACCGTCCCCAGAAAAACGTCCTTCTAATCCTATCTAGCTTGTCAATTACGGCGCCCGGAGCTCGAAATAAGGAAAATAATATGTCGGAAGCGCGTTCATAACTGACTTTAGCAAGTGATCCTTCCCCCATATGAAATTAATTTCGCTTTCCATCTGGATAGTCTACTTCTAAACAGCTCTACCACCGATTCCCGATTTTACACAGATTCATGTTAGCGCCAACTTGTAAACCCAGAAACTTTAAAGGCAATTCACCTATTTTACACTTGAGATAACCCGCTATGTCGGCTACATCTTCTTTCCGAATCCCAATCCCAACTGCACAACTTTTTTTCATGTTTACCTTGAGGCCCGATATAAGGTAGAAACAGGTTAGAAGTCTCCGCAGATTAACTATATTCGAGGTGGAGATATCCCCCAAGAAAACCACGTCATCGGCATATATAAAATGAGAACCATAAAACTTGAGTCCATGCATCGCACCCCTTTTATAGGCTGCAGCTACACGCCTTCTTTACAAAACATGACAGAGCCTCCATCGCCAATACGAATAGAAAGGGAGACAGTGGATCACCTTGTCGCATCCCCCGATGGCAAGTGAACTCTGAAGTCGGAGACCCGTTAATCAGTACCAAACCTCTAGCCGATGATACAACCGCCATTATCCACTTCACCCATCTTTGCGGGAATTTCATCTGCTTGAGAATGTCCACCAAACGACCAACTAATGGAGTCATAAGCTTTCTCCAGGTCCGCCTAGAATAACATGCCCCGTTTTTTCTTCATCCTCATCCATCCAATTAATTCATTCAACATGAGTGGCCCGTCTAATATACTTCTTCCCGCTATAAATGTCGATTGTTCCGGGGACACAAGTTTATTTATCACCTTTTTTAGACGGTTCGCAGGTACTTTAGATATCACCTTATTAATCACTCCCACCAGGCTTATTGGCCGGAAGTCCCCAAAGTCACTAGGATTTTTCCTTTTAGGAATCAAGGCTACAAATGAAGAAGCAGCCCCCGGGTTTATCACCCCGGCTTGATAGAAATCATCCATTAGATCCTTAAAATCCGATTTGAGGAGTGACCAAAATTTCTTAACAAACTTAAAATTAAAACCATCAGGTCCCGGTGCTCGGTCACTACCACACTCCCAGACAGCTTCTTTAATCTCCTCAACTTAGAAGGCGGAAAATAACTCCACCCCGTCCTCATCAAGCAGTTTTGATATACCATCGCAATGGAATACCGGCCTAACACCCAACGATTCAACAAATTTTGATGAGAAGAAAGCCACAGCTAATTCTTTGACCTTAACTGGTTCGACACCCAAACCCCATTGTGCCACAGCCCATTGATTCTATTATTTGCTACGTTCGCATTCAATATTCTGTGATAGTATCTAGAATTTTCAACCCTTCAAGCCCATCTTATATTATTGACTTTTGCCGAAGGTCACGACTCTTTTATTGTCTTCGTCCAGAATAAAGTTCTTACATTCAGTCCATCTATTCGACTCATCCGACGACAATGCCCTCCACTCCGCCACTTTATCTAGATTCTCCATTTCGTTTAGCATTTCCTTATACTTACCTTCCAGTTTTTGTTTCTCCCCAGCAACCCATTTTTTATTTTCGATTTGAGGAATTTCAACTTTGCCACTAAAGCCATATCCGCAGTCCCTCTAAACTGAAAGTATAATACCCATAATAATAATAACAATAATAATAATATTAATATAATAATAACAATAAAAGTTCAGGGGGCTAAATTTGCCAATTTCGAAACTATAACAGAAAGTTCTTATACGAAATGGTGAACATAGTAAACCACAGGGACCATATGTGTAAATTTTGTTTTAACCCAGCCCCCCTACCCGTTTTCCCGATCAATTTTCCGGTCACCGCCGGTCGGCCCCTCCGGCGAGCATCCACGATCAAAAAACACGCGGTTTGGGTTCAATCATTGATTCCCGACACACTCGCGTGAATGATTCGACATAATACCCCCAATAATTCGAAAGAAAACGTTAGTGCGATCGATCTAAACCCACAAATCAACTTTCGGCCGACCACCATGTGCAAATCGCACTAAACGGACATAATAATGCAATTAACTTTACCTAAACAATCATTTAATCGTTTAAAACATTCCTTTGAGTTCGTTTGCACAAAACAAACAACAAACACTCCATTCGAATACCCCTCTCGACCGCGACCTGCAACTCAGTTTTGAACCCATCTCCGATCAATTTTAACTAAAATTGATAAAGGACTTTTAATCTAGATCGACATACGAAGCTTCCTATCGATTTAATTTGATTTTCATCAAGGATTGAAGCTTCAATCGATCAAACAGCGTCGCGGCCTGTTCTTCATTTGGTTTCATTATCGAATCGACTTCAAAACAGGTAATTAAAGCTACCTACATACTCGATTTTAGTCTAGGAATGAAAGCCCCAACATTGATTTGGCTATTAACATCGATTTGATGTTCAATTGAATCGAAATCGTTTCTAGGGTTTATACGGTTTGGAATTTGGAGATTTTGGATTCGGGATTGGTTAACAGGTAATTGAACACACCTATTATCTCGATTTTAGATGGGGATTAAAAGCCCTATGAATTTAAGCATTTACATAATCGAAAGCGTGGTCAATTGGACTGATTTCGTTTCTAGGGTTTATAAGGATTGAAATTGGGGATTTTGGTGCGGCTTTGTTTAAATGAAATTAAAACCAATACAGGCTAGGCACAGGCGCCCTAGCCTGCTGGTTAAAGCGGAAGAGGGCATGGAGGAGGTCACGGGTTCGAACCCGAGCCCCTGCCATATTTTTTTAACTGCCTATTTAACCTTTTAAAATTTCGTAAAAATTCCTAAAAATAATAAAAATCCTTTTTATAATCTCTGTTTATTTTTAATCATCAACCTGATTTTCTGTAATTTTCTTTAAGCTTAAACCTTTATAAAACAATATAACAAAGATATTTAGTTTAATTATTTTATGGAATCTTTTAAATAATGGTAAAAAAATCAGATTAAATATAAGACTTCTATTATAAAGGTACCTAATTAATTTCCTGTAAATTAGTTTGTTAAAACCTTAACAATTTATATTTATATTATTAACAAACGTTATAAATAGTTTATTTTGTTGAATTAAGCTCGTATTTTTACAGCCAACTTACAGAGTGCATAACTCTTTCATAACAGATTCAAATCAGTTAAACCTTATGTCCATGAAGAAGTTCGTCGAAAGGCGAATCCGTTGATATATAAAACATCGAAAAACTCATTCGTTTAGACCTACAAACAGTCGTTTTCGTAACAGCTAGCAGTTCTGCGCAGCTGTAAAGATCCATGTTTTTCTCATATTTCGGTAATCCAAAATCAGAAACTTTTCTAAATGAAAGTTGTTTAGAAATCACTAATCTAGTAAACTGGATATTTTCAGAATTTTGAACATCGTTTAGTACTTTTAACGAGTGCGAAAAGACAGGGGCAGAACTGGAATTTTTCCAATTTAAAATTGGAAAATCCAAACTGTAATTTGCGTTACGTTATCGTAGGTTTCTCGCGGCGTTAACCGAGCCTAGACTTTGTTTCTGATCATTGTCATTCGTGTATAAGGTACGGATTCTTGGTTACCTTTATCATAGTATAAATTCTGTTCTGTTACTTTGTAGTACAGATTTTGATACCATTTTTTATGTTTCCGTTAATATGACTCGTTGGCCTTTGGTGTTTTACTAGTCGTCTAACATTATTTGTTATGCTATGACTCGTTCGACTTGTTAATTTTACTTGTTGAAGGCTTACAGCATGCAATATATATTTTATAAGTTTGTGTTCATTATTGCATGTTCCTATAAATGTTCTATTGATACATTATATGTTGGTAGTTGTACTACCATTTGATTTGATACTCTGTTACCCGAGCTCTCCGACATGTCATTGTGGCGTCAATGACATGACACTTTTCGTGACGGTGTGTAATAAATAGTTCACGGCGTCTCCGTTAACACGTTAGTACTCAGGTAGTACTTTGGCCATAATATCTGGGAGGCGGATGGATCGATCCTAGTTCAGTTCAGATCAGTTCAGTTCTGGGGGATGGAATCATGTGTGTACGCCCCACACACCATCTCATCATTGGTGCATAGTCTAGCTAGCTATGTACTTATCAGTTTAGTTTTGGCTCTGGGTACTTCTTATATTACACGACTTATTTGTTTGTATATACGCGTCGTGTAGGTCAGTTCAGTTCAGTATTACATGTTCAGTTCAGTATCAGTATTATATGTTAGATTCAGATTTCCGTTTTTCATATTATATGATCAGTTCAGCATCAGATATCAGTAAATTATGCTTCTTATCCTTACTATTGTTATTTCCGTCACTGAGCAACTTTTGGCTCAGCCGTATTTTCTTTCGTGGTGTTTTTCTTATTTGATTGTAGGTAATCAGGGTAATCCGGGAAATCAGTGAAGAGTGGTTGAAGATCAAGATTATATTTTACTTAAATTGATGTAATGAACAATTAATTAGGTTCTTTCGGATTATGGAGTTTGTTTGAATTCATTTCTTTTGACAATCTCTTAATATCGGTGGATTTGTTCTGATTTGATATTGTAATAGTGACACGTCAGCCTCTCCGGGTTGGGGTGTTACAGTTATGGTATCAGAGCAAAGGCTCTTTCCTGTAGAAAACTTAAACATTAATAATAAACTTGTGAGGTAATGGGTAGACGTTGGGTTAGGATCTAACCTTTTTCCAATCTAAATTCTAGTGTTCACACGTATATCTTCATTTCCGAGGCTCCTAAGAGACGTGTGAACAACCGCAATAACTCGAATGGCCCCTCGTCTGATGCAAACTTGGAAGCACTGGTCGCTAATGTTGTTGACACTGCTATTTCGGGGATGCTCCCTTACATGATGGCTCAGACTGCCCAAACTGTTTTCCAGCAAATGCAGCAGGCTAATATGGTTGTAACCACCTACTGGCAGTGCCACTGGAATGCCACCAGTTGGAAATGTTACCGGAGGACCACCTGTCGGTAACACCACTGGCGCACCACTTGGTGGAAATGCCACAGGGGCGTCATCGGGTGGTAATGCCACAAGGGCGCCACCTGGTGGAAACAATACAGGAGCACCTTCCAGTGATAATACAACCACCCCGTGATGGTATTCATGTCTGGTTGGAACGTTTTCAGAAGCAAAGGCCTAAGTCTTTCAGTACTTCCAGTGATCCGGTCAAGGTGCAAAATTGGATCAATCATATTGAGAAATTGTTTGAGGTACTTGGTATTGAGGACGTATTATATACATATATATGTCTTATCCGATACTAATAGTAAATGCCCTAGGTATGATCTTATTGAGGACGTATTGAGGACGTATTATATACATATATATGTCTTATCCGATACTAATAGTAAATACCCTTTGTATTGGGAAGCGGGATATTTATGTCTTATTTGATACGGGCGCTACGCATTCTGTCGTATCTCTTTTGTTTGCTAAGTACTTAATGAATGCACCGACTGCTTTAGAGCATGCTTTGGCTATTACTACTCCATTAAGAGATTCGACTATCATCTCGCATGTCTATAGAGATTGTCCGATCAGGATCGAGTCTATTATTCGTAAAGCTGATTTGTTTCCTATGCAAATGAGTGACTTTGATGTCATACTGGTATGGACTGGTTAACTCGACATCACGTTACTATTGAATGCCAGACTCGTCGTGTTTTATTTGGAAATCCTCAATGCCCTGAACTCGTTTATCAAGGGACTCAACCTCGGAAATCGTTGAAAATCATCTCTGCGCTTAAGGCTCAGAAACTCTTATCGCACGGTTGCGTGGGATTCCTAGCTTCAGTGAAAGCTACATTTTCTGATAAGCCAAACATATTTGATTACCCGATTGTATGTGATTTTCCTGACGTGTTTCCTGAGGAGTTACCCGGACTTCCACCAGATCGCGAGGTACAATTCACTATTGATCTTATTCCAGGTGCTGAGCCGATTTCTAAGGCACCGTATCGTATGGCACCTATGGAGCTTAAGGAGTTAAAGGAGCAATTACAGGAGTTATTAGATCTTGGATTTATTAGACCAAGCGTCTCGCCTTGGGGCGCACCCGGTCCTATTCGTGAAGAAGAAAGATGGTTCTTTGAGACTCTGCATTGACTACAGAGAACTCAACAAGATCACTATCCGTAATCGTTACCCTCTACCTCATATTGATGATTTATTTGATCAGCTTTAGGGTGCAAAGTGTTTCTCTAAAATCGATCTGAGGTCTGGTTACCATCAGCTAAAGATCAAAGATTCTGACGTCTCCCTAAATCTGCCTTCCGTACTCGGTATGGTCACTATGAGTTCCTGGTTATGCCGTTCGGGTTAACTAATGCCCCGGCCGTATTTATGGACCTAATGAACCGAGTCTTTCGCAAGTTCCTCGATAAGTTCGTCATTGTATTTATCGACGACATCTTAATTTATTCTAAAAGTAAGGAGGAGCATGAGAATCATCTTCGTATCGTGCTCGAGACACTACGTGAAAAGAAGCTTTATGCTAAATTTTCAAAGTGTGAATTTTGGCTGAGTAAGGTAGCCTTTTTGGGTCATGTTGTTTCTGCGGATGGTATTATGATGGACCCTGCTAAAATAGAGGTGATCACTAAGTGGCCTAGACCTACCTCAGCCACAGAAGTCCGTAGTTTCCTTGGCCTTGTTGGTTACTACCGCAGATTTGTCGAAGGTTTTTTCTATTATAGCTTTACCCCTTACGCAACTGTTAAGGAAAGGGGTTAAGTACTCTTGGAATGACGAACGAGAGAAAAGTTTTGAAGAGCTCAAGAAAAGATTGGTGTCGCTGTCTCCTGTTCTCACACTTCCATCGGGCATGGGTGGATATCAGATTTACAGCGATGCCTCTAAAAGGGACTTGGATGTGTGCTAATGTAGCATGTAAGGTCATTGCTTATGCTTCACAGCAGTTGAAACCTTACGAGGTTAATTATCCTACGCATGATCTTGAACTCGCAGCTGTTATTTTCGCGTTGAAAATATGGCGTCACTATCTTTACGGAGAGACTTGTGATATTTTTACTCATCACAAGAGTTTGAAATATATCTTCACACAAAAGGAACTAAACATGAGGCAGAGAAGATGGTTAGAGTTATTGAAAGATTATGATGCCAATATTCAGTATCATCCGGGAAAGGCCAATGTGGTAGCTGATGCTCTTAGCAGGAAGAGCTCAGGAACAGTAGCCTCCCTACAGCTACAGCCTCAGAACGTTACCGACCTCGATAGATTGGGTATTGGCCTACATATTGGCAAGAGCGACGGATATCTCGCTAGGCTTCATATTGAGTCAGACTTAATATCCCGGATTAAGAATGCACAGAAAGACGATGGTGAACTCTGGGCAATATTACAGAATGTGGAGATTGGTAAACAATCAGAATTCAGAGTAGATGAGCATGGAGTATATTGGTGTGGTAAACGTTTATGTGTGCCTAATGATTCTTCTCTTCGAGAATCGTTATTAGCTGAGGCACATAGTTCTCCGTTTTCTATTCATCCTGGATCTACTAAGATGTATCGTGATCTTCGTCAGAATTTCTGGTGGAATGGTATGAAAGAAGGCGTGGATAGATTTGTTAGCAGATGTCTTACTTGTCAACAAGTTAAGATTGAGCATCAAAGAGCTAGTGGACTGGACTCGCCACTACTATTCCAGTATAGAAATGGGATGATATTTCCATAGATTTTGTAACCGGGTTACCAAAAACATTCAAGAAAAATGATACGATATGGGTTGTGGTAGACAGATTGTCAAAGTCAGCTCACTTTCTCCCAATTCAGCAAGGATTTTCGGTTAGCAAACTATCTGAAGTGTTTACACAAGAGATTGTTAGACTTCATGGCATCCGGTGTCTATCGTGTCTGATCGAGACCCGAGGTTCACTTCTCGCTTTTGGAAGGGTTTGCAAGCTGCATGGGGTACCAAGTTGAGGTTAGTACGGCGTTTCATCCTCAGACTGACGTCAGCGGAGCGAGCGTACTATTCAGACACTTGAGGACATGCTTCGAGCTTATGCCTTAGAGTGGACTGGGAACTGGGATGAATACTTGTGTTTGGTCGAGTTTGCTTACAACAATAGTTGGCAAGCTAGCATTGGCATGGCACGTTTCGAATTATTGTATGGTCGTAAATGTAGAGCACCTATTTGTTGGGAAGAGGTCGGTGAAAGAGTCATCGAAGGACCTGAGTTAGTTCAGATCACGAATGAGAAAGTTGCTATTGCTAGAGAGAAATTAAAGGAAGCTCAAAGTAAGAACAGAAAAGTTATGCAGACCAACACCGTCGACTTTTGGAGTTTAAGATCGGTGACAAAGTGTTCCTGAAGGTTTCGCTTTGCAAAGGCGTGCGACGTTTTGGTCTAAAAGGGAAACTTAGTCCACGGTTTATCGGACCCTTTGAAATCCTGGAAAGAGTTGGTGAGGTTTCGTATCGTTTGGCTTTACCACCTCAACTGTCGCATATGCATAACGTCTTTCATGTATCTCTTTTAAGGGGGTACAATTATCATCCTCTTCATGTTGTGAATTATCCGCTTCATTTGATTCGTGAAAACTTATCGTTCGAGGAGGAACCCGAGGCCATACTTGACCGACAAGAACGCATTATGCGTAGGAAAACTATCCCTTTTGTTAAAGTATTATGGAAAAACCATTCCGAACGTGAAGCTACATGGGAGATAGAAGATGAAATCCGTTCTCAATATCCGCATCTATTTGTCTCTTAGTTATTATCTGTTATATGTTTCTACTATCAGTTATGAAGTTATTAATTATCTGTTCCTTGAACATCACATTAGTTATCTCTTATACGATTTTGTCTATCGAATCGATCCCGTTTCAGCAACTGAATAATTGTGAGTGATTTTGTTCACTGGTTGATATTTTAACTACTCCGTGTACGTTATGCCATATCTTTGTTCAAGCTGTACCTGGCAATTTTGCGGACGAAATTGTTTTAAGGGGGGTAGAATTATAATACCCATAATAATAATAACAATAATAATAATATTAATAATAATAATAACAATAAAAGTTCAGGGGGCTAAATTTGCCAATTTCGAAACTATAACAGAAGTTCTTATACGAAATGGTGAACATAGTAAACCACAGGGACCATATGTGTAAATTTTGTTTTAAACCCAGCCCCCTACCGTTTTCCCGATCAATTTTCCGACCACCGCCGGTCGGCCCTCCGGCGAGCATCCACGATCAAAAACACGCGGTTTGGGTTCAATCATTGATTCCCGACACACTCGCGTGAATGATTCGACATAATACCCCACAATAATTCGAAAGAATAACGTAGTGCGATCGATCTAAACCCACAATCAACTTTCGGCCGACCACCATGTGCAAATCGCACTAAACGGACATAATAATGCAATTAACTTTACCTAAACAATCATTTAATCGTTTAAAACATTCCTTTGAGTTCGTTTGCACCAAAACAAACAACAAACACTCCATTCGAATACCCCTCTCGACCGCGACCTGCAACTCGGTTTTGAACCCATCTCCGATCAATTTTAACTAAAATGATAAAGGGCTTTTAATCTAGATCGACATACGAAGCTTCCTATCGATTTAATTTGATTTTCATCAAGGATTGAAGCTTCAATCGATCAAACAGCGTCGCGGCCTGTTCTTCATTTGGTTCATTATCAAATCGACTTCAAAACAGGTAATTAAAGCTACCTACATACTCGATTTTAGTCTAGGAATGAAAGCCCCAACATTGATTTGGCTATTAACATCGATTTGATGTTCAATTGAATCGAAATCGTTTCTAGGGTTTATACGGTTTGGAATTTGGAGTTTTGGATTCGGGATTGGTTAACAGGTAATGAACACACCTATTATCTCGATTTTAGATGGGGATTAAAAGCCCTATGAATTTAAGCATTTACATAATCGAAATCGTGGTCAATTGGACTGATTTCGTTTCTAGGGTTTATAAGGATTGAAATTGGGGATTTTGGTGCGGCTTTGTTTAAATGAAATTAAAACAATACAGGCTAGGCACAGGCGCCCTAGCCTGCTGGTTAAAGCGAAGAGGGATGGGCAGGAGGTCACGGGTTCGAACCCGAGCCCCTGCCATATTTTTTTTAACTGCCTATTTAACCTTTTAAAAGTTTCGTAAAAATTCCTAAAAATAATAAAAATCCTTTTTATAATCTCTGTTTATTTTTAAATCATCAACCTGATTTTCTGTAATTTTCTTTAAGCTTAAACCTTTATAAAACAATATAACAAAGATATTTAGTTTAATTATTTTTATGGAATCTTTTAAATAAATGGTAAAAAAAATCAGATTAAATATAAGACTTCTATTATAAAGGTACCTAATTATTTTCTGTAAATTAGTTTGTTAAAACCTTAACAATTTATATTTATATTATTAACAAACGTTATAAATAGTTTATTTTGTTGAATTAAGCTTGTATTTTTACAGCCCAACTTACAGAGTGCATAACTCTTTCATAACAGATTCAAATCAGTTAACCTTATGTCCATGAAGAAGTTCGTCGAAAGGCGAATCCGTTGATATATAAAACATCGAAAAACTCATTCGTTTAGACCTACAAACAGTCGTTTTCGTAACAGCTAGCAGTTCTGCGCAGCTGTAAAGATCCATGTTTTTCTCATATTTCGGTAATCCAAATCAGAAACTTTTCTAAATGAAAGTTGTTTAGAAATCACTAATCTAGTAAACTGGATATTTCAGAATTTTTAAACGTCTTTTAGTATTTTTAACGAGTGCGAAAAGACAGGGGCAGAACTGGAATTTTCCAATTTAAAATTGGAAAATCCAAACTGTAATTTGCACTACGTTATCGTAGGTTCTCGCGGCGTTAACCGAGCCTAGACTTTGTTTCTGATCATTGTCATTCGTGTATAAGGTACGGATTCTTTGTTACCTTTATCATAGTATAAATTATGTTCTTTTACTTTGTAGTACAGATTTTGATACCATGTTTCCGTTAATATGACTCGTTTGGCCTTTGGTATTTTACTAGTCGTCTAACATTATTGTTTATGCTATGACTCGTTCGACTTGTTAATTTTACTTGTTGAAGGCTTACAGCATGCAATATATATTTTATAAGTTTGTGCTCATTATTGCATGTTCCTATAAATGTTCTATTGAAACGTTATATGTTGGTAGTTGTACTACCATTTGATTTGATACTCTGTTACCCGAGCTCGAAATTCATCCCTAAAAATACGCTTGTGTTGACCTTACTGGGGTATCTCCCCTAGTGGGATTGAGGGATATGATTTGTAGCTGGACAGGCTACTAAAAAAACTGAAGCGAAAAAGGCGGAAAAACATGCTAAGGCATGTGAAGAAAACCAACATGTTTTTGTCCCTTTGGCTTTCGATACATTTGCTCCTTGGCTTCGGAGGCTATTCGTTTCTTGACCAGGGTCCAGCGGGTATTCATAGCAACGTATCGACTCCACAGGGACAAGGATATGTGTTTAGTAGATTAGGGTTCGCAATTCAGAAAGGGTGACGGCGCAGCTTGTTGCCCGCCTACCTGCTATCATGATGTAATATTTCAAGGTTTTATATTAGTATCATAGCCACATATATATCTTGTCAGTAAAATTTGAAAGCCTATTTAAACAAACCTTTTAAGTATAAATTTGATTATATTAAAGTTTAAAGTACCATTCAACTAAAATTATTTGGTTAACGTCAATTTATTAGAAAAATAGCAACCGTGTAATTTCTTTAGATGTTTAAAACAATTGTAATGTTTACGATGAAATTTTTTTTCCAACAGAGGATATAAAAGTATGAATTAAAAAGACATATGTTAACTGACCTATATTTTTATCATAGATTTAAAAGCATGTGTGAAAGCTGAAAAACGTAATTTAACTATAATGAGCCGATCGAGGAAAATATAAAATAATAATAATGGGTTCATTGAATAAAAACTAGAATAAAATAAAATTCATTAGTTGAAAATAAATAAATAATGAGAAAATAACTATTTTGATAAATATTTTTCAAATCACCTATTTTGGTAATTATTTATTCCCTTGATACTCTTTTGGTTAAGGTAAATGGATTTTAATAATCCAAACTATAACCTATTGGTCGATAATAATTCATACTATCGGTTTGATTGGTAACACTCCAACTTTCACTTTTATTACCAACAACAGTCCCAGTGACATAATTTTCATTTTTACTTTTGATTTGGATTCGATTCGGTTTGCAACAATAATTATGAACGAAATGAAGAAACATACAAGTTAATTAACTAAAATAGATATAAGTCGAGCGTAAAAAAACTAAAATTATGTTATTGGGACTGTTGTTGATTATAAAAGTGAAGTTAGGAGTGTCATCGGTCAAATTAATAGTATGGATTATTAATTATCGTCCAATAGGTAATAGTCTTGATTATTAAATCCAATTTGTATTTGATTAAAAACTCGAAAACTCATTTGAGAGAGATGGTATTCAACTTAATTTAAGATAATTTAATTGAAAAGAGATTATATTCGAAGAGAGAGAAGAGGATTAGAAATTCATTAAAAATTTAATTAACTACATAAGTTGATTTTTACAAATAATATTTAAACAATAATAATATTAAAATTGTATGATTGGTTGTTTTTTATTAGCTTATTTGGTTCAAAAAAAGAGTTTTATATCCTTCACGTGTGTGTGCGTGCGCATAAAAAATGTATGCTATAGGTGGTAAGAACAAACAAGTTAGTGAGATAAAAAAAATCTTTCTATTTTAATAAAAGGTACTGGGATGAAATGTCACACCACAATCATTCTCATTAAATTTTCCCGCTTCTCTCTCCTATTAATAATTACCTTAATTACTAATATACTATTTAACACTTTTTTAGATTTAATAAATTAATAAAGAGATATATTATTATTTCTAAATAAACATTTTTTATAAAATAATAAATGTATTTAAAGCATAAGACTTTTTTAAAATACGAAATATTTAAAATTGCTATTTTTAAAGTTATTTTTTTAAAACAAAAATAATTAAATTTAAGATTTATAATAAGAAATTTTTAAAAATGACATTTTTATACGGTTTGTTTTAGACAAAACGTTTATTTATTTTTTTTGAAAAAAATAAAGTTTTAAAAAGTTAATATCACTTTTTATAACTTACAGTCATTTATAATACATAATTTCAGTGATATTATATCTTAAAAATATTTATTTAATTAATAATTTTGTTATATTAATTTTTTATTTATTCAACCCGTGTAACACACGGGTTACTATAGCTAGTATGTAAATAATATGTTAGCGTCAAGTATAGTACATAGTACATAAATATATTTAAGTAATGATGTGATTCATGTGAGAAGAAAATAATAGAAGCTTGCAATTTAACTATTTAAGAATGGGATGCTGACAAAATAATAATAACAGGCTCGAACTCAAGCTTTTTAAAATCAAAACGAGTTGATCGAGCTCGAGTCTAAGCAAGGCTTGATTTAACTCGTTTACACTCTAGTTGCGTGTGAGAAAAATAACTGGACTTCCATCGAATAAACTAGGAGAAATTTATAAAGGGTGTAAGAAAAAAAAATCAGATGGCTTTTATACTAAATGTATCTAGTTCCACTAAAAAATTTAACCACTTAGTTTTGTTATATTTACGTCATAAAATCAAGAAATTTATTATCTTTGATTAATTTTTATGTTTTTTTACAAAACAAAATTGATGCACTATTGATTATAATGGTGTTTTTAACCAGTTGTAACAATATGTCAAGATAGTTGGATTACAACGATGCACTTACATCATTACCTCGGTGCATTTGAACTGACTATGGCAATGTGTCTAACGTACAAAAGTGTGGCCAGGTCGCCCATTTTGTGGCTATAATGATGAGTCCATACGTAACTACGACGTTTTAAACCCATGTTTTATTTAACAAATGTCTATATTCTCGCTTTAAAATATATGTTTGCACTCTAGGTATTTCATACGTTTCACATGAAAATTTACTTAATATATATGTTTCGCCTATACTTTTGCTTTAAATTACATGTTCGTAATCTCCGTTAGAGATTGGCTGATCATGTGAAACAACTCATCAAGTTCTTCGAAATATTTTTTGAAAAGTGAGAATGATTCAAGAAAATATTTTGGAGATCTATTAAATTAGTTGTTATATAAAGCAACTGCCAGCTATGGGATTATGTCATTAAACAAGTCCAACAAAATCTTAAATAAAAAAAAAAAAAAAAAAAAAAAAACCGTGGTTCATGTTCTTCTATTTTTTAAATATTCTTTCAATAAAAAATTAGAGTAAATTATAATTTTGTCATTTAAATATTTTTAAAATTACGAATCATGTACTTAAACTTTAGTAATTACATAGAATGTCCTTTATTTGAGATTTTATCTCATCTTCTATCCTTTTCACTAACAAAATTAAAATTTTCAGTTAGTTTTAATAATGACTAAGGATTAAATATGTAATTTTTATTAATATCTAGTTTTCTTTTTGCTTTTTTCTTTTATCACTTACTTTTTTTCTTTAAATTTTGTTCACCATTTTGTTTTATAAATATTATCTTAACTATTACTAATTAATAAGTTTATTTTTAATATAAATTTGTATATAATGTTTGAATTAATTGGTGTAATTTATAACCCAAATATAAGTTATCTTATATAAAAATAATAGTAAAATAACACAAAGGTGTTTGAAATTTGGGATGGATTTTTGTCGATCCATTGTGATTAAAACTTTGTCATCATTCTTTGTATATAATTATTCATGAACAAAAAACTTATAAGTTATTTAAAATACATCATCTATTTTCTTATTAAATATAATATCTAAAGTATGATTTAAATAAAATTGGTTTATTAAAACATATTTTATAAATTTTACATAGTCATTATTTGTATCTAAATATTGTGTAGTATATATGTCTAAAAAATTAACTTCAAAACATATTATTTTAAAATTCATTTGTTTAACTTTGAACTAAATTTTCAAAATTTGAAAGCAAAACTGAAAAGATATAATTTTATATAACTTTGTGCTTTATAAAGAGTGTTTATATAACTAATTAATTAGAATTTTAACAACTAAAATTTATTAAATAGATTATATAAACTAAGAAAACCATGGATAAATAGGATGCCATTATTCTTATTTAAATATCTATTTATAAATATTCGTTGCAAACTTGCAAGTTTTAAAGAAATGTGCAGCTTGATTCATCTGTTCAAATTAATTGTATTAGAGCATTACGATCACTAGAACTTGTCGGAAAATTATATATCATAAAAAGTAGATGGAGAGTGATGAATGATGTGTGTGCCTATGTCCGAGTCGCAGTAGCATTTTATAGACATAAAGAATAATGTCGAAATTATTTATGTTTGATTCAATGTTTAATGGTTAGTTATGTTTATGTTTAAGTTTTAACTAATTAATTCTAGTAATTTATGTATTTTTATTTTAGTTTAAAAAATATTATGATTTCTCTAAGTTTTATTTATTTTATCAGAACATAAATAATTAAATTGAACAAATAATAATTATAATAAATTTGGAATCTATAATAGAAGTATATTTTATATAAAATAATTTGACACAAACCGTAAAAAAATTCAAATAAATGACATTCAGTGTAGTATTATTATATCTAACTTAAAAGGTGAATAATATTATTATAAGGTGAACAATATTATTATATCTAAATATCTTTTTATATAGAGAGAGATAATACGCTATAAACAAAAATAAAAATACGCTATTAAAATTTTACATAAATAGCCCTTATGTTTTAATAATAGTAACACCTTTCATATTCTACTTTAAAATTAACTTGATTGAGATCTATAATTTTCAAATTGTTGCATTCTTGGCTTCAACAATAACTTCATTGAAGACAATTAAGATCGTTTGAAATGAGTATTATTTCCTTAGTAAAAAAAAAGTGAAACAATAAATTAAAAGTGAAACTTCATATACCTATATCTAAACTTGTAAAATTATATTTTTTCTTAACACAAGTTTTGGTATAAAGTGTAGGTAGAGTAAACTTCACAACATTTCGGATTTTCGGTTTGCCATTTAGGCAAGGCATAGGGACTTTATAAAACAGAAAAAACTCAAGCCATCACTCTTCTTCTTTTTTTTGTTTTTTTTTTATTATTGCATTTTTTATCTTTTACTTTTATTTAAGTTTAGATTTAATTTGATTTTATATCCTTTAAATTGTTTTTTTAATGTTGCTTTTATTTATTTCTAAATTGTATTTGATTTTTTTTTATTTTATTTATTTTTTCTAACTTTATTTTATTTTTTCTAACTTTATTTTATTTTTTCAATTATTTTGATTTTTTTAACTTTAGAGAAATTTGCACAAGTAGTCCGTATGATTTGATCGTATTACAAGTTTAATTCTCAACTTATTAAAAGCCTAGCACTTATATGATATTTACCCGTGTGTTGTTTGCTGCCTATATGTTTGCTACGGTCTTTGATCTCGGTATTGAGTCGGGGGTCTCTTCGGAAGCGGTCTCTCTATCTATCTCCAAATAGAGAAAAGACTCGCCATCATCTACCCCTATCAGACCCTGCTCTTGAGTGGGATTTACTGGGTATGTTTGTTTGTTTAGTTTTGAAACTTTTTGGGTCTATATGAAAACAAACAAAACCAAACTGAATTATAGATTTGTACAACCGAACCGAATTCAATTGATTGAATTGTTGTATGCAGTTGTTTATCCGATAAAACTTATTATTCAGTTTATTTGAATGAATTCAATTAACCTATGAGCAACCAATTTTCATTACATTCCACCAAAATCAAGCCAATAAGCCAAACATGTTCTCATGGCAAGAAGAATCCGCTTGAATTGGTTCTTTGATTTTCAAAACATTTGATCATTGCAAAAAAAACAGATTACAAGAAATACGGGTCGATTAACTTCACCCCGGTGGTTTAGACTTGATCATCGAGGTAACTCGCCCACGTATAACCTAATGCATATTCTTTGTCATACCGTAAGCAATTCCTGAAAACGAATATGGAAGTACATATACTCACTGCGCATAAACTTCCATAAAAGCAAAAGACTATGGTGTATAGTAATTAACACTACCTTCTCTCTTTCTGTTTGAAGATGGAGTCAATTTCTTCATGTATTCATCGGTCACTTTCTGCAAAAAAACGAACAACAATCAAATTTCACTACAACAGAAGATTACAAATCGTCCTTTCAGGGGATGCAGTAAAATAAAACTAACTTTTTCAGTGTTTAACTTCCCACCATTTTTAGCTGATTTTTAAGTCATTTGACAATTTTGGTCTTGTTGAGTTCAAAATGTGATGCATTAAAATTAATACCTGCAAATCAGCTGATAAATCCTTTATATTGTCTTCTGAAAGCTTTTTCTCCTGTACAGAATAATAACGATGGTTGGAAATGCAATAAAAATGAAACTTTGTGACATATGAGATATATACGTTTAAAAGTCAAACCTTTTCAAGTTTATCATATGCTTTAATGGCATCTCTTCTTATGTTTCTGATTGCTACCTACATAACAGATGAAGAAAATGCAATTTAATATTTTTTTTTAAATTAACAAGACGTGCAAACCGCCTAATAGAGCCTACCCTCCCTTCCTCAGCCTGCTTTGCAACAATTTTTGATAGTTCCTGCAATTATAAGAGCGGTCAAACTATATAAGAAATCAGAAACATGTTATCGAAGTAAAACGATTCGTTACAGGCATAGAGGTGGCAATTTCAAATCATTTACTTTGACTGGGTTTATTTGGGTTGTGTTCACTTGAAGCGGGTCATATATACAACCTCTTAGCTCGTATTATTCAAAGATTTATAAAGTCATTACAGGAATGATAAAAACACTAGCAATTTTAATAGTTCTAGACAAAAAAGGTGTTTCCGACTGAATTCGCTTTGGCACGTATATAAAATAACCTCTTTCAACATGACCTGGTTTTGACCCGTTACCCACCTACCCGACATGCCAACATTGCCACCTCTGACGAGTATTATAAAGGGAGCACCTTTCTCCGTTCTGATGTGAGTTGTGGAAGGGATAATCGTATCACTTCACCATCATTACTTGGAGTCATACAAGATCAGAGTTGACTATGGCCTTTTCGATAGCCTTTAAGCTGAAAAAAGTCAAACACTATGCAATGTAAGATAACATTGGCCCGGTTAAAATATGCATCTTAATGCTCATACTGTTGTAAAATGTGATAGAAAATGATAGGCTTAAAAAAGAGAACTACTAACTATGAACTGTCAATATACTTTTAACACCGGATAATGAGGTAGCAAAATCTACCAATGAAAGGGTCGATTCAGGCTATGTTTAATCTCTAAACGAGTGAACAGTTGATTCAGTAATCCTTTTGTAATGATATTTTAAGTATTTAGCACACAGAAATTATAAAAGATGTTTGAAACTTTGAGCAAAGTGTATCTCCAAATGGGTTTTATAGAATTTTAGCTAGAAAGGAACCGGATCAAATGGGGCTAAGCCGGTTAAACGAGTCAAGGTCACCCAAAGTTTATTGTTAATGCATACAACTTACAAAATGCTTAGACAGTTGAGCAAAAAAGTGTTTTGGATCAACCCAGCCCATTTGGCCCGTTTTCCAACCCATCCAACCTGCCTATTTCACTAGACAAAACAGTAAGAGTTAAGATATCTCTAAAATGAAAAAAATAGTTCATGTACCTAGATTTGTCATAAGGTTGCACCAAGAGAGAGCTAGAATCAGAGTGCTGATTTGTGCAATGGTCTTCAAATTAACAGGTGAACCATAATACTCTACCTACAGAGACACAAATCATAAAATAAGAAAAATGTAATAACACGAGAGATCAACAACAAATGGAGCCTGCTAATTATTATATTATAGAGTTGGCGATTTAGACGCGTTTACTTATGAAAGTGCTAGTTTGGGATATATCTTATCTCAAACTAATCTATATAATGATCCCTATGCCAATAAACCAGTCTAAAAATTGTTGACGATAATATCATTTAAATATAAAAAACAATAATTAATTTGTAAATTTTGTATAGAGGTCGCGCAAATGGGTGGAGGTAGTGGAGCGGATCAGGCGGAATACCAATATTTTAAATGCTGGTCCAAACTGGTGGGTCGGATTGGGCCGACCTGCATACACGTCTTTCTAATTTTTGGAAAGTAATGTGCTGTAATAGTTAAGTACAAAAACACCAGACATTGCAATGAAGCGATTAAGAAATAAGAAGTTTCATTCGAGTTTGAATACGCTTCAAACTCTCAACCAGATTAACCTGTTTACACCATTTGACCCATTACAGTACCTAAAAGACCCTAAGGGGAACATGTACAAGTAAACGATCAAAATTTACATCTACAAAAACATCTAACCTCGATTTTATCAAGCATTGCTGGATTTGACCGCCCTGTTCTTATAGAGTTAAAACTTGAGACCATGCTATCAATAGCCTTCTCCATCCTTTCTTTCTAAAGCACACCAAGAAATGAAACAATACATGCTTGTTAATGAAAACGTGCGCTTCAACATAATCCTTAAACATTACAAAGTTACGGGAATGCATGGACTTTGTTACTTAACTTACAGCATTCTTTTCGATCAGAGTTTTCTCAGCCTCGATTTCTTCAAGGGTGGCACACCTAATGATTGAATTTCTGAAAAGAAAGTAGAAAATCATACCACTTTCACATTATTTACATCTAAATCCATAAGCATAAACCATGGGGTCAAAACCAAGATGTTGTAATCTGGCCGTTTTAAACTCAAAGAGACAAATTGACCTAAACAACCTCCAATTAAACCCTAGAAAGAGGATTTCATTGTTCACAATAGATCACACTTAAATGTATGGTTGATTATGCATGAGTGATGGGTTAACCAACTACGTATTAATGGTCAGTTTGGTTCTATGGGGCCATGGGGGTGTTGGACGTGAGACTATACGAGTGATTGTTATCGCTTGAAGAATTAGTATCACACTCACATAATCAGTTAATTAAAGTTAGGGCTAATAAGGTGAGTTCACATCAATCTCAAATTCTCAATAACCAGTTTTCTAACTGCTACTCCTTGTCAGCTTCTACAAATCTAAATATTTCAAACAATGTAATTTTAAAATCGGAATCAAAGGGGATCTTGGACGGGCATTTTCAAAGTGATAATTGCTACTTGCGAAAACAAAAATCACACTGATATAACAAAATGATTTTAGTTGAGGGCAATAAGGTGATGTTACATTCATCTCAATAATGAGTTTTCATGCAGCTACTCAATTTCCACCGCAGAAATCTGAATATTTTAACATAAGATATCTTCAAATATTAATAATAGAGGGTTTTGGTTGTGCATTTTCAAGGTGATAATTGTGAGCTGAATCACACAATCTATAATCAATTTCTAGACCTCATCTCGCCCTCCCATTGAGTGTTATTATACGGAGTACATCTGTTTGTTTGTTTGTCACTTTTGTTTGTTATAGTCAGTTTCTAGAACTATGGATAATTCTACATTTATCCTCAATACACAGTCTTTTACATCTACTCTTTATCTGTATCTTACTATTTTGACCCTATATAATCAGCCTACATCTTAACACCACATAACCAATTGCCAAACACTGATTGTTGCAACTTACAACCTATACTGTCAAAAGCCCACAAGTCTAAAACAACCTAAACTACCCTAAAACATGTCGAAAAAATCGGTTAATAAGCACATCCAAACATTCCCATTAACCCCAAAACCAAAATCAACAATGCTAATATACAATTATTAACCCATTATCATCACCCACCACTATGAAACACAACCCAAATGTACCAAATTACAAACTTACCTCTTTTGTGGTAACATTTTACCAGCAACACCACTCTTTGCTGTCATTTCCCACAACTAACAGAAGAACTCCATGACAACAAATTCCCTGAACCCAAATCACAAAAATTGAGCAATAATAACAAATTGCGAAACGGAAACATGATTATTGAGAAATTGAACGAACCTTGAAGGGATACGAGTGTTGTTGGGCGGTTAATTTGCTTTGTGTTGACTCTGGGTCGATGGTAAACGGAACGAACAGATGATGTGGTGGAGATAACGAATACATCGCCGTTTTTAACAGAAATTGTTGCTAATGACTTCGGATTGTGAAAGGGGAAGTGGGTTTGGGGTTGTTTATGCTTTTGAGGTGAAAGTGGAGATCAATTTGTGGATAAGAGGGATACGAAGTTGAAATAGCCAGTCAAAATTTACAGTGGCGATTTCTTCATTTTCATCCTCTTTCCCTCGATCTGTCATCTGTTTGGGCTTTGGGCCTTTGGTTTATGTTCTTTGGACTCCTGGGCTTTGGGCTTTGAGATTTGGGCTTTGGACTTTGAGATTTCCCTCACTTCAACTCAAGCCGGCCTGAGCCGGTTGTCAAATCGGTTTCACTTCAACCTAGTTTTAACCATATCCAAACTGTATGTTTGATATTTTTTAATCATATTCGGTGAAACCAGTTTAAATATAGTAAAGACGGGAAAGAATTGGTTTCAACCTAATTTAAACCCGCTCGTTTATCTTGCTCAAAATAGTATCAAACCAAAACGGTTAAAAAAAGAAGTTGCTTCTTGCTTTTTTACCAAGCCCCAACTAGTATAAAAACAGCTTCGAACCTAATTTCTACGCCACTATGTGGGTTGGGTGATTCGATTTATATTGTGAAAAGGTATAAATAGTAAAGTCTTTTTGTTAAAAGGTTACAAAAATTTGTTACCATAAAACTCACATGACCATATACTAGCTAGTGATATCATGTGAATTGAAATTTTGGGTTGGCATGTGATCTTGGAGTGGGTTAAAGAGATAAAACTTTGTGAGAGTTGAGTTGTAAGGGTACAAACGAGTGGAGTCGATCTTAAGCAACTTTGTGAGAGCTGAGTTGTAAGGGTACAAACGAGTGGAGTCGATCTTAAACAGCTCAGTAAAAGCTTGAAAGAGCTCGGCTTAAATGAGCTTGAGATTATATGGAGATTATTTAACAAACGAGCTCGGGATCAAACTTCACATATCAATCTTCACTAGACTCGTGAGCATAAACGAGCATGTTAAATGTATGTTTTATTTGAAATATTAAACATATATTTACATAATAATTATTAGTATAAAAATATAATTATAAACACATGTAAATGTTAGTTATGAATGTATACAGATAAATTAGTGAATAATAAATGATTTGAGCCAACGAGCTTGAGTTTTAAAAATAGAGTTTGCAAAAAGGTTCTTCTTAAGTTTATATCACACCCAACCTAGACGGCGGAAACGTCGAGGTGTGAGGAATACGATTGTTCACAGCCACATAACGCTATGTTTAAATGTAAATATTCAAATTAATAGTTTCAACAGGAATTACAACATAAGTCTCAATCATGAATACATTCAAGCAAATATCAAACATAACATAACATTTCATTTATTTAACTAGGTCCACATCCTAGTTTTATTGCAAGCTTCAAAAGACCACTTTAAACTTGGGGGTTACCTGAAACATGATAAAAATAAAAGGTCAACTAAAAATAGTTGGTGAGTTTCCAAGGTTTTCATACATAATATGAAAAGATTATAAGTTGCAATTCGTGTCATAGGTTATAAGCTAGTAAGGTTATAGAACACATATCTTCACAATCAAACCTCGACTTGATTACAAGTATATAGATTGGCTAAGTGTATTTGGTTCCCTAGTGCACAAGCATACGGCTCCTAGGAGTCGGCAGTTCATCGACTTTAGCACCAAATAGGCTTGTCAGGCCCAAAGATCTAAGACTTCGCCAGGCTAGCAATAGTTAATGATTGTAACAAACTATGTATCCATATAATCACTTACAACATACAAATAACCATGACAAGATATAAAGATGAATTGCAAGTGCTTTACAAGTCTCAAATGTTTATAAGTGTGTAATGTATAAGTATCATGTTTCACCCCAAAATGATGTGAAATAAAGTAAAAGGGGGCAAGGAAAACTCACTTGTCAAATAAGTATAATGACGATTAATAAGAAATAATAGTAGGCGTCGTTCCAACGTGAATCGTTACAAGGCACCTAAATATGTAAATATATATTCACAAGGTTAAAGTCTTAATAATAAGCTTTAATGTTTTAACGTGAACTAGGGTTTCAATTGGAATTGTGAGGTTTTGTCGAGTAATTAAATTTATAAAGTAATTATTCGCGTTTCGATCCATTAGGAGAATTTATATGTGTGTTTAAGTATTTTAAGAATAAATTTTAAGTATGAAAATTGATAAGGTTTAATATATATAAAACTTTATAATTATTTAAAATTATTTGGAATAACGTTTTGATTATAACAAATTATTAATCTATCTAACTTTAGTTAGTATATTTCATAAGAGAATAGTTTATGAAATTATAAAATATTTAATTTCTACAATTATCATGATAAAACTTTTATTATTTATTATTTAAGACAAATGATTATTTATTATTTGAAACAATAATAATTAGTAAACTAAAACATGAAAAATTCTAATTGTAATGTTTTGTTAAGATAAACAACTTTTAAAGTCTATCTTGTAACTTATTTAACTAGTTTTATTATTCATTTTAATAAAATAAATTAAAATATTAAGATATTGTAAGAAATAAATTTGCAGAAATTGGTTTGATGTAAGGAAAATATTTAAAATTTATAAAACTGGTTTCAATAATTTTCAGAACTTTTTTACAATTTTTAAGGGCAAAAAGGCCTTTAAAAATATATGGGGGTTGCCGGGTTCGAACCGGGACCTCCAGTTATATTGTGCATGCATAACCGGTGAACCAAAGGCCGTGGCCGCATTAGGTCTCGGTTTTTAATTGTTTTAAACTCTATCTCGATTAAACCATGATTCCCGATTGAGCCCCAGTTCGATCCTCACCCAATTGAGGTCCAATTCGTTGTTGTTAACACCGAAGATCATCGGGCTTTTATTCCCTATGGTTTAACGATCATAATGGTACGTTTACTTACCCGAATTGAGTTCAATTTGGGGAGAGGAACCTCGAGAACAGGCCGCGGCAGGGGGTGTTTGATTCGAGATGCAAATGAGAATGATAATCAAATTCGTTGCATAGGTAGCTCCGAATGGTCTCAAGGATGGAAAGCCTTTTATCAATTGATGCTGAAATAGCTCGGAAGGTAGTGGTGGTCTGAGTTGCAGGTTGACAATGAAGATGATGATCGGGTATGAGTGTTTGATTGTGCTTCGGATGGAATTGAGTTTAACAACTGATTGAGATTAGATATACGATTGTTTGCGCGTGTTTAATTGGATTAATATAATGTGTAGTGCGATCGATGGACTGCTAATCGATGGACTGCTAAAAGTCGACCACGACGAGGAAGAAAGAGATCGAATCGCACTGAGATTTTCAATTTAATCTTGAGCACGCGTTCGAATCTTGCACATGAGGTTGTCAGGGTGTTTAATTTGTTTAAAATGGAGTAAATTGGTCGCTGTGGGCTCGCCGGAGTTCGGTGGCCGGCGGTGAGTGTCCGACGGGGAGAGGGGGGCGGTTTGGGTGTTTTTAAAAAAACATTTACACAAATGGTCCCTGTGGTTTGAAAGTTATTATTTCATGTCATAAACTTAGTTTTCAGGTTTCAACAATTACAAAACAGCCCCTGGATATTATTATTATTATCATTATTATTGTTATTATTATTATCATTATTATTGTTATTATTATATCATTATTATTATTATTATTATTATTATATTATTATATTATTATTATTATATAATTATACTCATTATAATCTTTTAAAGGATTAAAAGACAAATCAACGTAATATGTATGAGCCACCTATAAGTTTCGTATATGACCACAATGGTTCATAAGTTTAAACGCCTTAAATTTTTATTTAACGTAAAATACGAGATGTTACAGTTTAAGAATGAGTATGGGTGAGCTCACGCGTAACTTGACTTGTTTATACCTCCACCGGATTTTTGACACCCCACCCGAAACCTGGGGCGGACGTGCACACTTGATACAACTTACAACGAAAGCAAACCGAGTTTTCATTACATACTTACACATTTCGAGTACAATACATTATTTAATTACAATATCAAACAACTATAAACTTCTTCAGCTACAGATTTCATTGTCTCCTCATTGTTCATAGAATACTCTCACTGTTTATCTGTGATACATATACTAAAAGACATGCCAGCTAATGTTGGTGAGCTCATGCTATACAGTTTACAATATTAACTTTGACATGCATACTATATGGGTTGTGATATTTGGGTCCATAGGCACAGCGTCTTTCCTGGTTTTACCACAACCGCCGACAGCGGGTTTGTCAGACTTTCCTGGTTGTCAAATAGGTATGAGCATGTGTCTGATGCATATGAGAAACGATATCCTCTTTTCAGCCAGCTTGACACACCCCATTAAATATATCAGGATCCTATATACCCGTACCGACCCTTGCATATATGTAAGCATTATAACTATTACCAGTACAGACAGAACGAGTATATTATCACAGTTTTAAAAACAGGCATGATAACTCACATGTTTAACAGTTGCTCAACAGTTGATAATCAATTACTAGTACGATCTTGTGACGTCTCAAGGTCCTGATATAATTCAAGTAATCCTAGGTTAGGCGATGATCAACTAACTAGTCATTGTCATGGTTAGATATTAGCTAACGCTGCCTTGTTTAAGCATAGGTGATGAGTCCATGCCTAACTAAGGCTAGGCTACCTAAAACCCAATCCTGACAATAACTCTAACGCCTAAAACAATAATACTATACTAATACTAATCCTAATAATAACACTAAAATAAATAATAATTAACTTGACATAACTTAAATGAGAACATACCTTCCATGGTGAGACTTTCAATAAGACCTTGTCGCCAATTTGAAACTCTAGAGGTTTCCGTCTCTTGTCAGCATAATTTTTCTGTCTATCTCGCGCAAAACTATCTACGGGAATTTGATGTAAGTTCTATAAAATTCCGAATACATCGTTGATACGACCTTATTTTTCTCTACGAATCTACTTAAGTTTAGTTAAAAACAAAATAAGATCGAAAATTAAATAGTTTATTATTATTAAACGCTTTTTTTAAAATATAAACATCTTGACGCCACACGCCATTATCCAAATAATCATCTTACTTATACGACAATATATGAAAGAAAAAATTTTCGTATTTCACGCAGGTTTGGCATATTATAAGATTCAAGACTAAAACTTTACTAGAACGACTTAAACGTTCAACCTACATTGTTAAATAAATTATTGGTATTTTTTTAGGTATTAATTTGATACAAGTTATTTTTCTAACTTTTATGTTATATGACAAGTAACATCTTTTTTTTTAAAGATCAATCAAAATTTATTCCACCAATTTGTTAGCAGGGGGCTAACAACTCATCACATATTACAACAAACCATTATCAATACAATACAAGCAAGCGCTGATATTCTACCTCTACACACATCGTTACCACCCTATTGCGCCTAAATTAAAGCTGCACCAAGAACTCCACTCTAAATCATGTCTGTTGGACCGGCTTTTGATCCACAAATAACTCCGCGACTTGATTTCTCCGATGCTTCTCGCTACGCAGCACTGTTTTCCTCTGAATGCTGCATCGTTTCTAGCTTCCCACAAGCACCATAACGTCACCTGGAACACCCGTTGATAGCCTTTTTTAAAGTACCCGAACCATGCAAGTTTTTCGTGATTTCTAACAGGTCTTTGAACTCGAACGCATACACCGGAGATATTTTACACCACGAAGATATCGCAGCCCAAATAAGTTGGGCAAAGCCACAACTCATAAAAACATGATCAACAGTCTCATTGTTTTCGCCACACGCATAACAAAGGTGTGATGAAATCGGGACATTTCTTTTGCTCAATGCATCTAGAGTTGGGAGTCTATTGAGATTTGCCCTCCATACAAGCACCCCGACCTTCCTCGGTACCCAACTATTCCAGTCGAAAGGAACCAGCGCTGCAGTAGTTCTAAGTTGTGCCATTCTCCGCTTAATGCTGCTAATGGAGAAGTTACCCGATGCTTCCAACGACCACCTCCACTGATCACAGTTGTCCCCAAGAGAAGGGGGTTGTATGCTCTCCATTAGGAGTCTATATTGAGCCTGTTCAGAACCAACCGTCGGAGCCCTCATCCAATCCCATGTCCACGTAGATACCCTGTTTATTATGCATACTCTATCCGCAATATGGCAACACTTATCAACCTCGAGCTCGAATAGATCTGGATACCGCTTCGCAAGAGGTTCATCTCCAAACCATGTATCAACCCAAAATCTTATGCTAGATCCGTTGCCAACAACTCCGGATATCCATCGTTTGAGATCAATCCCTTTCCCTTCCAAACCGTTTACCACTCTCCCAATATTCTTCCAAGGCCCCGGAAGTGAAAGCCTTAGCGGTATATAATTCCACCTTCTTGAGTTGCTATGTAACAACCAAATGATCTTCCTCCATAAGGCCCCCCGGTCCACTTTGAATCTCCACCACCATTTAGCAAGTAGAGCCGAATTCATATGTTTCAGGGAGCCGAGGCCTAAGCCTCCATATTCTGATGGAGCCACCACCTTCTCCCAAGCAATCCAATTCATCTTTGCTTTCTCCTCACACCGTCCCCAGAAAAACGTCCTTCTAATCCTATCTAGCTTGTCAATTACGGCGCCCGGAGCTCGAAATAAGGAAAATAATATGTCGGAAGCGCGTTCATAACTGACTTTAGCAAGGTGATCCTTCCCCCATATGAAATTAATTTCGCTTTCCATCTGGATAGTCTACTTCTAAACAGCTCTACCACCGATTCCCGATTTTTACACAGATTCATGTTAGCGCCAACTTGTAAACCCAGAAACTTTAAAGGCAATTCACCTATTTTACACTTGAGATAACCCGCTATGTCGGCTACATCTTCTTTCCGAATCCCAATCCCAACTGCACAACTTTTTTTCATGTTTACCTTGAGGCCCGATATAAGGTAGAAACAGGTTAGAAGTCTCCGCAGATTAACTATATTCGAGGTGGAGATATCCCCCAAGAAAACCACGTCATCGGCATATATAAAATGAGAAACCATAAAACTTGAGTCCATGCATCGCACCCCTTTTTATAGGCTGCAGCTACACGCCTTCTTTACAAAACATGACAGAGCCTCCATCGCCAATACGAATAGAAAGGGAGACAGTGGATCACCTTGTCGCATCCCCCGATGGCAAGTGAACTCTGAAGTCGGAGACCCGTTAATCAGTACCAAACCTCTAGCCGATGATACAACCGCCATTATCCACTTCACCCATCTTTGCGGGAATTTCATCTGCTTGAGAATGTCCACCAAAAACGACCAACTAATGGAGTCATAAGCTTTCTCCAGGTCCGCCTAGAATAACATGCCCCGTTTTTTCTTCATCCTCATCCATCCAATTAATTCATTCAACATGAGTGGCCCGTCTAATATACTTCTTCCCGCTATAAATGTCGATTGTTCCGGGGACACAAGTTTATTTATCACCTTTTTTAGACGGTTCGCAGGTACTTTAGATATCACCTTATTAATCACTCCCACCAGGCTTATTGGCCGGAAGTCCCCAAAGTCACTAGGATTTTTCCTTTTAGGAATCAAGGCTACAAATGAAGAAGCAGCCCCCGGGTTTATCACCCCGGCTTGATAGAAATCATCCATTAGATCCTTAAAATCCGATTTGAGGAGTGACCAAAATTTCTTAACAAACTTAAAATTAAAACCATCAGGTCCCGGTGCTCGGTCACTACCACACTCCCAGACAGCTTCTTTAATCTCCTCAACTTAGAAGGCGGAAAATAACTCCACCCCGTCCTCATCAAGCAGTTTTGATATACCATCGCAATGGAATACCGGCCTAACACCCAACGATTCAACAAATTTTGATGAGAAGAAAGCCACAGCTAATTCTTTGACCTTAACTGGTTTCGACACCCAAACCCCATTGTGCCACAGCCCATTGATTCTATTATTTGCTACGTTCGCATTCAATATTCTGTGATAGTATCTAGAATTTTCAACCCCTTCAACCGCCCATCTTATTATTGACTTTTGCCGAAGGTCACGACTCTTTTATTGTCTTCGTCCAGAATAAAGTTCTTACATTCAGTCCATCTATTCGACTCATCCGACGACAATGCCCTCCACTCCGCCACTTTATCTAGATTCTCCATTTCGTTTAGCATTTCCTTATACTTACCTTCCAGTTTTTGTTTCTCCCCAGCAACCCATTTTTTTATTTTCGATTTGAGGAATTTCAACTTTGCCACTAAAGCCATATCCGCAGTCCCTCTAAACTGAAAGTATAATACCCATAATAATAATAACAATAATAATAATATTAATAATAATAATAACAATAAAAGTTCAGGGGGCTAAATTTGCCAATTTCGAAACTATAACAGAAAGTTCTTATACGAAATGGTGAACATAGTAAACCACAGGGACCATATGTGTAAATTTTGTTTTAACCCAGCCCCCCTACCCGTTTTCCCGATCAATTTTCCGGTCACCGCCGGTCGGCCCTCCGGCGAGCATCCACGATCAAAAAACACGCGGTTTGGGTTCAATCATTGATTCCCGACACACTCGCGTGAATGATTCGACATAATACCCCACAATAATTCGAAAGAAAACGTTAGTGCGATCGATCTAAACCCACAAATCAACTTTCGGCCGACCACCATGTGCAAATCGCACTAAACGGACATAATAATGCAATTAACTTTACCTAAACAATCATTTAATCGTTTAAAACATTCCTTTGAGTTCGTTTGCACCAAAACAAACAACAAACACTCCATTCGAATACCCCTCTCGACCGCGACCTGCAACTCAGTTTTGAACCCATCTCCGATCAATTTTAACTAAAATTGATAAAGGACTTTTAATCTAGATCGACATACGAAGCTTCCTATCGATTTAATTTGATTTTCATCAAGGATTGAAGCTTCAATCGATCAAACAGCGTCGCGGCCTGTTCTTCATTTGGTTTCATTATCGAATCGACTTCAAAACAGGTAATTAAAGCTACCTACATACTCGATTTTAGTCTAGGAATGAAAGCCCCAACATTGATTTGGCTATTAACATCGATTTGATGTTCAATTGAATCGAAATCGTTTCTAGGGTTTATACGGTTTGGAATTTGGAGATTTTGGATTCGGGATTGGTTAACAGGTAATTGAACACACCTATTATCTCGATTTTAGATGGGGATTAAAAGCCCTATGAATTTAAGCATTTACATAATCGAAAGCGTGGTCAATTGGACTGATTTCGTTTCTAGGGTTTATAAGGATTGAAATTGGGGATTTTGGTGCGGCTTTGTTTAAATGAAATTAAAACCAATACAGGCTAGGCACAGGCGCCCTAGCCTGCTGGTTAAAGCGGAAGAGGGATGGGCAGGAGGTCACGGGTTCGAACCCGAGCCCCTGCCATATTTTTTTTAACTGCCTATTTAACCTTTTAAAATTTCGTAAAAATTCCTAAAAATAATAAAAATCCTTTTATAATCTCTGTTTATTTTTAAATCATCAACCTGATTTTCTGTAATTTTCTTTAAGCTTAAACCTTTATAAAACAATATAACAAAGATATTTAGTTTAATTATTTTTATGGAATCTTTTAAATAAATGGTAAAAAAAATCAGATTAAATATAAGACTTCTATTATAAAGGTACCTAATTAATTTCCTGTAAATTAGTTTGTTAAAAACCTTAACAATTTATATTTATATTATTAACAAACGTTATAAATAGTTTATTTTGTTGAATTAAGCTCGTATTTTTACAGCCAACTTACAGAGTGCATAACTCTTTCATAACAGATTCAAATCAGTTAAACCTTATGTCCATGAAGAAGTTCGTCGAAAGGCGAATCCGTTGATATATAAAACATCGAAAAACTCATTCGTTTAGACCTACAAACAGTCGTTTTCGTAACAGCTAGCAGTTCTGCGCAGCTGTAAAGATCCATGTTTTTCTCATATTTCGGTAATCCAAATCAGAAACTTTTCTAAATGAAAGTTGTTTAGAAATCACTAATCTAGTAAACTGGATATTTTCAGAATTTTGAACATCGTTTAGTACTTTTAACGAGTGCGAAAAGACAGGGGCAGAACTGGAATTTTTCCAATTTAAAATTGGAAAATCCAAACTGTAATTTGCGTTACGTTATCGTAGGTTCTCGCGGCGTTAACCGAGCCTAGACTTTGTTTCTGATCATTGTCATTCGTGTATAAGGTACGGATTCTTGGTTACCTTTATCATAGTATAAATTCTGTTCTGTTACTTTGTAGTACAGATTTTGATACCATGTTTCCGTTAATATGACTCGTTT
Organism: Flaveria linearis; assembly: GCA_024085815.1. NCBI lineage: Eukaryota > Viridiplantae > Streptophyta > Magnoliopsida > Asterales > Asteraceae > Flaveria > Flaveria linearis. Next base: position 83,578,327 of record CM044007.1, read on the forward strand.
GGCCTTTGGTGTTTTACTAGTCGTCTAACATTATTTGTTATGCTATGACTCGTTCGACTTGTTAATTTTACTTGTTGAAGGCTTACAGCATGCAATATATATTTTATAAGTTTGTGTTCATTATTGCATGTTCCTATAAATGTTCTATTGATACATTATATGTTGGTAGTTGTACTACCATTTGATTTGATACTCTGTTACCCGAGCTCTCCGACATGTCATTGTGGCGTCAATGACATGACACTTTTCGTGACGGTGTGTAATAAATAGTTCACGGCGTCTCCGTTAACACGTTAGTACTCAGGTAGTACTTTGGCCATAATATCTGGGAGGCGGATGGATCGATCCTAGTTCAGTTCAGATCAGTTCAGTTCTGGGGGATGGAATCATGTGTGTACGCCCCACACACCATCTCATTGGTGCATAGTCTAGCTAGCTATGTACTTATCAGTTTAGTTTTGGCTCTGGGTACTTCTTATATTACACGACTTATTTTGTTTGTATATACGCGTCGTGTAGGTCAGTTCAGTTCAGTATTACATGTTCAGTTCAGTATCAGTATTATATGTTAGATTCAGATTTCCGTTTTTCATATTATATGATCAGTTCAGCATCAGATATCAGTAAATTATGCTTCTTATCCTTACTATTGTTATTTCCGTCACTGAGCAACTTTTGGCTCAGCCGTATTTTCTTTCGTGGTGTTTTTCTTATTTGATTGTAGGTAATCAGGGTAATCCGGGAAATCAGTGAAGAGTGGTTGAAGATCAAGATTATATTTTACTTAAATTGATGTAATGAACAATTTAATTAGGTTCTTTCGGATTATGGAGTTTGTTTGAATTCATTTCTTTTGACAATCTCTTTAATATCGTGGATTTGGTTTCTGATTTGATATCTGTAATAGTGACACGTCAGCCTCTCCGGGTTGGGGTGTTACAGTTATGGTATCAGAGCAAAGGCTCTTTCCTGTAGAAAACTTAAACATTAATAATAAACTTGTGAGGTAATGGGTAGACGTTGGGTTAGGATCTAACCTTTTTCCAATCTAAATTCTAGTGTTCACACGTATATCTTCATTTCCGATGGCTCCTAAGAGACGTGTGAACAACCGCAATAACTCGAATGGCCCCTCGTCTGATGCAAACTTGGAAGCACTGGTCGCTAATGTTGTTGACACTGCTATTTCGGGGATGCTCCCTTACATGATGGCTCAGACTGCCCAAACTGTTTTCCAGCAAATGCAGCAGGCTAATATGGTTGTAACCACCTACTGGCAGTGCCACTGGAATGCCACCAGTTGGAAATGTTACCGGAGGACCACCTGTCGGTAACACCACTGGCGCACCACTTGGTGGAAATGCCACAGGGGCGTCATCGGGTGGTAATGCCACAAGGGCGCCACCTGGTGGAAACAATACAGGAGCACCTTCCAGTGATAATACACCACCACCCCGTGATGGTATTCATGTCTGGTTGGAACGTTTTCAGAAGCAAAGGCCTAAGTCTTTCAGTACTTCCAGTGATCCGGTCAAGGTGCAAAATTGGATCAATCATATTGAGAAATTGTTTGAGGTACTTGGTATTGAGGACGTATTATATACATATATATGTCTTATCCGATACTAATAGTAAATGCCCTAGGTATGATCTTATTGAGGACGTATTGAGGACGTATTATATACATATATATGTCTTATCCGATACTAATAGTAAATACCCTTTGTATTGGGAAGCGGGATATTTATGTCTTATTTGATACGGGCGCTACGCATTCTGTCGTATCTCTTTTGTTTGCTAAGTACTTAATGAATGCACCGACTGCTTTAGAGCATGCTTTGGCTATTACTACTCCATTAAGAGATTCGACTATCATCTCGCATGTCTATAGAGATTGTCCGATCAGGATCGAGTCTATTATTCGTAAAGCTGATTTGTTTCCTATGCAAATGAGTGACTTTGATGTCATACTTGGTATGGACTGGTTAACTCGACATCACGTTACTATTGAATGCCAGACTCGTCGTGTTTTATTTGGAAATCCTCAATGCCCTGAACTCGTTTATCAAGGGACTCAACCTCGGAAATCGTTGAAAATCATCTCTGCGCTTAAGGCTCAGAAACTCTTATCGCACGGTTGCGTGGGATTCCTAGCTTCAGTGAAAGCTACATTTTCTGATAAGCCAAACATATTTGATTACCCGATTGTATGTGATTTTCCTGACGTGTTTCCTGAGGAGTTACCCGGACTTCCACCAGATCGCGAGGTACAATTCACTATTGATCTTATTCCAGGTGCTGAGCCGATTTCTAAGGCACCGTATCGTATGGCACCTATGGAGCTTAAGGAGTTAAAGGAGCAATTACAGGAGTTATTAGATCTTGGATTTATTAGACCAAGCGTCTCGCCTTGGGGCGCACCGGTCCTATTCGTGAAGAAGAAAGATGGTTCTTTGAGACTCTGCATTGACTACAGAGAACTCAACAAGATCACTATCCGTAATCGTTACCCTCTACCTCATATTGATGATTTATTTGATCAGCTTTAGGGTGCAAAGTGTTTCTCTAAAATCGATCTGAGGTCTGGTTACCATCAGCTAAAGATCAAAGATTCTGACGTCCCTAAATCTGCCTTCCGTACTCGGTATGGTCACTATGAGTTCCTGGTTATGCCGTTCGGGTTAACTAATGCCCCGGCCGTATTTATGGACCTAATGAACCGAGTCTTTCGCAAGTTCCTCGATAAGTTCGTCATTGTATTTATCGACGACATCTTAATTTATTCTAAAAGTAAGGAGGAGCATGAGAATCATCTTCGTATCGTGCTCGAGACACTACGTGAAAAGAAGCTTTATGCTAAATTTTCAAAGTGTGAATTTTGGCTGAGTAAGGTAGCCTTTTTGGGTCATGTTGTTTCTGCGGATGGTATTATGATGGACCCTGCTAAAATAGAGGTGATCACTAAGTGGCCTAGACCTACCTCAGCCACAGAAGTCCGTAGTTTCCTTGGCCTTGTTGGTTACTACCGCAGATTTGTCGAAGGTTTTTTCTATTATAGCTTTACCCCTTACGCAACTGTTAAGGAAAGGGGTTAAGTACTCTTGGAATGACGAACGAGAGAAAAGTTTTGAAGAGCTCAAGAAAAGATTGGTGTCCGCTCCTGTTCTCACACTTCCATCGGGCATGGGTGGATATCAGATTTACAGCGATGCCTCTAAAAAGGGACTTGGATGTGTGCTAATGTAGCATGGTAAGGTCATTGCTTATGCTTCACAGCAGTTGAAACCTTACGAGGTTAATTATCCTACGCATGATCTTGAACTCGCAGCTGTTATTTTCGCGTTGAAAATATGGCGTCACTATCTTTACGGAGAGACTTGTGATATTTTTACTCATCACAAGAGTTTGAAATATATCTTCACACAAAAGGAACTAAACATGAGGCAGAGAAGATGGTTAGAGTTATTGAAAGATTATGATGCCAATATTCAGTATCATCCGGGAAAGGCCAATGTGGTAGCTGATGCTCTTAGCAGGAAGAGCTCAGGAACAGTAGCCTCCCTACAGCTACAGCCTCAGAACGTTACCGACCTCGATAGATTGGGTATTGGCCTACATATTGGCAAGAGCGACGGATATCTCGCTAGGCTTCATATTGAGTCAGACTTAATATCCCGGATTAAGAATGCACAGAAAGACGATGGTGAACTCTGGGCAATATTACAGAATGTGGAGATTGGTAAACAATCAGAATTCAGAGTAGATGAGCATGGAGTAATCTGGTGTGGTAAACGTTTATGTGTGCCTAATGATTCTTCTCTTCGAGAATCGTTATTAGCTGAGGCACATAGTTCTCCGTTTTCTATTCATCCTGGATCTACTAAGATGTATCGTGATCTTCGTCAGAATTTCTGGTGGAATGGTATGAAAGAAGGCGTGGATAGATTTGTTAGCAGATGTCTTACTTGTCAACAAGTTAAGATTGAGCATCAAAGAGCTAGTGGACTGCTTCAGCCACTACCTATTCCAGTATAGAAATGGGATGATATTTCCATAGATTTTGTAACCGGGTTACCAAAAACATTCAAGAAAAATGATACGATATGGGTTGTGGTAGACAGATTGTCAAAGTCAGCTCACTTTCTCCCAATTCAGCAAGGATTTTCGGTTAGCAAACTATCTGAAGTGTTTACACAAGAGATTGTTAGACTTCATGGCACTCCGGTGTCTATCGTGTCTGATCGAGACCCGAGGTTCACTTCTCGCTTTTGGAAGGGTTTGCAAGCTGCATGGGGTACCAAGTTGAGGTTTAGTACGGCGTTTCATCCTCAGACTGACGGTCAGTCGGAGCGTACTATTCAGACACTTGAGGACATGCTTCGAGCTTATGCCTTAGAGTGGACTGGGAACTGGGATGAATACTTGTGTTTGGTCGAGTTTGCTTACAACAATAGTTGGCAAGCTAGCATTGGCATGGCACGTTTCGAATTATTGTATGGTCGTAAATGTAGAGCACCTATTTGTTGGGAAGAGGTCGGTGAAAGAGTCATCGAAGGACCTGAGTTAGTTCAGATCACGAATGAGAAAGTTGCTATTGCTAGAGAGAAATTAAAGGAAGCTCAAAGTAGACAGAAAAGTTATGCAGACCAACACCGTCGACTTTTGGAGTTTAAGATCGGTGACAAAGTGTTCCTGAAGGTTTCGCTTTGCAAAGGCGTGCGACGTTTTGGTCTAAAAGGGAAACTTAGTCCACGGTTTATCGGACCCTTTGAAATCCTGGAAAGAGTTGGTGAGGTTTCGTATCGTTTGGCTTTACCACCTCAACTGTCGCATATGCATAACGTCTTTCATGTATCTCTTTTAAGGGGTACAATTATCATCCTCTTCATGTTGTGAATTATCCGCTTCATTTGATTCGTGAAAACTTATCGTTCGAGGAGGAACCCGAGGCCATACTTGACCGACAAGAACGCATTATGCGTAGGAAAACTATCCCTTTTGTTAAAGTATTATGGAAAAACCATTCCGAACGTGAAGCTACATGGGAGATAGAAGATGAAATCCGTTCTCAATATCCGCATCTATTTGTCTCTTAGTTATTATCTGTTATATGTTTCTACTATCAGTTATGAAGTTATTAATTATCTGTTCCTTGAACATCACATTAGTTATCTCTTATACGATTTTGTCTATCGAATCGATCCCGTTTCAGCAACTGAATAATTGTGAGTGATTTTGTTCACTGGTTGATATTTTAACTACTCCGTGTACGTTATGCCATATCTTTGTTCAAGCTGTACCTGGCAATTTTGCGGACGAAATTGTTTTAAGGGGGGTAGAATTATAATACCCATAATAATAATAACAATAATAATAATATTAATAATAATAATAACAATAAAAGTTCAGGGGGCTAAATTTGCCAATTTCGAAACTATAACAGAAAGTTCTTATACGAAATGGTGAACATAGTAAACCACAGGGACCATATGTGTAAATTTTGTTTTAACCCAGCCCCCCTACCCGTTTTCCCGATCAATTTTCCGACCACCGCCGGTCGGCCCTCCGGCGAGCATCCACGATCAAAAACACGCGGTTTGGGTTCAATCATTGATTCCCGACACACTCGCGTGAATGATTCGACATAATACCCCACAATAATTCGAAAGAAAACGTTAGTGCGATCGATCTAAACCCACAAATCAACTTTCGGCCGACCACCATGTGCAAATCGCACTAAACGGACATAATAATGCAATTAACTTTACCTAAACAATCATTTAATCGTTTAAAACATTCCTTTGAGTTCGTTTGCACCAAAACAAACAACAAACACTCCATTCGAATACCCCTCTCGACCGCGACCTGCAACTCGGTTTTGAACCCATCTCCGATCAATTTTAACTAAAATTGATAAAGGGCTTTTAATCTAGATCGACATACGAAGCTTCCTATCGATTTAATTTGATTTTCATCAAGGATTGAAGCTTCAATCGATCAAACAGCGTCGCGGCCTGTTCTTCATTTGGTTTCATTATCAATCGACTTCAAAACAGGTAATTAAAGCTACCTACATACTCGATTTTAGTCTAGGAATGAAAGCCCCAACATTGATTTGGCTATTAACATCGATTTGATGTTCAATTGAATCGAAATCGTTTCTAGGGTTTATACGGTTTGGAATTTGGAGATTTTGGATTCGGGATTGGTTAACAGGTAATTGAACACACCTATTATCTCGATTTTAGATGGGGATTAAAAGCCCTATGAATTTAAGCATTTACATAATCGAAATCGTGGTCAATTGGACTGATTTCGTTTCTAGGGTTTATAAGGATTGAAATTGGGGATTTTGGTGCGGCTTTGTTTAAATGAAATTAAAACCAATACAGGCTAGGCACAGGCGCCCTAGCCTGCTGGTTAAAGCGGAAGAGGGATGGGCAGGAGGTCACGGGTTCGAACCCGAGCCCCTGCCATATTTTTTTTAACTGCCTATTTAACCTTTTAAAATTTCGTAAAAATTCCTAAAAATAATAAAAATCCTTTTTATAATCTCTGTTTATTTTTAAATCATCAACCTGATTTTCTGTAATTTTCTTTAAGCTTAAACCTTTATAAAACAATATAACAAAGATATTTAGTTTAATTATTTTTATGGAATCTTTTAAATAAATGGTAAAAAAAATCAGATTAAATATAAGACTTCTATTATAAAGGTACCTAATTAATTTTCTGTAAATTAGTTTGTTAAAAACCTTAACAATTTATATTTATATTATTAACAAACGTTATAAATAGTTTATTTTGTTGAATTAAGCTTGTATTTTTACAGCCAACTTACAGAGTGCATAACTCTTTCATAACAGATTCAAATCAGTTAAACCTTATGTCCATGAAGAAGTTCGTCGAAAGGCGAATCCGTTGATATATAAAACATCGAAAAACTCATTCGTTTAGACCTACAAACAGTCGTTTTCGTAACAGCTAGCAGTTCTGCGCAGCTGTAAAGATCCATGTTTTTCTCATATTTCGGTAATCCAAATCAGAAACTTTTCTAAATGAAAGTTGTTTAGAAATCACTAATCTAGTAAACTGGATATTTTCAGAATTTTTAAACGTCTTTTAGTATTTTTAACGAGTGCGAAAAGACAGGGGCAGAACTGGAATTTTTCCAATTTAAAATTGGAAAATCCAAACTGTAATTTGCACTACGTTATCGTAGGTTCTCGCGGCGTTAACCGAGCCTAGACTTTGTTTCTGATCATTGTCATTCGTGTATAAGGTACGGATTCTTTGTTACCTTTATCATAGTATAAATTATGTTCTTTTACTTTGTAGTACAGATTTTGATACCATGTTTCCGTTAATATGACTCGTTTGGCCTTTGGTATTTTACTAGTCGTCTAACATTATTTGTTATGCTATGACTCGTTCGACTTGTTAATTTTACTTGTTGAAGGCTTACAGCATGCAATATATATTTTATAAGTTTGTGCTCATTATTGCATGTTCCTATAAATGTTCTATTGAAACGTTATATGTTGGTAGTTGTACTACCATTTGATTTGATACTCTGTTACCCGAGCTCTCCGACATGTCATTGTAGCGTCAATGATGTGACACTTTTCGTGAAGGTGTGTAATAAATAGTTCACGGCGTCTCCGTTAACACGTTAGTACTCAGGTAGTACTTTGGCCATAATATCTGGGAGGCGGATGGATCGATCCTAGTTCAGTTCAGATCAGTTCAGTTCCGGGGGATGGAATCATGTGTGTACGCCCCACACACCATCTTATTGGTGCATAGTCTAGCTAGCTATGTACTTATCAGTTCAGTTTTGGCTCTAGGTACTTCTTATATTACACGACTTATTTTGTTTGTATATACGCGTCGTGTAGGTCAGTTCAGTTCAGTATTACATGTTCAGTTCAGTATCAGTATTATATGTTAGATTCAGATTTCCGTTTTCCATATTATATGATCAGTTCAGCATCAGATATCAGTAAATTATGCTTCTTATCCTTACTATTGTTATTTCCGTCGCTGAGCAACTTTTGGCTCAGCCGTATTTTCTTTCGTGGTGTTTTTCTTATTTGATTGTAGGTAATCAGGGTAATCCGGGAAATCAGTGAAGAGTGGTTGAAGATCAAGATTATATTTTACTTAAATTGATGTAATGAACAATTTAATTAGGTTCTTTCGGATTATGTAGTTTGTTTGAATTCATTTCTTTTGACAATCTCTTTAATATCGTGGATTTGGTTTCTGATTTGATATCTGTAATAGTGACACGTCTGCCTCTCCGGGTTGGGGTGTTACAGAAAGGAAGCACACACCTCTGTAACGTAATCCACAAACCCCGGGAGCTCGATCCAGGAATCGAAAAACCTGAGTGGGATATGCCCATAGTCCGCTGCCACAACGTTCAAGATAATCGGCCGATGGTCCGACACATAACTACCCAAAATAGTAGCGGAAGCATCCGACCAATTATCCATGAATTCTCTACAAACTAAAAACCTGTCAAGTTTACTTTTAGAAGAACCATTTTCCGCCACATAAGTATACCTATGACCTCCCATATTGTACTCATATAATTCGGCTGCCTCGATGAACGAATTGAACGCAGCCGCGTTACTAGCAACAAAGACCGAGTTCTGCCGCTCAGTAAGGTCCCTTACATCATTAAAATCCCCGGTAAACATCCACCAACCTACATTTGAGTTTTTTATCTCAACTAACTCAATCCAAAGCCTCATGCGACTCCCAGGGTCGTTTGGAGCATGAACGTTTACCACGTTTAATTGAATACCCGTCGCCACTAGGAATCCAACCACCACAAAAAAATATCTCGATTTTATGACACCGGTCTTAGTGAACACATAAGGATCCCATATGCATGCTAACCCCCCGGATAAGCCGTCCGCATGAACAATTTCCTTTTCGAAAGCCGTATATCCCTAAAACACATTGAAATTAAAAACTGCATGTTGATTCAATTTCGTTTCTTGAAGAGCAATCATGTGAATATTATTACTAATGTTGAGACCCCTGATCCAACCGTGTTTTTTTAGGTCTCTCGCACCACGCATATGTATCGACAAACTATTCATTATTACCTGCTTTTTCGCCATCCCCTACTACGATTGTTCTAAGTTCAGCCTCAAAATCCTCCAAATTAATTCCTATCATCTTCCCGAACTCGACTGTTTGATCCACTTCGTAGGCCACTTTTGCATCCACCCCAGTCTCAGAGTTTCGCCCAATCACTCCTTCATTTGCCCTCCCTTGTTCGACATCCGGTACAGCGCTATCCGAGACTTGAGTTGTAGGCGAGATGGGCACCGTATTCAGATCTGGAAACCCAATGTTAATATTACCAGGGCCACACGTCTTCGTTGGGGGGTCGTGAGAGGAGCCTACTGAAGGGGGGCTTCTAGTCCTACGAGCCCTTTTCCCTAGCACCCTTTTCTTTAGTCCAAAATTTGGGCCTGGCCCAATATGGAAACAAACATTCTCTGCATTATCATTCCCATCATTACTGGAATCGGGAATACGAAATTCGCCTTTACTGCCGCCACTTTTTTCGGTTACTGTGCCCTCCTCATGCAGCAATTGAGGATCCTCATGCACCATCGTTACGTCTTCCCCGCATGCATCTGTCTCTTCCTCTCCCTGTTCATCACCACCGTCTGCCATCTCCGGCGAGACTGAACGGCGAGGGACACCCACCGGCACCCTACCTGTCTCGATATCATGTGCTCTAATTTCCCCTTCCTCCAAATCCTACTCCACACCTGTGTTTGGAATAGACTGGGATCCCGAATTACCCATGGAGCTAAACTTAACCATCTCTGTTTGATTCTCCTCCGACAGCTCTATATGATAAAACTTATTCTTCCATTTTAATTTTACGATCTCATCGATTCTGGTTCTTTTATATGTGAGTACCACACAACTTCCGATTGAGTTATCAATCCAACCCCATGAGAACTCCGAATTCTCAATTACCCTCCCGAACTCAGCCCCAATTCGATCATAAACTAAGTTGTCCCGAAGGAGGATCGGAACATTTGTCACCCGGATGTTTGTGATTCGACCGGTTTCTATGTCTTCCCCATTCCACAATATCGCTGATGATAGGAACACCACCCAAGCCTCTTCTTTTACAAACTCTACCGCCGCTTTCTGATTTTTGAAAGTAAGTAGAACGCTTAAACCACCAATATACGATATGCTTGCATTCCCTACCCCAATTTCACCCATTTTTGCTTCGATCTTATTCAAACTGTTGAGATCTTTAGCAACCCCCCGTACCGCCCTACCTACCCAATGTCTCGGGTACGCATCGCCGCACTCTTCCGCATCAATGACTTTACAGCCAGCCTCTTGGGTTCCGCTGTTATTGACAACTGCATCCTTAAAGGATACACCCTGGGTCACTTTATTCCCCATGGGATACCTTTGTTCCTTTACCACAACTCTTGGTCTCCATTGCTGTTTCTCATGCATCGGTTCGTCATGCACAAACGGCTTATGGCTTTTGTCAAACTTAGCCAACCGAACGTCTAGTTGGCTTCGAATAGCTTCTCATTATTCATTCCTTCCAGAACTTCTTGCACTTTACTTACGTTCACCATACGGACGAAACCGAAATGGTTGCCATGAACGTCCTTTTTCTTGCCACATAAACATCCGAGATACACCGTAGGGTTGAAACACTCTCCATAATAGGGAACTTGAACTTCGATCTGGTAGATTCGCAACAAAGAACGTAATCTCGTTCTTCCCACCGCCATAATTTCGTCTTCTTCTCCGGTTTGACACACGGGTCCACGGGCTCTCCTTCTCTGTCTCCACCATCTGTATAACCTACAATCTTACAAGTAACATCTAATTGCATACGTCCGTCCATAAAATTTGTTTTTTGTCTTTTGTTATAACAAAAATTAAATTCGTACACATGCTACACATGGGTCATTGCTTAATTATGTTCTCACCATGCTATCACAATTCACACGTTCTGCATTTGTTATACTATTTATTAATTATCGTAACCTGGAGTTGCAACAATTAAAATTGAAGTGTTTATCAACTGTAATCATGACTTAAAGGTAAAAATAATCGGAAAAAACTACAATTAGTTCATGTTTTATTATATTGAATTATATTTTAGAATAGATTTATTTAACTATATATGCATAGTTTTTATTAATATCAGGGGTAGGAAGTCGTTATGTTTTCCCAATTTACCTGGGTAAGACATCAGTTTCACGGTTGTTTTTTTTTAATGTTCTCTGTTTTTTCCTAGATTTTTCATGTTTTTAGAAGTGTTGTCACACTTTTTCCCTAGCATCCCAAATTAATATTCTTTGCTTCCTCGTGCACAATTTCAACTAGTGAGTACCAATAAATATTCTACAGTCCGAGATTCTTCTATCACCGGACCCGAGGAGCGGTGTTTATGTTCGGGGAAATAAAACCACTGAACGTCATATTATTTCCCCGTATGTTTCCCTGTATCCGCTCAGTGCGGCCTTGCAAAATTATATTTAGGCGTCCTTCAAACTTGGTTCAAGTGGTAAGGGCTCCTACTCCCATTGTGGAGGTCAGGAGTTCGAACCTCACTAGCACCAGTTTGGGGACATCTAAAACAATGAAAAGAATTTACCTTTGAGCCAATGTTGCGGAGGCCAATTCTCAGAGCTTGACCCCGGTTTTCATCCGGCTGTTACTCCAGAGGGGCAACCCTTGTGGAGGCAGTACGGTTTCCGGGGGAACGCCGTAACCAAGTCTGACATTTCCAGCGTGGATCCGGTTCAGACAACATAGTCTGGAACAGATCTTGGCTATGGTCGCATCACCGGCGATGTGACAGGAGTCACTTCTAAGAAAGTCACCGTTCAAAAAAAAAATTATATTTAGGCTTTAGATATATTGATCGGATGTACCAATAATTACTAGATCAAGCGTATTGAATTAGGCATTTTCCTTTTGTCTGTGATTAAAAGAGTGAACTGGAAAATATAACTTTATAAACAAATTGAAGTTAAACTATCTTTTATGTTAAACTTAACCTATCTGTTTAATGTTACTTTTTTTAGCCTGGCATAATTCTGGAATCTACACGTAAGTCTATCTATTTTCTTAAACTTTATAATATTTTAATAGATTATAAAACATGTTTAATTTTTTAACAACAATCTTCCTACTCTAATAAAATGGTAAATTAGATGTCATGTGTCAGCACCACAATCATCCTCATCAAAATTTTTCCGTCTCTCTCTCCTATTAATAAACAAACAAACAAACATACCCAGTGTCTCCCGCTGGAGGGCAGGGTCTGGGAGGGGTATATGGTAGCAAGTCTTTCCTCTATCTAGAAAGATAGAGAGACCGCTTCCGAAGAGACCCCCGACTCGTTATCACAGGCAATAACGATAACAATCAAAATACAACGCATATACAAAGCATATAACAAAGCATACCAAAGGCAGTAACCATCATAATACGAAGCAAATAACACAATGATATATATCAATAACAATCATAATACAACGCATATACAAAGCATATAACAAAGCATAACAAAGGCAGTAACCATCATGATACGAAGCATATAACACAATGATATATATCACACGAAGAATTAGATAATGCGCATGTAACACCCAAAAAGGGTAGAAGAGTAAAACTACACCTAACGTGTGGGGTACGGCCATATGTCACCGTATACCCTTCCCACCCACCAAACCCACTAAAATCCTTAATTTTAATTCTTCGCCTCCACTCGCTTCTATCCTCGATCATGTTCTCAGAGAGATGCAAGTCCATCATATCTCTCCTAATAACCTCGTCCCAAGTCAACCTAGGTCTACCTCTGCTCCTCCTACCCTCTAAGCTGATATTCTCTACTGCTCGGACTGGTGCTGCCATCGTTCTCCTCTTCACGTGCCCAAACCATCTTAATCTTCCCTCTCTCATTTTTTCTGTGATACACGCCATCTCTCTCCTATTAAATAATTACCTTAATTACTAATAATATTATTTTAATACTTTTAGTATTTAATAAATTAAGAAACAAATCTATATGTTAAGGTTATTTCTAAATAAATTGATATTTTTAAAAAGTCAAATTTTTAAAAAGAAAAAAATAATCAAAATTGGGAGTTTTAATAAGAAAATTTTTAAAATTGACATTTTTATACGTTTTGTTTTAGAACAAAATGTTTATTTTTTTAAAAAAGTTTAAAAATTAAAATTTAAAAAGTTGATATTACTGTTTTGTTATTTCATTCATATCATATCTTAAAATATTATTGTATAATTAATAATTTATTATATTAATATTTTATTTATTCAACGCGTGTATAACACGAGTTTACCAGAGCTAGTCCAATATACTCTCAATGTTATTACGTTATTGTTCAATTGAGTAACTTAAACCTTCCCATGATAGATATGAACACCAATTTAAACACCTCGAAACCGCTTCATAAAGGCACTTTGGTTATCACATTTTTTTATATGCAATAATGTTTTTATTGGGAGATGATATCTAGCATTAAAAGACTCATAAAATAATTCGCCCAAATGAAATAAAAAACACAACCGTTACAAAAGTAATTTGTGAAATGTCATATGAAAATGCAAGGATATGATAAATACAACTCACAAATGACAATAAATTTTAAATTCAAAGACACATAAGTACAAACTATACGTCACAAAATGTAAATAACGTGACTACATAATAGCATAAATTGTAGTTTTCGGGGGCTTTGTTTCAATCAAGATCTATCATTTTCTTCAAAATTTTCATCAACATTCTCTATTAGTCCCTTGCAAGCGCGGAGAGCAACAATGAGTTTCTTCTCGAGAAAATTAACGTTGGAAAAACTTGTGTTGTTTGTGTTGATGATGATTAACTTCAGTTCAATGGTCGTGGTGGTTACCGGAGAAGTGTACAAGGTTGGTGATTCTACTGGTTGGACTGTTGGTTCCAACTCGAGTTACGCAGACTGGGCGTCTTCAAAGATCTTTCGTGTCCATGATATTCTTCGTAAGTACTTTTGTTATTATAATGTTAATAAAGTTATATTATGTTAGCTTTTGTTTACCATGAATCATTAAATAGTTAAAATTATTTTTTATAAAAAAATGTTTTGTTGGTTTACGATGATGAAACAGTGTTCGAGTACAATGCAACAAACGACAACGTGATACTCGTGAGCCGCTCTGAATTCCGGGCGTGTAACACCTCGGCTCCATTGAAAATGTACAACTCTGGCAATGACTCGTTCACGATCAAGGCAAGCGGTCATTACTACTTCACTAGCAATTTTTCTGGTCATTGTGAAGGCGGTCAAAAGCTCGATGTCAGGGTCCTCAAACACCCCCCTCCGGTTTCCACCCCGCCACCAAGTCACGTCACCAGCCCCAGCCCTAGTCCGAACGTCTCCCATACAGCACCAACACCTGCAGAGTCAAAGGCGCTAGCACCTAGCCCGGCTGAAAACAAGGCGGTAACACGCGATTCAAAGTGGTTGCTTATGAGCACCCTTGGTGTGACCATTAGTGGTTTTGTAGTGTTGGTTCATGGTCATGCTTAGAAATAATAAAATGCTAAGTATTTTAATCTTGTAATAACTATGAGGAACGTAATTTTATTCTATGGGCATTTAGAATGTAGTGTATGTGTGGCATTTTGTTAGCAATGCTTGTGTTTTTTTATATAATAAATTTATTTAACAACGGTGTCATTTAAGATATTTATGCAGTGAGGTTTGAACTCGGGTTTTTGTGAGGGCTTATAGTTAATCTAATAAAAAAATAAAAAAACTAAATATATAAAGGGAATGAAGTGATTCAAACTTTTGTATTAGAACCCATATTAAACAATTGAGTGTTGGTTTAATCTAGAACTAGATTCAAACTTTGGTGCAAGTGAATCAAGTGTAATTACACCTCTAAACCACGTCACTCGGTTAAACAAAAAGATCCGGTTTTTTAACAGCAAGAGGTCGCAGCTAGACAGGTAACAACCCCAAAATCACATTTTTTTATGTAATGGAGCGAGAAATAAGTGTATTTAAGCCCAGTTAAGTTCTGGGTCCCGATCTGTTCTAGTTGTAGATTATTTTACTGGTTTTGAGCTATTTGAATAAAGTTTTGCGTGCCCGGTCATAAAACACCAAAATTTTAATGATAGTCTTTTTCATCAGATAATGAAAAATGTGTTGTATTTTTATAATATTTATTGGTACTTATATAATAATCACAACATTACGTTATAAAGTGGGGTAGTGATATGTGGGTGACATGATAATATTTGTGTCATTTAGTCTGGTGTTTTCGTCTTTCTTCATAACAACACGTGCAAGGCTAAAAAATGTTTGTACCGACGAGTTGTGATAACACTATGTAATGGCTTTTAGGAATGTTTTGTTACGATTATCTAGTTTTGAAGTAGAGCCTGTTGTAACTCATAAACATTAAAAACATTGTTAATACCCCAAATATGGTTAGATTCAAGTACAAAGCAGGTTACAACTGTATTGTTTTTTTTTATATTTTGTATGTTTACTAGTGAAAAGACGTATTAGGTCATTGATAGAGTTAGAAGATGTTATAACTAAATTTGTTATGTTTTGGACGGCTCGATCGTTTTAGGACCAGACAAAGTAAAAATAAAAATAAATGGTTTTTATAAATGTCATTGTTGGAACAGACAAACGGTTTGACTATTTGACTATTGAGAGGGTTTGTTGGAGCATTTGGATGATAAAAGTGGTTAAGGTAGGTTGTTCAAGTTCTTATAAAAATAAATTAAGGTATTGGATTCAAGTTACACATGTGACGAATATAAATGAGGGTTACAGGGTAGGGTGTTCAAAAAATCCGATATCCGAAAATATTTAAAATCCGATCTGTATCTGGATCCGAATAAATCGATCCAAATCCTTATTCGGATATTCGGATCGGATCTCATCCGAATCCGAATTTCTTATTTGGATTTCGGATCGGATTTCGGATATCACACTTTTTTTATTCGGGTTATTCGGATATCCGATTAATCCGAATAAGACTTCAACTATGTTTCTAGCCCAATACTCATTACTCAACTATATATTATGTTTTCAACCCAATACATAAAAATTTTTACACATTCTAGTCATAATCCTAAATAATTATGCAATAATCGGCCGCCGTTCTAAATTATAGATTCTAATATTCGAGTTCTATTCAACTGCCTATTATGTTCTGAATTCTGAATTTGTGTACAAGTCAAATTTTATTTGTTAGTTTTATATCTTTTATTGTGATTTCCAACTTATAAAATAGAAAGAATAAAAAAGAGCAAACAAAATAAATATATAAAAAAAAGAAAAAGAAAATTATTTGGTTTATAGATTATTCGGATAAATTCAGATTATCTGGATATATCCGAATCCGATCCGAATTGAATTCGGATAGATTCGGATCGGATAGACAAATCCTTATTCGGATCGGATCGGATTTCGGATAGGGTCCTGAAATTTTCAAATCCGAATAATCCGATCCGAATAATCCATTATCCGATGCACACCCCTAGTTACAAGTAGGTCAGTGGGTTTTCTCACCTAATGTGAGTTTTCTCATAAGGGTGTTTGGGTTTCGTACTTGAGTAATGAATATAACCGGGTGAGATAGTGGACCGTCAGTGATTCAATTAGCTGTTCAAAAGTAATAAAAAAATTGTAAAAAAATGCTTAGGCTAATGAGTATGATCACGAGTGCATGTAATCATATGGTGAGATGAGGGAGAATGTGAGGGACGAGGTCGGAGGATGGCGATGGTCATCAAGTAATCATGGGTGGAGGATGGTCAGGGTGGATGGTAACTTGACATGGGAAATATAATGTGTAGGGATGATTGATACAAGGTGTATGGTGGTTGTGTTAGATAAAGACATTGAGTTGGAGGAAAGAATGAAGAATATCTTGTGGTGAAAAGTTATATGTCGGGAAGTGTACATGCAGGGGCAGACCCAATCTTTGTGGTTGGGGTTCACCTGACCCCATGAATTTTTTCTAGTGTATATGTTATATTTCCGACCGACCCCCAAGAAATTTTAACGATGACCCTATTGTATTTTTATTATCAACGACACTAAAAATATAAAACTTTGAAGTTTTACAAATATAAACCGATAAGTTATAACAAAAATAACTAATATAAATTTAATATAAAATCATTTTGGACCATTAACCTTATCAGATTTAGCCCATCAAGTTATTACCCAATAAGCTAACATCCTTAACTCCAAACCTAATTTTTATTACCCAATTGCTCAATTCCCATAACCCATTAAATTAAAACAATATAACACATTTAAAACAAAAAAATATTGGCAAAGTCCATAACCAAAGTCCAAAGGTAACAACCTTTGAGTCCTTGACCGAACTACAATCAGTATCACGCATTTTGCAATCGATCCGCACACCCTTTTTGACTTTTGACAATTCCAAGGTCCAAGTCTCAATTCACAATCAGCAAGTTGCAATCGCAATTCGGCGAGGAACGTTTCGGTAAGTCGGTACCGTTTATTAAAGTTAGCTCTCGTATTATTCGTGGCAACGTTAAGTGTTGAAAGATGTTTTTCAGCGATGAAGTATGTGAAGTCTGATTTGCGTAATAGGATTGGAAATGAGAATTTGAGCGATAATTGTATTTGTTATATTGAAAAAGACTTACTTCAAAATGTTTCACTAGATGATGTAATGAATAGATTTCAAAATATGAAAACTCGTAGATAACAACTTTAGAAATATTTTATGCATCTTATGTAATTTTGATGACTATTAAAGTACCTTTGTTATGTTATTTTGATATTTAACTTGAATTTTTTTAATGTGTGATCCGACCCGACCCGACTCGATAAAAAACAACCCAACCCGAATCATATCGAAAGATTTTATTTTTTACTATAGCCAATGAACTCTCAAAGAAATAAGCCGACCCCCATAAAAAAAATTCCTGAGTCCGTCACTGCGTACATGCGACACGTGCGAGGATCATGTCAAAGTTGCGTGTGATGGTTATGCATATGTCATAGAACGAGATAAAGAATTTATTAAAGGATTAGCTGTCGCGCAATAAACAAACAACATAAGCAACAAAATATGAATAATCCGAGTTGTATTGAAAGAAGGAGCTTGTGTGTGGATGCATGATACAAGGCTTTTAGGGGTAAGTGATTTATGAGAAATACAGTTGTGATACATGCATCATATATTCGTACGGTAATATTTTTTTTTGGGTCAGTACACATGAAAAGTAAAGGCTCGAGAACCTTAAAAAACAAATATATCTTCGCTCGACAACCCCGTTATGTCAGGTGTGTATGGGCAATATATGTGATAGGAAATGCAAACATTAGCAATGTCCCCCCTCTTTTTTACATTGCTTGTGTTAAATTATAGTTCATTAATGTAATTTTTTTATCAGATAGTGTAAATTTTTATATAAATATCGAGTTTGTTCCATTTAAAAAAATTAATTGTCTTTCCCATCACAAGGATGTTCAAATTCCACCACTGAACATTAGATATGAATTGACCCAATCAAGAGGTAAGTTTATACACACCTCACACTACTAATGTTTGACGATGGTGGAGAAATAGATTCTTTGCGAGATTTCAAAGTGTGACAACCCAAAAATTTATTTTATTTCATGAACCATAATAATATTATTTTTAGTATGAGAATATATATTCATGGGTGCATGCATACAAATTAATTATTAAAGTACACCTAATTAAATTATTCACCTATATATATATGTATAAAGCTTATAAAAATATATATAAATTGTGTCTTTAGTATGATATATGTTTGAGCATATATATGACTGTACGTATGCATGCTACATGCATGCTTATACATTAATAATTTACGTACGTATGGAGGCATATGTGTACCCAAAACTCACACATATGTATGTATATCTACAAGTTTTGACGTATGCATGTTTGCATGCATACACATAAATTAATTAGTTATGTATTCATATATGTAAGGTACATAAAATTCATACATACGGGTATACATACATACAAGTTTTGACGTATACATCTATAGGTACATGAACAATGCTTGAAAAACCAATATATATATATTGATATGTATGCATATAACCTCACTATATATATATATGTTTCGGGTATATATACATATCTACACATCAAAAACACAATTCAACTAACTAAATCAAAAACCTATAAATTAAAACCAAAAATATACCTACCCAAACCACCATCACCCTTCGAAAGCCATCAACCCAAACCACCAAACCCAAACCCTCTCGGTACACCTAACCAAAACCACCATCCTACACCTAATGCCCATACTCCTAAAGTCAAACTATAAACCTACTAGCTATCTTGTTCCCTTTGTTCCATCTCACCAAAAAGGTACATGAACCTTCACCATTAAGTTTGAAATGGAGGTGGTAGCCCTCGGTTGTTTCTTGGACACAAACCGCCACCATGTGCCATTACCCATGCATGTAAGTTACAAAGTCAAAACCTAGCTTCCACCACAACACTCTAAGACATTCCATTCACATTAGAATGCTCTCAACAATTGCCACCTATCCCCTCTAAACTCTCGGTCACCGCCACCTTGCATGTAAATTGCCACCTTCCTTCAATTCTTGCTTTCACACTACCAAAAACGCCACCTTTCAAGCTAGACTTAGGCACCAAGTCTCATCAAATTCAATGGAAGATAGCAATCCCTAGGACCTCTTGGTTTTCTTGCATTCCCATTGCCACAAAACCGTCACCACACCATCCTAAGTCTTCCATTCACACCATGAATGTGCCTAAAGATTGCCACTTTACCTCTCTAACTCTCAGTAGCCCCTTTAAACGCCACCAAGCCTTTGTTGGACACCTAAACACTCTACCAAGTGTGACTCATCAAAGCTAGAAGCGGTGGACAAGATTATAAGCAGGGTTGGGAACACAAGCAACCTTTCGACAACTTTAAACACACCACAACCGCACCTTTATCCTCTTCTTCCTTTCGTGAGTTCTCTATACAACATAACACCACCTTAACTCTCCCTCTAACCCTCGGTTTACTTCACCAACACTATCACCATCTACTCCCTCTCTGCCCTTCCAGCTCTCGGTCACACACCAAACAACAACCAACAACAACATCACCAACCTACAACAATCGACAACTACAACAACAAACAAATACAACCACGTACCACCAGCACCTACCACCACCATCCACGACCTGTACCACCTTGTCTCGGACTCAAGGAGCTAAAACATCATCAAGTTCATCATCAAAAGGTGATAAAGGTTTTGTTACGTATATGTTACAAAACATATATATACATACATATTGACATGTATGTATATAAAAGGCTTAACCATCAAAACTAATTTTGGGAAGCTTTAATCCATGAATCATGAGTAATGAGTTGCCAAAACTCAGAAACTTATGATCAAAAATACAAACATCTTGAATTTACAAGTCAATATTGTAATTTTTAAGAAAAATCAAATAAATATTATATGAAAGCAATTGTGGGAATAAACATTGAAAAATTCTTGTTTTGATACTGAAATATTTATCTGAAAACTTTGATAAAGTTTTGATAAATGAATAATTTGTAGAAATTATTTTATAAATGGAAAATAGAAGAAAATATCAAAATAGAAATAAATTCGGGAAAATTCTAAAAAATTACAGAATGATTCTTTGTAGGTATAAAATCCCCTGAAATTATTTCATAATTTTATTCCTTTTATAATAAAGATATGAATTTTTATATGTTCTACAGTAGATAAATCATAATAAATTCTTAAAGTAAATAATAAATTTTGATAAAATCATAGATGAAATATTAAATAAGTTACTACAGAATATATAATTTTCATAATTTTTGAAATATTATAAGTATTTTTACTAAATATTGTATTATTGTGAAAATTTCAAAAACTGCTCTGTTATTATTTGGACTTTGAGAAAATTATATGATGTGTGGTTTTATATGAAAAACAGCATGTGAAATTTTGGGGCATTATTAATAACAGGAGATATTTTTAATCATTTATGGGAATATTATAAAATTTACAGAAAATAATCTGTGAAGATTTGGATGCTATAAAAATTAGGAGATGTTACTGACTTTTTGGATAAAATTATATGAATTTTTGATGATTTATGGAACAGCAGTTGGTATTTTGAGGAATTTTGGGAATATTGTGGGATTTATATAAAATAATCTGTTGGGAATTTAATATTGTGGAAATTATGGGAAGCTACAAACTGTCCAAATTATGTTCTATAAAAATTTGGTGATTTTTGGACATCAGTAGCTATTTTTGTGATTTTTGAGAGTTTTGAAATAAATCACAAACTATTATGGATTAAGAATTTTTAGAGACCCGAAGGTGTTTCTATTAATCTTTTACAGTCAATGAAAACCAAAAAAATATTTGAAGTATTGTCTGACACTGTGAACTATCTTATTAGGTTCAAGTGAGAAGACACGGTGAGTTCATAGCCTCATTTTCAACCGTTTGGTATTCAGTAAAGTTTTGGGGGAAAAAGTATAATGTTTGGGTTGATGTATTATTTTGAAAATATTTTTGTTTGCTTACTGTCATTTGCGACACAACCATTAGTTCGAATGAGGAACCGGTCAATAATATTGGTAGCGCTACTTAGGAGAATATTTACACTAACCGGATGAGGGTTACTGCTATTTTCCTGCATCTAACCGAATGGGGGTTGGGATGTAATATTATCTGATTTTATGATTATTTCGTGACGGTATGATTATGTTGTGAGCAGGTTTGGTTGTTGTAGTGATACATTAACAAAATATTTTGTCTGGATTAAACCTATGTTCTCATCAATATTTTTTGTTGACTGGTTTAAGTGTACTTTTTCAGGAAATGAGTAACACCTTTGATTTCAGCTTTGAGGTTCATGATGGTTGGGGCGAAGTCGTAGGACGGGTCTGTGTAACACTGACCGTCAACATCGTTGACGGAAGTGTGTACGTAGACGCGCATTTTCATAGATCTTAGACATGTTGTAACCTAGTTGTAACTAATTACATCTAATTTTGGTATATTATGTAAAAAGATGTAATTCCTCTAATATTAATAAAAGCATGTCTGTGTTATGTTTATATTATATCTGTGTTTATTTACTATAAACAACTGCACTCTGATAAAAGCTAGTCACATTCCACCCGTATCGTTCACGCTTCCGCCGGGATGTGACAGGTTGGTATCAGAGCCATTGGTTATAGAGAATTAGTTATTTTAAGTAAGTAACTAGACTATAACCATAAGCTTAAAATATACTTTATGATTTTATATGAATTTATGTGAATTATGTGAAATTTCATGATTAAGATTCTAACCAAAGCTTTAATGAGTATTTGACTAACTCATTTTGTGAAATATTGTTAAGAAGTTGTGCAGTATGAATTCAGATAGTTATCGTTATGAAACCGATCCTTCAGAAAATCCATACTATAGCAGCCCTAAAGAAATAACACCTGAACCGGAACCTCAACAGGCTATGGATGTTACCCCAACAGAAATGGAGAATAAGACAAAATTTTATGTTAGACGTGCACCAGTACACGTGGGAGGATATACAATTAAGACTCCTAGGAAAAAAATACTACGTGGACACAGACTTAAAGTTAAGCAATCTGAGGATTTAGAAAGACAACTTCCTGATGATCCCAAATATGAAGATAGAATTATTGAGCCAAAGTTGGATCAGGTGAAGACAGCCCGACAGACTCTTAATAAACTTAAGAAAATACAGTTGGGAATCTGGAAAATTCAGAAGGACATCAAAAAGCTCAAGACACCCAAGAAAAGTATCTTCATCAGGGTCTGGAAATGACTTAGCAGAATTTGAAAGTTTACAGTCTAACTTTCTAGAATAAAAGAAATAAGAGCTTAACTGATATATGTACTTTTGTGTTAACGTGTTTATTTGATCTATGTTAAATAAATTTTGTGTTAAGATATTTATTTGCAATACTAACTTTGATATTCACTATAGCAAATCATGTCGCCAGAAAGAAACACTCGGCCTGTCAGGAGAACAGCTCGAGTGGGACGACCCAGGACCAGACTTGGGGAAGAAAAACACCCGTGAACCCTGATACAACTGAGAATGATAGGATATCTCAGATAGTAGCCCAACAACTGGAAGCTACCCTACCTACCCTAATTACCCAACTTCAACAAAATCTGAATATTGGAACTACCTCAAACCCACCAGCAGGGCCTGAAAATATGAATATAGAAGAAAGACAGGAAGAAGAGATTCTAAATGGAATTTCAAAGGGATGCTCCTACAAAACCTTTATGTCCTGTAGACCTCGGGAATTTGATGAAAAAGGTGGAGCAGTACAAGCTTTAAGATGGCTATATAACATGGAAGGAGTTCTGGAAATCAGTAACTGTGCTGAAAACTTCAAGACATTATTTGCTTCCCATTCCCTTAAAGGAGAAGCACAATCCTGGTGAAAATGGAGGTACACACTAGGGGTAGAGACATTATGAATAAGCTGAGTTGGGAAGAATTTAGAAATCTAGTAATAGAAAAATATTGCCTATACAATGAGATAGAAAAACTAGAGGCTGAATTCTTAGCACTAGAGATGAAAAGGTCTGCACACCGGGATTATACTGATAGGTATAATGAATTATCTAGATTAGTACCACATTTGATAACCCCGGAATCAAAAAGAATAGGAAGGTATATTTGGGGATTAGTGCCACAAATAAGAGGACTAGTGAAATCTGCTAGAACAAAAACCTTCCAGGAAGCAATAATCTTGTCAAGAAGTCTGACATATGAAATGATCAGGAATGGATCATTAGGTCATCAACAGGTAGGAAAGAAAAGGAAATGGACTGAAAACCATCATGGAAAAAGATTTGGAGAAAGTTCCCAGAAAAGAGTAGCCCGACCTCCACCAAGGAACTTTTTGGGAACAACTCAAGGAAAGAAAGTAGAAAAACCACCACAGTGCAATATCTATCAGGGATATCATACAGGAAACTGTATGACAGTGGTGTGTTATAACTGTAAAAGGAAGGGACATGTTTCCCGAGACTGCAAAAACCCTACCAGCACAAAGACAGTCTGCTTTCAATGTGGAATTGAAAATCATTTCCGGAACGAATGTCCACAACGAAAGGGTAAAACTCCGGCTAACCAAAACAACCCTCGGGGAAGAGCTTTGTGATACAAGCTGATGAAGCTCGTCATGAACTAGAAGTAGTTACGGGTACGTTCCTTATCAACAATCAGTACACTAAAGTATTATTTGATACAGGAGCAACTCGTAGTTTTGTTTCACATACTTTTAGACCACTACTTAGTTTAACATTTGAGAAATTACGTGACACATATGTGATAGAACTAGCTGATGGTAAGATAATTGAAGCTGATGAAATCATTCCTAATTGCATCTTGAATTTAGATGGATACTGTATTGATATAAATCTGATACCTATTAAGTTAGGAGGATTTGATATCGTAGTAGGAATGGATTGGTTGAGTATAAATCATGTTGAAATCATTTGTGATAAGAAAATGATTAAGGTTCCTTTGAATAAGGAAAACAAAATTCTCTGCATTTATGGTGATAGGCCAAATAATACTGTGAAACTGATTACTTGTGAAAAGCACGAAAATACCTCAACCAGAATTGTTTAGCATTCTTGGCTCATATTGTTGATACAAAACTTGATAAGGAAAATTTGGAAAGTGTTCCTGTTATAAATGAATATGCTGATATTTTTCCTGATGAACTACCTGGATTACCACCCCCTCGTCAGGTAGAATTTAAAATAGAATTGATACCGGGAACAACCCCTATTGCCAAAGCACCTTATCGTTTAGCACCAACTGAGATGAAAGAACTTATGACTCAGTTACAGGAACTATTAGATAAGGGATTTATACGTCTCAGTGTATCACCTTGGGGAGCACCAGTTCTGTTTGTCAAAAAGAAAGATGGAACCTTTAGAATGTGTATTGATTATAAGGAACTTAATAAGGTTACCATAAAGAATAGGTATCCACTCCATAGAATTGATGATTTGTTTGACCAACTACAGGGATCTAGTTATTTTTCAAAAATAGACTTAAGATCTGGATATCATTAATCAAGGGTACAAGAAGATGACATTTCTAAGACTGCATTTAGAACTAGATATGGTCATTATGAATTTCTTGTAATGCCATTTGGGTTAACCAATGCTCCAGCAGTATTTATGGATCTAATGAATAGAGTGTGTAAACCTTACCTAGATGAATTTGTTACAGTCTTCATTGATGACATTCTAATTTATTCTAAGAGTAAGGAAGACCACGAACAACACCTCAGGTTAATTTTAGAACTGTTACGAAAAGAAAAGTTATATGCAAAATTTTTCAAATATGAATTTTGGAAAAGAGAAGTACAATTCCTTGGGCATATAGTCAACCAAAATGGAATTCAGGTTGATCCAGCAAAAATAGAAGCAGTAAATAAATGGGAAATTCCAAAAACTCCGACAGAAATACGTCAATTCTTAGGTTTAGCAGGATACTACAGGAGATTTATAGAAAACTTCTCAAGGATAGCTCAACCGTTGGTAGAATTGACTCAGAAAGATAAAAAGTATGTATAGGGAGAAAAACAGAATGAGACCTTTGAACTTCTTAAGAATAGATTATGTAGTGCACCCATATTAGCTTTACCTGAAGGGACAGATAACTTCATAGTCTATTGTGATGCCTCTCGTCAAGGCTTTGGATGTGTTTTAATGCAGAAAGATAAAGTGATTGCATATGCATCTAGACAACTCAGAGGTAGTGAAAAGAATTATACTACCCATGACTTAGAATTAGGAGCTGTCATATTTGCACTGAAAATTTGGAGACATTACTTATATGGGACCAAGTGTATAATATATACAGACCACAAAAGTTTACAACACATCTTTGATCAGAAAATGTTAAACATGAGGCAAAGAAGATGGGTAGAACTACTTAGTGATTATGACTGTGAAATTAAGTATCATCCAGGAAAAGCCAATGTAGTAGCTGATGCTTTAAGTAGAAAAGAAAGAACAAAATCTCTACGGGTACGAGCAATGAAAATGGAACTACGTTCAGATCTGTTAAGAGTTTTGAAATAAATCACAAACTATTATGGATTAAGAATTTTTAAAGACCCGAAGGTGTTTCTATTAATCTTTTACAGTCAATGAAAACCAGAAAAATATTTAAAGTATTGTCTGACACTGTGAACTATCTTGTTAGGTTCAAGTGAGAAGACACGGTGAGTTCATAGCCCCATTTTCAACCGTTTGGTATTCAGTAAAGTTTTGGGGGAAAAAGTATACTGTTTGGGTTGATGTATTATTTTGAAAACATTTTTGTTTGCTTACTGTCATTTGCGACACAACCATTAGTTTGAATGAGGAACGGACAATAATATTGGTAGCGCTACTTAGGAGAATATTTGCACTAACCGGATGAGGGTTACTGCTATTTTCTTGCATCTAACCGAATGGGGTTAGGATGCAAAATTATCTGATTTTATGATTATTTCGTGACGGTATGATTATGTTGTGAGCAGGTTTGGTTGTAATTGATACATCAACTAAATATTTTTCCTGGATTAAACCTATGTTCTCACCAACATTTTTTGTTGACTGATTTAAGTGTACTTTTTTAGGAAATGAGTAACACCTTTGATTTCAGCTTTGAGGTTCATGATGGTTGGGGCGAAGTCGTAGGACGGGTCTGTGTAACACTGACCGTCAACATCGTTGACGGAAGTGTCTACGTAGACGCGCATTTTCATAGATTTTAGACATGTTATAACCTAGTTGTAACTAATTACATCTAATTTGGTATATTATGTAAAAAGATGTAATTCCTCTAATATTAATAAAAGCATGTCTGTGTTATGTTTATATTATATATGTGTTTATTTACTATAAACAACTGCACTCTGATAAAAGCTAGTCACATTCCACCCGTATCGTTCACGCTTCCGCCGGGATGTGACACAAAGCAAGGAAAATAGTACAAGGGCGAGGGTTAGCGAGAAGATGGACATGTGTGAACAAATGGACAAATTAGGGCCATAAAAATTAACTATTACAAGATGATCAATTATAAGATATAAAAACCTTTAAATGAAAAAAACAAAGTAAACACAAATGAACTTAAACGGACACACAAACCCGTAAACGTAAACAACGTAGAACGAACGAAATTCTTGTTTATATTCACTCACTTATTAAACGAATGAATAAGAATGAACTTTTTGTTGAATGGTTTGATAAACATCGGTTCGTTTGCAGCACTAACACTGGTGACGACAAAGCAATTAAACTCGTAATATCATGGAATACAAGAGTTGCAGCCCTAACAGTGGTGATGACAAAGCAATTACACTCATAAGATCATAGAATACAAGAAAAACATATTGGAAAATAAAAGACATGAATAAAAGAAAAACATATAAGAAAAACTCAAAAATAAAACTTACATTTATATGTATTGAATAACGAGAACTAGATCTCTTCATGCACAAAGATTACATGAATAAAATAATATTAACATAACAAGCTAACGTGATAACAATAATACCAACTTATCTTTAAACTATGACATGGATGAGTTATATGATATAAGATTAACATACAGTATCGACTTTTTTGTTACTCACTATATTTTGTTGCCGTAAGATTATTTTCAATAAGCGTTTCTTAAGCCCCTATTAACTCACCTTATCCGTAGTTTAGATCAATAACAATTGGATGTGTTTGTTTTTACAACCCGTGTTTTTGCATACGAACATGGCAAAAGCAACGTTTTTTAGGCATAGGTGGCGCTGGGTGGGTGGTGATGATTTATCAATGTTTTTAATATTATTTTTGGGTTTTGAAAAAAGAATGTTATTTTGAAAAGGTGGGGTTCTTTGTTATTTTTAGTTGCAGTGATTTTTTAGGTTAGGTAAATGTTGGTCATCTAGAGGTTTCACGAGTTTTCCTCTGAAATGGTGGGGTTGCATGTGTGCGTTGGCGTGGGTGACATTTCACCAATGAGTTTACTTGGGTGAACAAACTTAAGGTATTTATTGACCGTAAAAAATAAATTTAAAATAAGTTTCATAGATTTGACAAAATGTAACACAATTGGTTATCGGCTTGGATGGGCTGTTACTTTTTCAGTTACTTTTATCAAAATGACCCAACTACCCTTGAAAAAAAATAAAATGAAAATGAAAATTATTTGTATTATAAAAACAATTTATTTGTAAGTGACTGTGAAGGGTAAGGCCGTCGACGATGGTTGTGGGGGAATCGATGATGGCTGCGATGGGAGGAAGAAGAAGAAGAAGTAAAAGGGAGGGGGGGTTGATTGTGTATTTTAGTTTAGTTAATTTAATTTAACTATTTTGTATGTTTAATAATGAATGTAATTTGGTCATTTTACATGCATTTAAAGAACTTTTTTAACGACCATCCAAGTTGAGGATCTTTTGCAATGTTTTCAAAACCGGACCGGAAAGCGAACCGGACGGCCTAGAGGTTCACTGGTCGGACCGGTCGGACCGGATTACGAACCGGATGACGTCATAAATATTTAAAAAAATATAAAAAAATTCTAAATATTTATAAAACTACAAACACATATCATTCAAGTAAATATAGTCCAAATTAACACAATATCATATACATACCAAAATTAACAATTTTAAACAATATATCATGTTTAAACGGTGTTCCTTAATCCAAAACAACATCCAAAATACATACCATTCAAGTAAATATAGTCCAAATTAACGAACCGGTGTTTCTTAATTCATATCCAATAATATTTTTCTATTAAAATTAAAAAAAAAAATACCAAAAACCGGTTCAACCCGGTTCGCCGGTTCCGGTCGGACCGGTCGACCGCGCGAACCGGCCGGTTAACCGGAAAACGGTCCAAAAGCACCGAACCGAACCGGCTCCGGCACCGGTTCCCGGTCGAACCGGTCGGACCGGCCGGTCCGGTCCGGTTTCGAAATCATTGATCTTTTGTGATATGTTTTGCCAAACCTGTGGACTGATTTTGTAGTTTTTTAAACATGAGGACCGAAAGTAAAATCAAGCCTAACTACAGGGACCTTTTACGTAATTAACTCAAAAAATAAATAATAAACTTAAAAAAAAGTGTCATCATAAAAAATTAGCGCGGGAGCGCACGTTAGCACCAAAATCTAAAAACCCGGGGGAAAAAACAATTAAACGATCTTCTGGCGGGCATTCGATTATTATTTCATCTTACATTAACCCCCAAAATCACTTCTTCCACACTCCATTTTCACTCTCACACACCATCATCTACAAACCACAACTTCCATTTCCCAAATTGCCCCTCAAACCACCCTCTAATGGCGGACGATCGGAGACCACACGAACTTCCGGCGAACTCCGTCAGAAGAAGCCTGAAGAGGAAGCCGGATGACGAACTTGTTGCAGATCGGAGCATCGGTTTATTCGAAGACGTATCGGAACACGATCTGCTGGCTGAAATTAGATCGCATGTTGAAGTGCTCCGGCGTAGTGGTCACTCGATTGGTGCAGATCGTGCTCTGGTGAAACGATCGGTTCAGAACCTGTCGGAGCTCGCTAAGGATGGTATGAGTTTTGGTTGCTCTGTGTTGTTATTTGATTTTGCGTTGCGTGATTTGATTTTGTTTGTTTTGGAGTGTAGTTTGTGTGGTGAATGGTTAGGTTGTTGTGGTTGATATGTAGTTTGACGTGATTACGTTATCGTGACGGTGAGTTTCTACTTTCTGCTATATGCATCGCGTGATTTATCTGGGGCTTTAGGCATGTCTGTTTATACATTCCTAATTTGATTTTGTATCGGATGACTCTGTAAATGGTATAAATATAAAAGTTTAAACTATGTATGTATATATGTAATTTAAAACATCAGATGACTATTTATGTTATTAATAAAATTTATAAGGTCAGGTACTAAATTAATCAATAAACGAGTTTTTGAAGAAAAACAAAGAAAGGCTGAAATTTTGTTTGACTGGTCAGATCTAGTTCACATAGGTCCGACTAGTTCAAATAGAAACGGTGTAAGTAGGCATAACTGGACCTGTTAGATGGTCTTATGGGTTGACCGGACGGTTAGGTATGCTCATGAAGGCATTGCCCATTCACATTCGAAGTCGAATATTTGTAATTTGTGTTGGCGGAATGTAAGTAGATTGAATGTTGTTCACTTAAATTTCTCTTTTGTCTATATGTGGCTATAGTTTTATAGTATTGTGTTTCTCTATCATTTTGTATATTTGATGAGCAGCTGTTGATGTTTTGTATTATTGTGTATAAGCTGGATTATTCTTAGCTGATATGGGCTATTATGCTTTTGTTTATTACCTACTTAACTGACCATTTGATTATCGTGTCTGTAGAGGATAATGTAACCTTGATAGTTGAATTTGGTGCGGTTCCTGCACTTGTTCAACATCTTCAAGAGCCACAATTGCCTAATGAGGATGTTAAAGGCTCAAGGCCATATGAGCATGAGGTGGAGAAAAGAAGTGCTTTTACTCTTGGGCTCCTTGCGATGAAGGTAGTTATGCTACTTAATCTGTATGTGACATGCCTTTTGATGCATAGTTGCATTTCAATTGGACTATTCATTTATATTATTTAAAGTTATAATCTTGCAAGTTGAAATAAATCAGCATCTGAAAGGCTATACTTGATAAACACACCGTGCTTCATGGATTGCTATTAATTGCTATAATTTGTCTAACTCTTCCTGAAACATTCGCAGTAGTGAGGTACTGCTCATGAATGATATTTGATCATAATAGCAGGTGCCACACTACAATGTTATCAGTGTTAGTTAAATGATTATGACATGCCTTGTAGGGCTGCTAACATTGTTGATTGAATGGTTACAACAAACTATGTAGTTGGAAATGGTGTGGCGAGTGGGCAAACGGGGAGCATGATGAGATAACATAGTTGATGTTTATTTGCGGCAACGGGGTATATGTAGAAGGCATATGTCATCATTAAGATTCTGAATGGAACTGAAGTCTATAATCTTGTAAAAAGTCATTAATTGCTATAAATTATAATTTCTGTACATTCAAGAATATATAATCAAGAACTGACTTTGTGATTTCCATTGTTTAACAGCCTGAGCATCAACAACTTATAGTTGATGCTGGAGCCCTGCCTCATCTTGTTGCTATACTCAAGAGACATAAAAATGGTCGAGATTCTAGAGCGGTCAACGGTGCCATAAGGAAAGCAGCTGATGCGATAACCAACCTTGCTCATGAAAATGGCAACATCAAGTCCCTTGTTAGGTTAGTGTTAATGGATGCTTTTAATGTGCTGTTATTTATGTTAAGATATTTTTATATGATTTTGACCATATATTTTGTTTAGGGTTGAAGGTGGCATTCCTCCTCTTGTTGAGTTACTGGAATCCAATGATATAAAAGTACAAAGAGCTGCAGCAGGAGCCTTGCGCACACTAGCTTTCAAAAATGATGAAAACAAAACCCAGGTTTGATGCTTACAAGTGCTACTTTAAGTAGTTTTTGAGGGCTAATAACTAAGTTTAAATGACAAATTTCTAAATTATTTGCAGATAGTGGACTGTAATGCACTGCCCACTCTTGTTCTAATGCTTCAGTCAGAAGATGTTGGTATACACTATGAAGCAGTGAGTCACTTGTGTCATTTCTTAAAGACCAAATAGTGTGCATGCATATATCATTTGTCGCTTGCAATAACTTCTGAGTGGTTTCGTAGGTTGGTGTGATTGGCAATCTTGTTCACTCATCTCCAAATATAAAGAAGGAAGTTCTACTTGCTGGAGCATTGCAACCTGTAATTGAATTGCTTAGGTACCATAAATTCATCTTGTGACCATAGCTGTCCGGCCTTGCTTCAGTTTGAATTTTGAATGAGCAAATGATATATGTTATCCAGCTATGAAAGTAATCATATAAATATTTAGCCTTGTAATTAGAAGTTGTAACAGGGAAAAATGATGCAGATTATGGAGTACAAGATATCATAAATGCTAAACTTTAAGGGATTTAGTTTTACATCTCAAGTTTTTGCTACTCATAAAAAATGCAATTATGGCTGTTCTAATCTTTGCCTGTGTGACTTGCTAAATATGTGGATGTGGTATTTTCTTTTAAACATGTGGATGTATATTTGTGTCAGTGTGTGTATAAATACATATTTGAGCATGTGTATGCATATATGTCTATGTGTGTATGCACATGCATTCATAGTTTGCCATGTATGTTTAATAATGATTTGGATAAGTGTCTTCAGATGGAAAATATCTGTTCTGGTACTCTGGTTGTATGATCACTTTCAAAATTAACTGGCAAGGTTCTATCTTTTGTCATTAGTTCGACGTGTTCCGAAAGCCAAAGAGAAGCTGCCTTACTTCTTGGACAATTTGCTGCTGCTGATACAGACTGCAAGGTTGCCGAACTGTTACTTGTCTACCTACATTATTTCATTCTAACCATACCATAAAACTGTTCTATTGATTTACCATCATTCTGTTGCCTTTCATTTTCCTAATCTTCAGCTGTCTACCAAGTCATAAAAACCAAATATGATACTCTTGCAGGTACACATAGTTCAAAGAGGCGCTGTTGGTCCGCTAATCGAGATGTTACAGTGTCCAGATCCTCAACTAAAGGAAATGGCAGCCTTTGCACTTGGGAGGCTGGCACAGGTAATCAAGTATTCAAATATTTAGTTGTATATTTACAAACTGATAGTTTCTTACTTAGTAAAATAAATACTGTTCTGTCTCAAAAACTGAAATGACCAATGATAGTATTGAATTTGAAAAGTACAAAACTTAAAATAAAAAACTTAATCTTGTCAGGGTTCTTCATTATTATCTGTACTGTTTGGACTTTGAAGCAATTTCTATAGAAAAAGCTCCTCAAATGAATAGAACTGACTCAATGGTGGTTACGTGTTAACTATACATGCAATAGTACTTTATCATTATTGTATATTGACATATTGTTATTGAAGACTTGAGAGTGTCAATCACTAAATCACCTAGAACGGTAGTTATTGGTTGTTTTTGGAAGGCAGTTCCTTTTATGTGGCTGTGTTTTTTTAAACGTACTTAATATCATATTGGTGATCGCAACTGCACTCTATTATCTATGAGTTAGCCAATCAAGTCATTTTTATCTCTTAATGCTTCAAACGAGTAAAATAAAAAAAAAGTTCCCTGTAAAAGAAACAGGTCAAATAGGTCTAAGGGTTTGAAAGTCACCCAGAGTATATTTTTACTGCATAAAACATTTGAATTCATTTTCATTCAAAAATTAGATTATTTTTTAAATAGTATTTTTTTTATAATCATATTGGTAATTTAGCTACTTAAAAAAAGTTTAAAGACCTCACCTGCCCATTTTGACATCTTATAATTTTTTGCTTGCTTTCACATCTACTAGGACCCTCACAACCAAGCTGGTATCGCTCATGGTGGTGGCATCACTCCATTATTAAAACTTCTTGACTCAAGAAATGGCACTCTGCAACACAATGGTGCTTTTGCTTTATATGGCCTTGCAGATAATGAGGTAACATTAAATTCGTAAAAAAACATTAGAGTTTTATATTATATCTTTATGCAATGCCTTTTGGCTTATACAAAATATTTTGTAGGATAATGTTGCCGATCTTATAAGGGTTGGTGGTATTCAAAAACTGTTGGATGGTGAATTTATTGCTCAAGTAATTACTTTTCTTATAACTGACTTTGTTGCATTTCTAGAGCCATTTAAGATTTGATTGATGAATTTACGATTTCATTGTATTTGTGCAGCCAACTCGGGATTGTGTCGCAAAAATGTTAAAAAGATTGGAGGAAAAGATACAAGGAAGGGTAATTATCACTTTCTTTATGCCACTTCAGGATTCTTCTTGCGACATATTTTTTGTAGAAATCTAACTAGGCCTGTTAATGAATCCTGTCTTGATCTGAATCTTATCTATTTACCTGATCTGAAGGATAAAAAATATCAATCCATCGATTTAATAGATCAATCCATTGAAGTTTTTACAGCATTCATATTATTGTTGAATTCTGCTACCACATACTAAAACATTTTGATCATTCTCCTGTCAGGTATTGAGGCGCTTGCTGTATCTAATGCATAATGCTGATGGGATTATTCAAAGACGAATTGCTTTAGCTCTTGCTCATCTCTGTTCTCCTGACGACCAGAAAACAATATTTGTTAATAACAATGGTAAATTGTGTATGCTATACCAAACAATTTGTTCTTTGTTACAAGTTAAAAGTGAAAACTGATTATCGGATTCCACAGTTTGTTTACACAGCAACCTGTTATGGTATGTTTGGTTTATATATATTTTATGAATCTTTCAGCTATAGATTTACTTTTGGAGCTTTTACAATCAGTCCATTCAAAACTTAGAGGATATGCTTGTGCTGCTTTGTGTAAGTTGGCTGAAAAAACTACTTCACTTTCTCCTGTTGATGCAGGACCATCATCTCCAATATCTCAGGTTTTCTCTCTTTCCTTTTTATTGTTAATTTCCTTATTTTTTAGATTATAGTGTTGTTCTTTTAATTTTTGAGTGATGGGATGCATTTATTATCACATATCTTACAGAAGTATGCTTATATAAATCTTATTAAGAAGTTAATATTAATGAGAATGCCCCACACAAAACAGAAACAGTTAACACTTCTTTTCTTAAATTTTTTAGCAACCAACTACATTATTAGGTACAAAATAGATTCCTCTTAAAACTATTACCAAGACCTCACTTTATTGACTTTACCTGTCAATTGCCAATTTCTGAGATGATATTATAAACATAATACTAGTGATGCGAACTAGTTGCACTTTTATTGAACCACTTGAACTTGTTCAAGTCAAGCTTTTATCGAGGCCGAGCACAAATAAAGAGCTCGAACAATATAGCGAGCTGAGCTTGAGCTTATAAGGCTTGGCTCAAACGCCTGTTTTCAGCCTCGTGTATCAAGTGTGTTGATTTTATTATTTGGACTTACTGAAAATGATTGGAGAGTTCTATTGTTAAGTTTGTTCTATATAAATACGTAGCTTTTTTTGCTGAGCTTGAGCCAAGCTTGTGCCTGCGCCCATAAAGCTTGTTGAGCTATTGACCCAAGCTAAAACCCTGTCTAGCTTGAACTTGGCTTGTTTGTAGGCCTATGTGATACTAGTTGATGGCATGCCATCTTACTACTGACTTTCAGGCTCGGCTCAATATTTCTGTTTCTGGAGGCTTAAAGCGAAATAAAATTTTGGGGGCCCATCTGTTGGATTAATTCCAATTCATGTTTGTAGTTGTGTCAACTTTGTTGACTTTAGAGGGTCAAAATTGTAAATGTTTAGACTAGAAGGGTTAAATGTGTAATATAGTTGTTAGGAGATGTAACCGTTGATTGAATTGCTGTTATATGAATTAGGGAGGTGGGATTAGTAGGTACCACTAGAAAATTCAATTCACATATCAAATTCTTGTTTCAGTTGTTCTTAGATTTGATTCCTAATCAAGATTGCGATTCCATAGCTTTGTTTTCAATTGGTATCAGAGCTACGGTAATTTTGAAAAGGAATCATCAATCACGTTCGAAGGACCGAATCGTGATTGAAGATCAATCACTCGTTTCGAAGGAGAGAAATCGGTGATTGACACGATTCTTGCTGAGGATCGACTCGAAGAACAATCCGTGATCGAAAGGACTGGATACAGATACGAAATTCGGCACTCAGTACCAGAGAAAGAAGACGAAGATGGTGAATACGGGAAGAGAAGGATCCTCATCGAATAACAACCAGATAGTCACCTTCAAAGAAGCCTCGATACCCCTTCAATGCCCTGCTCTCTCTGCTACGAACTAATCAATTTGGGCGATCAAGTTGAAAGCAATCTTCAATGTCCACGGCCTATGGGAAGCGATTGAACCATCTCAAGGGGCAGCTGTGGATCAAAAGAAGAACAACCAGGCCATTGCCTATCTATACCAGGTAATGCCTGAGGAGATGATAATGCAGGTGGCCAACTTGTCAACAGCCAAAGAGGTTTGGGATGCCCTGAAAACCAGGTTTGTCGGCATTGATAGAGTCAAGAAAGCCAGGATGGCTTCGTTGAGAAATGAGTTTGAAAAACTCACCATAAGAGAAGGAGAAGGCATTGATGAGTTTGCTGGTAAAATCAGTGCTATAGCCACGAAAGCAACCCAGTTAGGCGAAATCTTTGAAGAGGCAGCATTAGTGAAAAAGTTGTTAAGTTCGGTACCAGATAGCTTCATTCAAATTGTTGCCTCTATGGAACAGTTCCTTGATCTTGATACAATGTCACTACCAGAAGTCATAGGCAGGCTCAAAGCCTTTGAAGAAAGAACCAAAGGCAGATCAAAATAACCTCAAGAGAAAAGTGAACAGCTGCTCCTACCATACTCTGAATGGCAGTCGAGACACAAAGAGTATGAACACAACAACAAGTCAAGAGGTAACAAAGACAGGAGTGGAGGAAGAGGAAGTAGGGGAAGAGGGTGGTCAAACAGGCCATCAAGAAACCCTGCTAATGATCAAGGGAAGACAAACCACAAGAGTGACAAGAAACCCAAAGACAAATAAAAAATTAAGTGCTTCAAGTGTGATGAAATGGGTCATTATGCCTCAGAGTGTCCTCAAAAAAGCAAGAATGAAGAAGCACACCTGTAACAGCAATATGATGATGAACCAGCCTTGCTGATGATTGCAGCTGATCAACAACACAAGGAATTGGTGTATCTAAATGAATCTAAAGTCCTCCCATCAAAGTACTGCAATCAACCAGTGAGTGATGACACCTGGTATTTAGATAATGGTGCATCAAACCACATGACAGGTAACATTCTTGCATTCTTTTTTCTTGACAAGAATGTTGAGGGAAATGTCAAGTTCGGTGATGGCTCAACTGTCAAGATTGAAGGAAGGGGTTCAATAATACTAGCCTGCAAAAATGGTGAACAAAGAGTGCTGACAGATGTTTACCATATCCCTATGCTTAAGAGCAACATATTAAGCTTAGGTCAGGCCACAGAAGGGGGCTGTGAAGTAAGAATGAAGGGTGGCCATCTATGGATGTATGAAAGAAGTGGAAGCCTGCTTATGAAAGTTGAAAGATCTCCTAACTGATTGTACAAGATTTAACTCAAGATAGGATCTCCAATGTGCTTTCAAACACAGTTGGATGATGAAGCTTGGAAATGGCATGGGAGACTTGGGCATGTAAGTTTTGACACTATGAAAGTAATGGCCACAAAAGGAGTAGTAAGAGGATTACCTGTCTATGACAAACCAGCCAAACTATGTGAGGCATGTTTGGCAGCCAAGCAAACAAGAATCTCCCTACCTGCAAGTGCTATGTACAAATCAGCCCTGCTACTTGAACTGGTGAGTATGGATCTTTGTGGACCCATCACACCAGAAACACAAGCAGGCAACAAGTATTTCATGCTGATAGTTGATGACTGCACAAGATACATGTGGGTCTATATGCTAAAATCAAAGGACTGTGCACTTGGTGCCTTCAAGAGTTTCAAGTCACTTGTGGAAAGTGAGTATGGCCTCAAGATCAAGACTTTAAGGACTGACAGAGGAGGAGAATTTGTCTCCAATGAGTTTGCACAATATTGTGCAGAACAAGGCATCAAAAGACAACTAACAAACCCCTACACTCCGCAGCAAAATGGCATGGTAGAGAGGAGAAATAGATCTGTCATGAATGTGACTAGGAGCCTATGAAGGCTATGAATCTACCACACATTCTCTGGGCTGAAGCAGTAAGACATGCAATGTACTTGTTAAATAGAATGCCAACAAAAC
This sequence comes from Flaveria linearis, assembly GCA_024085815.1. Taxonomy (NCBI): domain Eukaryota; kingdom Viridiplantae; phylum Streptophyta; class Magnoliopsida; order Asterales; family Asteraceae; genus Flaveria; species Flaveria linearis. The sequence continues at coordinate 83,616,339 of CM044007.1, forward strand.
CTCTTAATGGAAAGACACCTTATGAAGGGCTTAAGGGGAGAAAGCCTAGTGTCAAACACCTTAGGATGTTTGGGTGTGTTGCTCATGTTAAATCAGTGCACCCACATCTAACAAAGTTAGAGGATAGAAGTACAAAGATGGTGTACTTAGGCCCTGAAGAGGGTACAAAAGGAGAAAGGCTTTATAATCCTATGACCAATAAATTGACCATTGCCCGAGATGTGGAGTTTGAGGAAACTCAAAAGTGGGATTGGTCAACATATAAGCCAGAAGACAAGACTGATGGGTCATATTGGACAGGGTCTGATGTCCATAGTGAAGACCTGCATACAGGTGGTGACTGCACAGAGATAGAGCAACATCAGCCTGATGAAATCACCTCAGAAGTCCATGAGTCCACAAGTCAGAGAGCAGTCTCACATGAACAACAACCAAGGTTAAGAAGGTCAAGAAGACATGTGGTGAGATCAGCAAGATATAATGACTTTGTGCTAACAGAATCAACTGAATCTGGGTCAAGCAGCTTAGATGTAACACACCACCTTATTATCATAATTTATAAAAAACCCTGTTTGAGGTGTAAAAGATTTTTAGTTTAGGTCCCAGTTAAAATTTCTACTTTTAAAACTCTATTACACATACCCATGACTACGTCAACACACTATTACGTTTTACACACCTCGAATTACATTTATGTAATTTACATAACGCTAAGTTCGGTTAAAAGAACTAATTAGCAACCCATTGTTCGATCCACAAGCATCTTCATCGATCACCTTTGCCTTCTTGGAAAATTCCTACAAAACAACCACTTTTATCACATTAGTCCATTAGAACTAAGTAAGGACTCTTATACTTACTTTACAGGTTATTAGGAGGTGTTTGGGGCTTAAAATATCAATCAAAAACACAAATGACAAGTTAGACCCACCGTAAGTTACGGTGGGTACCGTAAATTACGGTACCCTATGGACCTCAAACCACCGTAAGGCAGAAATTTCCTGCCGTATTAGTTTGCCAGGCTACCGTAAATTACGGTGCCTACCGTAATTTACGGTAGGCCCAGTTATTTTGTGCCTTTCAACATTTTGACCCATTTCGTTTGTTTCGACTTTTCAATGATTCCGGATCCATTTCAACATCTCTATTTGCTCAATTTAGAAGCTTTAACTCTCTTAGCTTCGACTCTTTACAACTATCACATTATCACCCATTCGATAATCACACTTTCATGTTTAAATAGGAATGGGTCATAATTCCATTTTCAAGCTAGTCATTCCCTAACTTGGACTAGCATATTAGATTCAGATCACACACTTATACACTTCGCTATACATCTTTATGTTTGGCATACACACAGTCGCCAAACCACACGTTTATCACCCACTGGTGAATTAGGCTTACACACAGTAGCCAAAACATAGTTTATCACTCACTAGTGATTTAAATGTTACCACCGTAACTAAATATAGTTATAACTCCTCCAGGTTTGGTTCACACACCTGTGAACTATACCGGTATATTTATTTCATGCACACGCGCATGAAGCTTCAACCCAATTCATGCACTCGAGCATGTATACTTACTATTACTATAACCATTACTTATGGTCATTATTCACAACTCATCTTTACTCAAGATTACACATAATAAAATCATAAAGATAAGACCATATATGGTTATAAGGCTAATGTCCTTACCTTAAGCAAGCTTCAACTCAACCTTTGTCTTTGCTCACCGCTTTGCTAATACTCCCTTCACCTAAACATATGTTTAGGATTAATTTAGCACATACATACATATGGTATAAACCAATCCATATGATCCATTTATGACTAGTTTTAAGCATAATTAACTTTATATTGACCCACCGGTCATTCTATTTCCACTTTGCCCCTCCTTTCATATTTCAAACTTCTTGGAGGCATTTCATCAAACACCTTATGGGCATGATTTATAACCCAACATATTTCATACAACTACTTTGCTATAAACCATCAAGTTTCAAAATTGGCATACATGATACATAGAACACCTAATACCTACTATTCTAAGTTCAACACATATTAATTTGATCATAGATGAATGTCTCCTCAACACCCCAATCATGAACTAACTACTTAGCAAGAAAACATCCAATTTAAGACTCACCTTATGAGTTAGATGCAGAAATTTGATGATCTATAACTCAATTCCACAACTAGAAGCTTGAATTCAACACAACCACGACTCAATTTGACTAGGGTTCTTGATCCCTTCCTCCTTCCCGTTCTCCTCCCCTTCGTGTGTGTGTGTATGAAGTGTCCAGGAGGTTCTACACCTCCTTACATATAGATAAATTTGATTTTTCTCAATTGGCAAAAGTAGCCCCTCTAGTTACTTGTAGTTATTTACACTAACAATACTAACTTAACTCAGTTAGTTCTAATTTACCACTCATTTTATTTAAAAACACAAATTATAAAATTACCTAAAATGGGACGTTACAAGTTCTCCCCCACTTGGGAAGTTTCGTCCCCGAAACTTATTGACGCATCAAATAAGTAAGGGTAGCTTTCTCTCATCTCGTCTTCTAGCTCCCAAGTGACATCCGACCCTTTCCGGTTCTTCCACTGTATCAGCACTTGCTTTACCTCTTTGTTTCTCAGCTTTTTGATTTTTCTGTCAAGTATTACCACAGGTTCTTCCACATAATTCAGCTTATTATCAATCACTAAATCCTTATACGGGATATATGCTGATTCGTCTGCTAGACACTTTCTCAAATGAGAGACATGAAAGGTATTATGGACCCCACTTAGTTCTTCTGGTAGCTCAAGACGATAAGCAACCTCGCCCACCCGAGCTATAATTTTAAATGGTCCAATGAATCGCGGTCCTAACTTTCCTCGCTTTCGGAATCGAATTATACCTTTCCATGGGGAAACCTTTAATAACACATAATCTCCTACCTGGAATTCAATCGGTTTTCTTCTTCTATCTGCATACGACTTTTGACGATCTTGAGCCGCCTTTAGATGAGCTCGCACTTGATCAATGTGTTCATTAGTTTTTCTCACCACTTCGGTACTAGCTAGCTCTCGTGGACCGATTTCTCCCCAACATACGGGAGTTCTACATTTTCTCCCATATAACATTTCATACGGCGCCATTTTCATACCCGAATGATAGCTGTTATTATAAGAAAATTCTGCCAAGGGTAGATATGTATCCCAACTACCTCCGAAATCAATAATACACGCGCGCAACATATCTTCTAGGATTTGGATAATCCTCTCACTTTGACCATCTGTTTGTGGGTGATATGCGGTGCTAATCAACAGTTTGGTACCCATTTCTTCATGAAATTTTCTCCAGAACCTCGAAGTAAATCGAACATCTCGATCTGATATTATGGATACAGGTATGCCATGCTTAGACACAATTTCCTTGATATATATTTCTGACATTGTTTCCGATGAGTAAGTCTCCCGAATTGGAATGAAATGAGCACTCTTTGTCAACCTATCCACTACTACCCAGATGGTATCATAGCCTTTCCGGGTTTTTGGAAGCTTTGTTATTAAGTCCATGGCTATACGATCCCACTTCCAAACTGGAATTTCTAAAGGTTGTAATTCACCATGTGGTTTTTGATGTTCTGCCTTTACTTGTAAACATGTTAAACACTTTTCCACATATTTAATGATATCACGTTTCATTCCTGGCCACCAATAATTCACTTTTAAATCACAATACATCTTAGTAGCTCCTGGGTGAATCGAATACTTAGATTTATGTGCCTCATCCAGTATCAATTCTTTTACTGGACAAATTGGAGGAATCCACACTCGTCCCCTCATTGTTTTTAATCCATAACTGTCTTCCTTTAGGATATGCACTTGACCCTGAATACGGTTTCGTTTCCAATTCTCCTCTTTGAGTGCCTCCATTTGCGCTTCTTTAATTCGCTCAAGTATGCTTGAGTTAATCGTTATTCTCATCGCTTTTACTCTAATAGGCTCATACTCATCTTTTCTACTTAATGCATCCGCTACCACGTTAGCCTTCCCAGGATGATATAGGATTTCACAGTCGTAATCCTTTAATAAATCCAACCAACGCCTCTGTCTCATATTAAGCTCTTTCTGAGTGAAAAAATATTTTAAACTTTTATGATCGGTAAAAATAGTGCATTTCACACCATAGAGATAATGTCTCCAAATTTTTAAGGCAAATACCACTGCGGCCAGCTCTAAATCATGTGTTGGGTAGTTCATCTCATGTGCTTTCAGTTGTCTTGAGGCATAAGCGATCACTCTACCCCTTTGCATCAGAACACACCCCAACCCAAAATAGGACGCATCAGAATACACAACAAAATCCTCATTCCCCTCGGGTAATGCTAGTATTGGTGCCTGCGTCAATCTTAATTTCAACTCTTGAAACGCTTTTTCTTGTTCGACATCCCATTTAAAAATAATCCCTTTTCTAGTAAGTTTAGTCAACGGAGAAGCTATTTTGGCAAAGTTTTGAATAAACCTCCGGTAATACCCTGCTAGGCCCAAGAAACTTCTAACCTCAGTTGGAGTTTTTGGAGGATTCCATTTCATTACTGCTTGAATCTTTGAGGAGTCTACTTGAATTCCATTTACATTTACAACATGCCCCAAGAATTGCACTTCTCGTAACCAAAAATCACATTTTGAAAATTTAGCATATAATTTTTCTTGTTGAAGAGTTTCCAAAACCTCTCGTAAATGGCGCGCATGCTCTTCTTCACTTTTAGAATACACTAATATATCATCAATGAAAACAATAACCGAACGGTCTAACATAGGTCGACATACCCGATTCATTAAATCCATAAACGCCGCCGGTGCATTTGTTAACCCAAAAGACATCACAAGAAACTCATAGTGACCGTAGCGAGTACGAAACGCTGTCTTAGGTACATCGTCCTCCTTTATCCTTAGTTGATGATACGCTGACCTTAAATCAATCTTTGAAAACCAAGACGCGCCTTGTAGTTGGTCAAATAAATCATCAATCCTAGGTAAAGGATATCGGTTCTTGATAGTCACCTTATTTAATTCTCGATAATCAATACACATTCTAAAACTTCCATCTTTCTTTTAACAAAAAGAACTGGTGCACCCCACGGGGAGATGCTTGGGCGAATAAAACCCTTTTCAAGGAGTTCTTGTAATTGTTTCATCAACTCTTGTAATTCAGATGATGCTAATCGATATGGGGCTTTAGCAATAGGTTTAGCTTCGGGTACTAAGTCAATTCGAAACTCCACATCTCTTACAGGTGGAAGGCCTGGTAAGTCATCTGGAAACACCTCAGGAAATTCTCTAACCACTGGAACATCTTCTAATTTCGGTACACTTTGGTTAGTATCAACTACATATGCCAGGAAACATTGCCCTTCACGTCTCATATGCTTTAGGGTCTTAATTAATGAACACAACACCACTCCTTTACACTTTTCTCCATGAATAACTACCTTATGGCCCCTCGGAGATTTTAACTTTATCTTTTTATGATGACATACAATATCAGCCTGGTATGTAGAAAGCCAATCCATTCCCACAACCACATCAAACTCACCTAAGGTCATAGGTATTAGATCAATAGGATACTCTTCCTTCTTAATAGTTAACCTACACCCTCGGTAAACTTCAAACACTAAAATGTTTTAGAATTAGCCACTTCGACTTCTACTGGTGCAGGCAATGTACTTATTTCAAACAAAGGATGAGACGCAAATTTAATCGACACAAACGATCTATTAGCACCGGAATCAAATAACACATACGCAGGTAAAGAATTTAACAGGAAAGTACCCGTCACCACATCGGCGGTCTTTTTAGCTTCTTCAGCTGAAATTTGAAAAGCCCTTCCCCTTGCTTTCGGTATTTCAGGTTTCTTTATACTGCTCTGAGCGCTCGAACTTCCACCAGTTTTCAAATCTGGACATTCACTCCTCTTGTGCCCAGGTTTATAACAATTGAAACACAGCTCCAACTGACTGGTGCATTGGGTAGACAAGTGTCCGGGCTTCCCACATCTAAAACATGTTCTTGGAGGTAAACGGCATTCCCCCGGATGCCTCTTGCCACAGTTAACACACGGTTTAATTCTTTAACCTGACTCGGCTTCTTAAATTGGGTAGAAAATTTAGGCTTCTTGGAAGGTCCTTCATCCTTATGTACGGGCCTTTTTTCACCACGCTCCATCTGTCGTTTCAACTCAGCTTCTCTCTCCCGAGCACAATCTATAAGTTCCACTAGGGTCTCACATCGAGAAGGTGTAAGGAACTCCCGGTATTTAGCATTTAACATCCCATAGTACTGATTAATCCACATCCTTTCTGTTCTTAAAAAGTCGCGACAAAACTTAGCCTTTTCATAGAAAATCGCCGTGATGGTATCTATGTCCTCGTCCTTCTGTCGCAGTTGTAAGAATTCTTCATAAATTCGGTTGATCGCTGCTTGCGAGCTAAACCGCTTTAAAAATCTCTCTTTAAACTCCTCCCAAGTCATTACTCGTATACCTTCCAAACCAACTTCTTCTCGCACTAAATCCCACCAGTCTTTACCTCGCTGTTTTAACTGGCCACCCGCAAATATCACCCGATCATTAGGATCACAATGTGAAGTTTCAAACGTCCCCTCTATATCCGAGATCCACCGAATTGCCAGTAATGGGTCCACCTCACCATTAAACTCAGCTGGTTTACATGCTACAAAATCTTTATACGTTACCCGTTTAGGTGCTTTCTCAGTTTTCTCTCCAACCTGCAACACTGTAAGTTCATGCTGTATAAACTCTTGTAGCGTTCTTTGCATATCTTCCATGTACATTGGTAAATTGGCCCCTATGGCTTTAGCCACTTCTTCATTAATAATCTTTCTCATCTCTGAATTACTTGATTCACATTCCTCGCGAATATGTTCCTCAGCCATCCTTGATGACTGAAATATAACTCAAGTTCAATTTTAGATTTACTGCATCACTATGCTTATAATCATGTAAATCACGTATTTATATTCATAAAAACTTTCACACATATCACGTATTAACACAGGTACACTAACCTTAATTGATGGCTCAGTGATCGAATCTTGGGATCGAACAAGTTCTTTTCTATTATCACGAGCACAAGGTTTGAGTTCAAGCTTTCTCTACTCACTTGAATCCCTCAAACCACGGCTCTGATACCAACTTGTAACACACCACCTTATTATCATAATTTATAAAAAACCCTGTTTGAGGTGTAAAAGATTTTTAGTTTAGGTCCCAGTTAAAATTTCTACTTTTAAAACTCTATTACACATACCCATGACTACGTCAACACACTATTACGTTTTACACACCTCGAATTACATTTATGTAATTTACATAACGCTAAGTTCGGTTAAAAGAACTAATTAGCAACCCATTGTTCGATCCACAAGCATCTTCATCGATCACCTTTGCCTTCTTGGAAAATTCCTACAAAACAACCACTTTTATCACATTAGTCCATTAGAACTAATAAGGACTCTTATACTTACTTTACAGGTTATTAGGAGGTGTTTGGGGCTTAAAATATCAATCAAAACACAAATGACAAGTTAGACCCACCGTAAGTTACGGTGGGTACCGTAAATTACGGTACCCTATGGACCTCAAACCCACCGTAAGGCAGAAATTTCCTGCCGTATTAGTTTGCCAGGCTACCGTAAATTACGGTGCCTACCGTAATTTACGGTAGGCCCAGTTATTTTGTGCCTTTCAACATTTTGACCCATTTCGTTTGTTTCGACTTTTCAATGATTCCGGATCCATTTCAACATCTCTATTTGCTCAATTTAGAAGCTTTAACTCTCTTAGCTTCGACTCTTTACAACTATCACATTATCACCCATTCGATAATCACACTTTCATGTTTAAATAGGAATGGGTCATAATTCCATTTTCAAGCTAGTCATTCCCTAACTTGGACTAGCATATTAGATTCAGATCACACACTTATACACTTCGCTATACATCTTTATGTTTGGCATACACACAGTCGCCAAACCACACGTTTATCACCCACTGGTGAATTAGGCTTACACACAGTAGCCAAAACATAGTTTATCACTCACTAGTGATTTAAATGTTACCACCGTAACTAAATATAGTTATAACTCCTCCAGGTTTGGTTCACACACCTGTGAACTATACCGTATATTTATTTCATGCACACGCGCATGAAGCTTCAACCCAATTCATGCACTCGAGCATGTATACTTACTATTACTATAACCATTACTTATGGTCATTATTCACAACTCATCTTTACTCAAGATTACACATAATAAAATCATAAAGATAAGACCATATATGGTTATAAGGCTAATGTCCTTACCTTAAGCAAGCTTCAACTCAACCTTTGTCTTTGCTCACCGCTTTGCTAATACTCCCTTCACCTAAACATATGTTTAGGATTAATTTAGCACATACATACATATGGTATAAACCAATCCATATGATCCATTTATGACTAGTTTTAAGCATAATTAACTTTATATTGACCCACCGGTCATTCTATTTCCACTTTGCCCCTCCTTTCATATTTCAAACTTCTTGGAGGCATTTCATCAAACACCTTATGGGCATGATTTATAACCCAACATATTTCATACAACTACTTTGCTATAAACCATCAAGTTTCAAAATTGGCATACATGATACATAGAACACCTAATACCTACTATTCTAAGTTCAACACATATTAATTTGATCATAGATGAATGTCTCCTCAACACCCCAATCATGAACTAACTACTTAGCAAGAAAACATCCAATTTAAGACTCACCTTATGAGTTAGATGCAGAAATTTGATGATCTATAACTCAATTCCACAACTAGAAGCTTGAATTCAACACAACCACGACTCAATTTGACTAGGGTTCTTGATCCCTCCTCCTTCCCGTTCTCCTCCCCTTCGTGTGTGTGTGTATGAAGTGTCCAGGAGGTTCTACACCTCCTTACATATAGATAAATTTGATTTTTTCTCAATTGGCAAAAGTAGCCCCTCTAGTTACTTGTAGTTATTTACACTAATACTAACTTAACTCAGTTAGTTCTAATTTACCACTCATTTTATTTAAAACACAAATTATAAAATTACCTAAAATGGGACGTTACAAGTTCTCCCCCACTTGGGAAGTTTCGTCCCCGAAACCAATTGGGCTGAAATGGTTGTATAAAGTCAAAAAGGATGCTGCTGGTACAAGACATAAAGCCAGGTTGGTGGCTAAGGGGTATGTGCAACAGTTTGGGATTGACTTTGAGGATGTATTTGCTCCGGTTGCCAGAATGGAAACAATAAGGCTGATACTTGCTATGTCAGCAAAGTTGGATTGGAAAGTGCATCATCTAGATGTTAAGGCTGCATTTTTGAATGGAGTCCTAAAGGAAGATGTGTATGTTATTCAGCCACAAGGTTATGAGATAAGAGGACAGAACAAAAGGTTTATAAGCTGCACAAGGCGCTTTATGGCCTAAAGCAGGCACCCAGAACATGGAATAAGTGTTTAGATGAAGTAATGAAGGGTCTCAAATTCATTAGATGTCAAAGGGAAGCAGCTGTGTATTTGAGATCAAGTTCAAGTGCTCAAATAGTGGTTGGGCTGTATGTAGATGATATGATTGTTGCAGGAAGTGATCTACAAGAAGTGGAAAGGTTCAAGCAGGAAATGAAAGAGAGATTTGAGATGACTGATCTTGGGTCTCTTAGCTATTATTTGGGAATTGAAGTTTCACGAAGGAAAGAAGGAATTTTTGTGAAACAGTCAAGGTATGCACAGAAAATAATTGGGATTGCTGGATTGCAAGAATGCAATGAAGCCAAGATACCTATGGAACCTGGACTGAAGTTGGGGTCTTTAAGTCAAGGTGTTGAAGCTGATGCAACTGTTTACAGGAAACTAATTGGATCACTTAGTTATCTTACACATACAAGACCTGATTTGATGTATGCTGTAGGGTATTTGAGTAGATTTATGCAAAGTCCAAAGTTAGAACATATGAAAGCAGTCAAGCATGTGATCAGATATGTTAAGGGAACTGTGCATTATGGCATAAGGTATAGTAGGATCAATGGTGATGGTTTGATTGGTTATAGTGACAGTAACTATGTTGTTGGTGATGGAGATGGTAAGAGCACATCCGGGAATGTGTTATATTATAACAACTGTCCTATATCGTGGAGCTCACAGAAGCAGCAGACAGTAGCATTGTCCAGTTGTGAAGCAGAATTTATGGCTGCAACAACAGCTGCTTGTCAAGGTGTTTGGTTGCAAGGATTAGTAAGTGAGTTGCTAAGTCAAGAACAGCAAACAGTGGTGTTGAAAGTGGATAACAGGTCAGCATTGGCTTTGATGAAAGATCCTGTGTTTCATGGTAGATCAAAGCATATTGAGCCTAAATACTATTTCATTAGAGATTGTATAGAAAAGAACAAGATTCTAGTGGAGTTTGTTTGTGGAAATCTTTAAAAGGGTGATATATTCACTAAACCATTATCAAGAATGAAGTTTGCTGAGATGAGGAGTATGATTGGTGTAGAAGATTTGGATGAGGTGTATTGGAATTAAGGGGGGAGAATGTTGGATTAATTCCAATTCATGTTTGTAGTTGTGTCAACTTTGTTGACTTTAGAGGGTCAAAATTGTAAATGTTTAGACTAGATAAAAATTATTAATTGTATTATCACATATATTTAGTTTATAATATAGATAAAAATTATTTTTCAATTTGGGGGCCCTTAAAATTTCGGGGCCTAAAGCGGTTGCTTTAGTTGTTTTACTGTAGAGACGCCCATGCTTACTCTAGCAACAATTGAACCGATCTTGGAACCCTGTCTAGCCATTGGCTGCTATAATCAGTAATAAAATATAATTCAGTTGCTAAAATCAGTAACAATTAACAAAATGTTAAGTTTGTTTCTATTTTGTTCAGTTTTTTCTATTAACAATATTTGTTAGATCATGATTTTACAAGTTCTTTTTTGGTTTTTGACTATGATATTCTTTTGTTTCCTTGCAAGGGAATAAAAAAATCATCAGTGTCTTGCATGAAATTTTATGATTTTGTCTGAATATTATTATTGAGAGACAATCACCTCAAGTAACTCTCGGTACAGGTATATTTGGGTGAGCAATATGTGAACAATCCTATGCTTTCTGATGTAACTTTCTTAATTGAAGGTAAAAACTTTCATCATAATCGAAAATGGTTTCCTTATGACATTTTATTTAAGATTGTGGTTAATTTTATGCATTTTTTAATACTAGGCAAACAGTTCTATGCTCATAGAATCTGTCTTCTTGCTTCTTCTGATGCATTCCGTGCCATGTTTAATGGTGGTTACAAGGTTAGTCACGATCAAATTGCATCAAATTAATAACATGTCACACTTTTTTTTCTTGTAATCATAATGGTGGATTTTTTTCCCTTACCCTTTTACATCTAGTTTGTGCTTGACTTTTGAATAAATATATTGTTAGGAGAAAGATGCAAAAAACATTGAGATCCCAAATATTAGCTGGGAAACATTTGAGTTAATGATGAGGTACGTGCATCCCTATCATATGCTTTCATGTTATTTTTTCTCCTTCCAAATATATATGATATTAAACTTCAAAATTTCATATATGCCCTACATCTCCTAACTACCCTCTCCAAATACTAGAAATATGATATTTACTCGCTTCATAATTAATAAAATTCATACCATTCATTTGTAACAATTTGTTTCACTAAATAGACAAATGAAAAAAAATATTGCTATTGCGAATCATCTTGATGCATAATGGTTCTCTTTGTTTATTTAGTAAAACATGCTTTTATAAATAGCTGCTTTTTTATTTGTATCATATCTATGGAATGTGTAGATATTGTAAAATACTCTCTTGAATGGTATACTTGAAGAAATACCATATATATACAATGATGATCTAACTTTACATTCTCTTAGGAAATACAATAAATACATTATTACAAAATACATAACAAATATGATATATATATTCGTCTAATAGATATGATATAATTTATGTTTTGAAAAGATAATTGTAATGTCACGATATTTTATACTTTTAGAAAGATGTGTGTGAAACTGCCCTTGTACCAATAATTTTTTCCATAATATATTTTATAGAATTGAAAGATTATAAACACATTTACTAGTATGGGTTGATTTGTATTATGTTTAAACTCTAAGAGCATTCACAGTGGAATCCTTAAAAATATGTGTGTGTTTGGTATATTATATGGAATGATTTTGAGTGGTTGTGAGTGAAGGAGAGAGAAAATGTTATTGTGGATTGGTATATTTGAAGAATCACTATACAATCCTTGTAAATTTTTTAATATTTTTTAAAGTTGTTGTTCTTAGCCGATAATTATGCACAATAATTAGGAATTTATATTTATCATTTATTATTGATTGGTATTGTAATTATAGTATGATTATAATTCCTTATTTAGATAGGGTTTGTATTCCCTATATAAAGGGACATAAGACTTTGTATTATTCATTCAGAAATTTATCAATACCATGATTGCTTTCATGGTATCAGAGCCTCGGTTCTGAGAAAGTCTTTTCTGTCCCGATTTCTTTGTTTTTTTTTTCTGTTCTTCCGGCTTCTGCTTCGGCGCCGGTCTTTCTGCAGAACCCTTTTACAAACCCTAAGCAGCCGCCATGACAAAACCCGATGATAGTTCCAGCAGCACTGACAAATCAGCGCCGACCTCTCTGCACCCGGCTTATTCTGTCAGCAATATTCAGTCCAAGATACGAACCCTTGATGGTACCAAAGTCACGTACTCTTCTTGGGTTAAACTTTTCCGATTTCATGCCATTGCATACAAAGTTCTAGATCATCTCGATGACACCCCACCACCGGATCCCGCTGACCCGTCCTACAGGACTTGTAAAGAAATTGACGCGCTGGTGTCGCAATGGATTTACAGCACTTTATCGGACGAATTGGCGTCCGAATTTCTGGACACTGAAGCCACGGCCAGAGAGACATGGGTTCGCCTTCAGCAACACTTCCTCAGCAATAAACAAGCCAAGGCTGCTGCGCTGGAAACTCGGTTTGTTAATCTTACACTCGCTTCTTGCTCCTCTGTTGATGATTATTGTAAACAGTTACAGGAATTGGCGAACCAATTGGCCGATGTTGATCAACCAGTCTCCAAACAACGCCTCGTACTACAACTGGTGCGGGGTTTGTCGGCTGAGTTTGACACCACGGCCCAATTAATTCATGCTCAACAAGCGGACTGGAATACCGCCAAGACTATGCTGCAGGATGAAGTTATCCGCTTGGAGTCTCGAAAACAAACCCATTCCTCTGTCCTCGTGGCCGGATCCAGCAAACCCACCAACAACCCATCACAATCTGCTCCATCAAACAACTATCCCGCCCAACAAAATGTTTACTCCGAAAAGCCCCCATCATCCGGCTCACCATTCTATCGGGGCAGGGGACGCGGTCGCGGATACAATTCATGCGGCCGCGGAAGAAGAGGACGTGGTTATGGTTCCCAACCTTCTTACACACCTTGGACCTTCTCACCCCAACAATACCCACAGTGGGCTTGGTGGTCTCCACCACCATGTCCCTATCCTACACAATCAAATTGGCGACCCAATTCCACTTCATTACCCACGAACCAGCCCCACAACCAAACTCCTGCAGCCCACTTTGCTGGTTACTCGTCGCAGCAGGCCGGTTACAGCCCTTCGGCCCCTGCTGCGCCTCCTGGATTTGATGCCCTCTGCCCGTCCGACTTGAGCAAAGCTTTCAACGCTATGCAGATGCACTATTATGATCCCAATGTAATCATGGATACAGGCACAGAGCAACATGTCACCGAAAATAAAGGTATGGTTCCTAATTTAAATTTATCTAATGCAAACACTAAATTAATGGTTGGCAATGGTCAGTTTTTACCAATTGAGGGAACCGGTACCGGCTTCCTTCCCATTTACAACCGAACCTATATTTTACCGAATATCCTTTATAGCCCCCAAATCATAAAATCACTTATTTCGGTTCGCCGATTCACCCGTGAAAACCTTGTTTCTATAGAATTTGACCCTTTTGGTTTTTCTTTGAAGGACCTCAAAACGGGCCGCCTGCTTTCACGCCACAATAGCACAGGCGATTTATATCCGGTTACTCCACCAGTTCTCCCGCCACAAGCTTGCTTCATTGCCTCTACAGCCTTACCGTGGCATGATCGTCTGGGCCACCCCGGCGGTCATGTCTTAGATATTCTTACTAGAAATTTTGGTTTTTCATGTAATCACAATAAGAACTCATTTTGTCATTCTTGTCATTTATCGAACAGTAAAAGATTGCCTTTTTATGCATCTACTTCTTTTACATTTGCACCGTTTGATATTGTACATTGTGATTTATGGACCTTACCAATACCTAGTAAAACCGGATATAAATATTACATGGTCTTAATTGACAATTTTTCAAACTTTGTTTGGGTTTACCCACTAAAATACAAGTCCGAAACTTTTCCTACCTTTGCCAAATTTCACCGCCTTATTGCCACTCAATTTAACAGACATATTAAAACTTTCCAATGTGACCTTGGCGGGGAATTCGACAATAATGCCTTTAAACAATTTGCTCATCAACATGGTCTCTTGTTTCGTTTTGCTTGCCCACAAACCTCCTCCCAAAACGGCAGGGCTGAACGAATGATCCGTCGCCTCAATGACGTCATCCGTTCTTTACTTATTCACGCCCATCTACCACCACTGTTTTGGGGGGAAGCCCTCCATACCGCCGCCTACCTACACAACATCTTACCCACCAAGAGACTCAATTTTTTCACACCCACTTTTGCCTTATACCTCCGCCACCCATCATACGACCACCTTCGCGTTTTTGGGTGCGCGTGTTACCCCAACACCTCCGCTACACAACCACATAAACTTCATGCGAGATCCGTTCGGTGTATCTTTCTCGGGTACCCTCCGGACTTCCGTGGGTATCGTTGCCTTGACCCAACAACCGGGAAAGTACTTATTTCTTGCCATGTCACCTTCGATGAACACACCTTTCCTTACTCCATCCCCACGCCACCCTCTTCCTACACATTTCTTGATGACGCACCCATCGGCTTTACCTTTGGCCATCCCATTCCTACACCCCCCACCACCCAACCTATACCCCACACCACCTCACCTTTTCCCCTCCACTACTCTCGCCACCCTAAAACAAACCCGCAACAGCCCGCTGCTAACCCACCCAGCCCTCCAGCCCACTCTGCAGCCCCGCCTCCAGCTGCTGCCACCCAGCCGAACACTGCTGCCTCGTCAGCAGTCCCGCAGCCGCCTCCCATTCCCTCCAACACCCTCCAACACCCACCATATGACCACCCGATCCAAAGCTCGTCATGCCCTCCACACTACCACTATCTCCCCGCTCCCCACATCCTACACTAAAAGCCTTTGCCGACCCCAATTGGTTAAACGCCATGCAAATCGAATTTAGTGCTTTGCAGGATAATGAGACTTGGGAACTTGTACCTCGACCGGTTGACAAACCTGTCATACGCTGCATGTGGCTGTTTCGCCATAAATTCAAATCAGATGGAACATTAGCAAGATACAAGGCTCGACTTGTCGTAAATGGCAAATCACAGACCGTGGGCATTGATTGCGATGATACTTTTAGCCCGGTGGTTAAACCCGCTACCATTCGCACGGTTTTATCTATTGCGGTCTCACGCTCTTGGCCTATCCACCAATTGGATGTCAAGAATGCCTTCCTGCATGGACTTTTAAATGAAACTGTTTTTATGCATCAACCAACAGGTTTTGTCGACAGGCGTTTTCCTAATCATGTTTGCAGGTTAAAGAAGTCTCTGTACGGCTTGAAACAAGCCCCTCGGGCGTGGTATACTCGGTTTGCCACATTTATTCTCTCTCGGGGCTTTCGTGGAAGTGTGTGTGATAACTCTTTGTTTATATACAAGCATGGCGAGCATACGGCGTATTTACTGCTTTATGTGGACGATATCGTGCTCACTGCCTCCTCGGTCACTCTGTTGAACAACATTATCACTACTTTATCCGGAGAATTTGCCATGACCGATTTGGGCTCCCTACATCATTTTCTCGGTATCCGCGTAACTAGACAGGCGAATGGTTTATTCCTAGATCAAAGTCAATATGCAAAGGACATCATTCAGCGTGCGTCCATGACCAACTGCAAACCATGCACAACTCCAGTTGATTTATCGTCTAAGCTAAGTGCTACTGATGGTCCTTTACTTCATGACCCCACTTTATATCGCAGTCTGGCAGGAGCGTTGCAATATCTCACGTTCACTCGTCCTGACATCTCTTATGCCGTTCAACAAGTGTGTTTATTTATGCACGAACCACATGAGCCACACTTTGCGTTTTTAAAGCGCATCATTCGATATCTGCAGGGTACTCTTGATTATGGTATTCGTATCATCAAATCCAACTCGCATTCTCTAGTAGCCTATTCGGATGCTGATTGGGGTGGTTGTCCCGACACTCGTAGATCTACGAGCGGCTATTGTGTTTTCCTAGGGGACAATTTGATTTCATGGTCATCGAAGCGTCAGCCTACTATTTCCCGCTCCAGTGCTGATGCGGAATATCGCGGGGTTGCAAACGCAGTAGCGGAAGCTACTTGGATTCGGAATTTGCTTTTGGAGCTTCATCTTCCTTTTCGTCAGGCCTCGGTCGTATATTGTGATAATGTTTCGGCGGTTTACTTATCTGATAATCCTGTTCAACATCAGCGAACGAAGCACATTGAGATCGATATTCACTTTGTTAGAGACAAGGTTCGCGTGGGTGATATTCGCGTGCTTCATGTCCCCACTTCTCTGCAGTATGCTGATATTTTCACAAAAGGTCTCCCGCGGTAGTTATTTCAGTCTTTTCGTTCCAGCTTGAGCGTCTGTCCTACGCCCGCTCAAACTGCGGGGGAGTCTTAGCCGATAATTATGCACAATAATTAGGAATTTATATTTATCATTTATTATTGATTGGTATTGTAATTATAGTATGATCGTAATTCCTTATTTAGATAGGGTTTGTATTCCCTATATAAAGGGACATAAGACTTTGTATTATTCATTCAGAAATTTATCAATACCATGATTGCTTTCAGTTGTGAGTGAATGAGAGAGAAAAAAGTAATGATAATGGTGTAAAAAGTATTATTTAATTGAAAATGAGAGAGAAAATGTAGTGATTTTTAGTGTAATTATATGGATAAAGATAAGGAACAGATGCTCTAAATGGATCAAATATACAAAATTAGCTATAATTGAACTCCCAAAGTTGCTCAAAGTGTATACTCTTAATGTATATAATAACCTCTTTATTTAAAAAATAGATTCTTATTGAGTTATTGTAATAATATAGTTTCTTTAATCATATTCAATGCATTAGTTATTAGTAAAACTAAAATTTTGGACAGTAAAGTGTGTCCAACAGTAATCACATCTGACATTTCACTTACAGGTACATATACACTGGATCAGTAGAGATAAGTTTGAGAGTAGCCCATGATCTTCTTAAAGCTGCTGACCAATATCTTCTAGAGGGATTGAAGCGCCTTTGTGAGTACACCATAGCAAAGGTCAGTTACGGAATTCCTTTAATATGTACACATACATGTACACGTAGACATACATAGACAGATATGCATATGCATACACATGTTAGGGGAAAGGATCAGAACGTCAGAATAGGTCTGGGCTGACCCTAGTAATTTTTAGTATAAGTTAGAAGTTAAAATGGTTTTGTGTGAGTTTGGACAGCCTTCCTTTTTGAAATATAAACTTTAATGCGTTAAATACGACTATGAAAGCTAAATTATCACAACAATGTGTTTTATAGAAAAGGAATGATTGAAGAGGTTATACTGAATTTGGACGCACTTGGCCCATTCATTTGACTCTGGTTGAAATGGCCAAATTGACCCATTTGCTCATAACTGGATTGAAATTGCCACCTTTGCCTTTTATGTGTATTAAATTGCGACTGACTTTGCTTTTTTATGTTATAGGATATAACAGTAGACAATGTAGAACTTATGTATGACTTATCAGAGGCCTTCAATGGTGTGTCACTACGGAATGCTTGCATTCTGTTTGTACTAGAACAGTTCCACAAACTAGATTCAAAACCATGGTATGTTCTCTTTGTTACGCCACAACTTGATATTTCTGATTATAATTGGCAATTTTGGTCCATTTACAACATAGGTCGTTTTAGATTAAGTTTTCTCCAACGAGTCAAACTGAGCCAAACAAATAAGTTAAAGGACTATCTTAAAAGTCTTCAAATCTTATTTTCAATGCATTAATCTCAAAAACAATTTTGCTAAAAAACTAGATTATAGTTGAAAAACGGAAAACCCATGAACTTTTATTGAATTCACATGTAAGTCCCTAGACTTTATTTTTTGCATGATCGAATCCTTGAACTTTTGAAACACAACTATGAAGTCACTGCACTTTCTTATCGCCCTAAAAACCTTTTTTGCATAAGTAGGTGCACATATATTTTACAATTTAACAAAAGGTCCTTTCTTGCATGATTATGTCTCTAAGCTCTATAAGGGATACTTTTCTGTTAAGTTATAAAAGTTTGAGGATTTAATCATGTAAAAGTAAAGTCAAGAGACTTATATGTGAATTTAATAACTTTGATTCGTAATCATATCGCACATCTGACACAATAATAACTTACAAAGAGTTTTGACGAAGTGTTTTGGGTTGACTTGATCATTTACTTTTGAGCACAATTGACATCTGGATAAACTGAATTGGTTTTACCAGGTATGGTAGTCTGGTGAACCGCATTTTGCCAGAGATAAGAAGTTGCTTTG
Organism: Flaveria linearis; assembly: GCA_024085815.1. Taxonomy (NCBI): domain Eukaryota; kingdom Viridiplantae; phylum Streptophyta; class Magnoliopsida; order Asterales; family Asteraceae; genus Flaveria; species Flaveria linearis. Next base: position 83,635,275 of record CM044007.1, read on the forward strand.
TGAAGAGACTTGCCGAGCAGTGAAAACCGGCTTGTGGCTAAAGACAAATTATGCTAATTTTTTGGTATTGACATACAAGAGATGTATAGAAAGTGATTAGTTTCTATTGAAGAAACAGTAAGTGGATCTCACTGTTAGTAGTTATATTGAACTGCAAACGTGTATTCGGTGGCTTAATACTTTGCTAGTTTGCTTTATTGATAAGAAATCTGAACTTTTTAAAGAAAGTTGTAAATGAAACGTAACAAGTTTCGATTTTGGCTATGAGTAGGTTATCGATTTATTAATATGCTATTTGTTGTCTTAGTGATTACGACTATTTAATCATGTTTGACCATCTGGTTCATTGGTTTGAATGTTACTTGGTCGCTTCTAGTCCAAATAGACATAATCGGACGGGTTCTATGACTGGTCTGATCAGTCCAACTGGTTGGTCTGGGTTTGAAACCACTGGTTGACGTAGGATTTGCATTGCTTGTTACAAATATATATATTTAAACTTCTCTAACAACCGATTAAGAGAAGATCGTATACTCATTTTAAATATCATGTGCAAGTAACCGGGGCTTGTTGATCTTTATTCAAAATAAATGATTTAAATTAAACATAAATAGGTACAAACAATTTCTAAATTGTGCAAGAATCATTTCTCTCATGATCCTACTCAATGGCTCATTTGATATGGATTTCAATAGTGGGATGAGTGGAATCATTGTTGTTCTTGGACCGATTCACTATGATTCCACATGAACCATGAATCGCAGGTAGCAGTCGGTCTTTTTGAACCTCATCTTCCGGACCTTCACTCAACAACTCCAAACAGTACCTCTCAAATGTAGAAAGGCTTACATACAATTGAAAGTCGATTCCAAACAGGAACTTCATCTCCAATCTATTCATTTCCGCTCTTGGTATTCCTCCCACTTTTGCATAATACGCATTGTTGAAGAATCTGCAGTAAAGAGTATCAGAGTCGAAAGTGTTCATCACTTGATATCAAACAATCACATATATGTGATTAGGGAGTATTGTTATTCATTTTGAAAGTGATTATAAGACACTGAATTGCCAACATAAGAAATTAAGTTGTAATAAATGTTGCACATGTAGCATTTGAAAGTTTCTTTTATGTACAAAGTTGTAAGAATGGGTACATAAAATGATTAAGTATGACGCTCTTTTGAAAAATAAAAAAGTTTGATACACGAGTATATACATTTGTTTCTTATTAGCATTATGTATTTCTAGATATGGTATTGTAAGTTGTAATAATCAGATAATCACTAATGAATTCCAAAGAGCAAACCTAAACACCCAATGGAAACTTGATTTGGGAAGAAGACTTACGCTTCATCAATGAACTTTGTGGCTAACATTATGCTCGTGATTAGAAGACGATGAACATTTAGAGATGTCAAAATGATACTTTGAGATTGGATCAATCTATCAATGTATATATGTGCAACCACGAAGCAAGATGGGCTGCACCGAGAGTATTTGAATATGCGATCAATGTACTGTTGAATGGTAAGTGTAGGTGCTCTTGAGCCATGGAAAACTGTTGAAACATCTTTACTTTGAGTTATTTGCAACAACTTCTCGTTCTTTTCGACGTTTTTGAAGACGTGAAGAAAGAAGGGAAAGAACTTTAGGATTTTCTTGATTTTGGTTCGTTTGTCCCTTGAGGCCGAGTTTCAGGTAAATCTTTGAGTTGGAGATGTCGTTTTCAAATGTTAAAGCTTTGGTATCCAAGCATGGCTGCAAGATAAAAAGGAAGATCTTTTGTGTCACCAAACAAAATACAGAAATATTTGAATACAAATATGGGAAACGTACAGATTTATCATTTATGCAAACAGTACAAAACATTACACCTTGTAATGTTTTCTCCAAGGTGTATGATAAGATATAAAACAAAATAAACAGAGAATGAAACCTAAAACTACAGAGAATTAGAATAATGATAAACTAAAACATTAAAGTCAAACTATCTCTACAGTTTTATACTTAGTTACCCATTACTACATAAGCCCACATTCAAGATCCATATTTTATGACAACAAACCAATCATCAAGTTAAAGATTCATAAGATCCCATATAATTAAAATAATATTAACCAAACTCAGACTGGCAAAACCATAGATTGATTGATTAAAATGCTACAAATAACACCATTGAATATATTTCAAGTGATCAATTGAAGAACAAACAGAGGAAAGCAAGTAAGCAACCATCAAGAACCAATTTTCAAGATCCCTTGTGACAGAATTAACAAAAGTCAGATTAAAACTATAATTTGATGATTAAAAAGCAAAACCCCCGTACATAAATGCATCAAGATTCAAACATGTGCTACAAATAACACCACTAAACTAAAGAACAAACAAAGAAAAGCAAGTGCTTTTAAGCATCCATCAAGAACCAAATTTGAAGATCCCTAGTGACAACATTAACAAAATTCAGATTATAAAAACTATAAATTGATGATTGAAAGCTAAAACCACAACATAAACGCATAAAGATTCAACAATGTGTTGCAAGAAACAACTAGAAATGAAAACAAGAAAGAAATGCAAGAACTTACAGAGGAAGTTCTTGTAGCATCCATGGCTGCACACCCACTTCTTAAACCATCATCATCATCTTCATTTCATGCTGTATGTATCTATCATGTATGTATGATGCATTAGATACCCTTTACTTCAAGAAAGCATCAACCCCTTTTTATCTTCTTATATGTGTGATCATTTTCTCTCTCATAATGCTCCAAATTGGTTGTCTTTTATATCCATTCACATTGAAAATTAGGGCTTCTTTATGAAATAACAAGATTTGTTGTTTTACAATAAAATGGAATAATATTGAAGTGTAATGTAGGTGATGTCGGTGGGTCATAGGCGGATCGAACCATCATGGAAGCCGATGTGTGTCGGTCGGTCGGTGGTCTCATGATTTATTGATTCCTGTAAATCCCCGTTTTTGTGTTATTTTAGTTGATTACATTTATAAAAATATTGAATTTTTCGTTTTGATTTCTTGATCATACTCATGCATTTTCTTTGCATAATTGTTTCAAGTTTCAACGAGTGTTAATTGGACACTTAAGCGTAGTAATAAGATAACCAAGTACAAGATTACTATCCAAATAGTATGATTTGTAGTGACTACTTACATGTTATCATTTTCAAAAAAAGTTATGCACTAACATGTTTTGACGCGTACTGAATGACCATGACGTGTACTGAATTACCTATTTGATCCATTGTTGAAATTGCATGATCTTGTTATTTTAACACCTTTAAAAATAATATTTTTTGATGATTGGTGATATAAAGTAAAAGGTTTAACCTTGCATCCACCAGCTAAGGGGGTTCAAAAAATACATGCATCTGCAAAATCGATGGGGAGATATGGTTTGTAAAAACGAAATCCAGTCAATACATTCCTAGAAGTTGGTGGCCTAGAATCGTTATATCAGCACAAGAACACATTAGGATTCGGTGATTAAACTCAAGTCCCAACTCTAAAAATTATATTAAACAAAACCACACGTTACAATGACCCCGAAACCCTGTATTATGCAAACTTATCACCAAGTTATTCTATTTTATCTTTAAAATCTTTAAAATAGATCTATTTTATTTTTTAAGTCTTTAAAATAGAATTAAAACACTACTCAATTGCTCTACCACAAAAAGAAGCATATCTAATCCTACTAGCTAATATGATTGTATAAACTACTCCATTAACAAGACAGTAAGAACTTGACTAGAATTGGAAGGGGCAGCGCGTACGCAGGCCCCCACTACCACAAATTATGACGTAGGCTCGACCACTTGGGCCGACCTTAGGCAGACATCCCTCCTAAGTGCAATGGTGGTCATCAACCTAGGCCATGGACCTTCTTGATCACTCATCGACCCAGTCCAGGTAAGTGAGTAAACCGAAGGTCTCTTTCGCCTTTTATACCACCTACTCACCTCCCCTCTTTCACCAATCAACCGATGTGGGATATGTTTAGTTCATAGATGGCTTCTTAAGCTTTCATTTTTGTATTTATAGGTTTGCAAGTTGATGGTTATGTCCATTGCTGATTTGAAGATCGCGTTACATGTGGTTTGCCCGTAGCGACTGAAAAACGGGCGGGTTGAAGAAGAGATCAATACTATGTGTATCGATCAGGTTGGGTTACGTTGAACAGGACACTTGGTTGTCCAAAATCATATATATCCTAATAAGTAATTAGCTTGTTAAACATGATTACACATGCTATCATAATTCTATAGTAGTGTAAACTTTGCTTTTAGCTACATTTTTTGTGCTTACAGTCCTATTGGAGAAAAAAAATACATCCGTCTGATTTTACAATTAATAAGTTGAAATTGTGACCTCTACACGCTTTCAAACCGAAAATGTTTTTATCACAAAAAGACTCAAAAACGATTTTATCACAAAACATTCATTGTTGCAATGGAATTATAGGCACATAAGAATTTAGTTACATCTACTGTCATTTTCAAGAATTCACAAAAAAATTGGATGGAGAAGTTACAAAAGGCATCTCAGGTCAACCCAACCCGACCCATTTGATACTGACCAAACATTGGTCAATTGAATATAAACTCGAACTTTATATGACCTTTTTTATGTTTCAAACCGCGACGGGGGCTTTAAGGGTTTCTAATATCTTGTCATCGATATCGAACTTCATTGTCTTCTTGTCTCTCCCAATCTTCACATACTCTTCAAATCTCTCTTTCAAATCCTCTGGTAGATTTGTGGTACTTTTCCATCCCAAAAGGTCTTTTGCAGCTCTTGGTTCTGCATAAAAATGCTGCAAAAAACCACCATAAACGGTTAGTTATCATTATGCTACTCGAGTTGTACGTTGTGCAACAAAACACGCACACGTGACTGCTAGAGGTGGCAAGATGAACAAGCCGGACGGTTGGGTAACTGGTTAGCACTTTTCAGACAATATTATAGTAACATAAATGTAACTCTTTTAATAAATACTTTACAGGTGCTATTCATGAAAAATAGACTCTCAGAGTCTTTTAAACCGTTTGACCCATTGACCCGTCTAAATTCTTAGTAGACCCATTTGAGATATAACAATACTCGAACCGACCCGTTCATAAGTAAATGTGTTGAAACAACCAGTCTAATCACTAATGAGTATGCATAATGCATTCATAGTATTCATACCATATTGCGAAAAGGAAAAGCTTTTTTTGCATCACTCCCAATGGATTTTGGATCATAATGCACAATCTCAACGGGTAAGCCCGCTGCTTGAGCACATAGCTTAGCCATCCCGTTCAGGGTCACAGCCCGATCACTAACACAGTTGAAGATGTTTCCACTTGCAGCAGCTGGATTCTCAACTGCTTTTGTTAACATAGACGATAAGTCCCTAACGTGTGTAATGTTTGTTAGTTGCATGCCCGAGCCTGGGATTGGAACAGGCCTCCCCCTCACAATACCTGTTTGGAAAATAAACCATATAGAAATGTGTTATGTTGTTAGTTATTATTTTATTTGACGCGTGTGAGATAAAAGGTAACATGAATTTATTTGTTGATAAGTAAATGGGCGAGACTTACGATCAAAGAACCACTCTTCACAATCTTTGTTGTTGCCAGAGCCGATCATATATTGTGGGCGAAAGCTTGCCCAATTTGCAAAGATCTCAGAGAGGTATTTCTCAACTGCAACATGACCGGCATCAGCTTTGACAGTATCCTGTGATTATTACTATAAACTTAATCAATCAATTTAAAACAACACACTTGATTAACATATGGGAGACCATCCGAAATAGTAACCAAGTTTCAATATTGTTCCATTTTAAGTCACTTAATAGACACAAGTTTATATCACATCATGTATTACATGTGAAATCTAAAAAGAATAGTCACTAAATAGTTATAAATTTAATCATCGCTTAGTTTTAACCGTTCATGAAAACTTTCAAAACGATACAGAAACTCTTTGCCCAATCTGCCACTGGCCTGAAACATATTGTGCGACTTTAGGTGAACAGTAAAGAAACTTGGCCTTTGTATCGGCTATCTGTGGCCTTTCATTTGCTAGTTTGTATTAACTTGGAGTGTCTTTTTCTTTGCATTTGCATATAAAAGTATTATGTTATATGAAAAAAAATACACGATACAATTATTTATAGGTTAATAAGATTTGTACCCCTTCAACATGAGGTTGCTCATCAGTTGGCTTATAAATTCCAGCACTGCTGATGAACAAAAATTGTTCTGCACCAGAACTCTTTGCCCAATCAGCCACTGGTCTGCAAGTAATCAATATTTTATGATTCAATTTTATATATAATAGAGGTAAGATATAACAATTTTCAACCAGTTGACCCTAAATAAAGATCATAATGAAGTTGTAAATTTTGGAGCCTTTGAGATTTTCTTGTATGATAATGTACATGTTAATTTGATATTTTCTTGTCTGAGACTTTTTAAAACACAGTTTTTTACACGAACCCATATTGCTCAGAACCCGTTTTGACCCGATACTTTTTTTTAACTAACAATCTTGACCCGAACCCATTTTTCTCAGAATTTTTTTGGCCGGATCCACTTTGACCCATTACCTCACCAGACCATTTACACAGGCTTGTATTAGCCATTGTAGTTAAACTAATACTAACCTCACAGTAATGATTATGTACATGTTAAATTGATATTTTCTTGTGATGATACCTTTTTAAAAGGTACACTTTTGACCCCAACCCAATTTGCTCTGAGCCCATTTTCACCCAACCCACTTTGACCCGTTACCCGACCCGACCCACGTGTTTCACCAGGCTCATAATTGCCATCATATTTAACCAAAACTAACCTCACAGCATCCAAATCTTTACCATTGTTATCCAAAACAACATCAAACTTCAATCCTTCCAAAACAGACCCAATTGCCCCAACATCACCCCATACAGTCTTCCCACCTCCTTCCACAATTTCCTGCAAATAATCATAAACAATCACACAAAAAACACAATCTTTATCCATTCAAACCTCTTCAAATCATCTCAAAATCAACAAAAATCTCATAAATCAATAGTCTTTACAGAGAATTTTGTGAATGGAGGCTTCTTCATCTTATCAGATCCTTCATCACCAACAGTGAGAACAGTGACATCATGCCCAGAGCCCAGAAGCTCTTTAGCAAAGTAGAATCCAATGACAGCATGCCCACCACTGTTGGTGTTGACAATGAGCACCTTCTTCTTCTCTGCTGCAAGAGCCTTAACTGTAAATGATGATAAAGAAAGCTTTCTTGAAGATGATGATGATGATGATGATGAAAGAAATCGATGGGAGAGAGATAAGGAGGGAGAGATAGAAGTGAAGGAGAGAGAGTGGGAGGAGAGAGATGGGGAGAGAGATGGGGGAGAGAGATTGGTGAAGAGGAGAGAGGATGATGATGATGATGATGATGATGAAAGAAGAGTGGCCATTGATGGTTGTTGTGCTTACAGTTGTTGAGAACCAGAGGTTTTGATGTTATGATATATGTATGAGAAAGATGGATAGAGTTTTAAAGGTACCAAGAAGATTCTTTGGCTACCCTTGTTTTGTAATAACATAATATGAACGATTAAAAAAAATAACATTTTATTATTGTTTTCAACGTTATACTATTTTAAGCTTATGATCTCATCCTTAAATTTTAATAAAAATTATTAAAACAAACATTTCATCTCAATTCTTATCCCTATATTCTATCTTTATATTCTTGAAGAAAACAACCTCATCTCTCGAATGTAAGACTCACTGTTCCTTCTATACTTTTTTTTTAAATATTGTTTTTATAAGTGTTTTAAATATTGTTTTTATAAGTGGATTGAGTGAAGGAAAAAGAAATGATATTAAAAAAATAATATATAAGAATTATTAATTGAGATAGAGGCACGTATATACATATACATATATAGGGAACTAGCAAGAAACCCGCGCGATGCAGCGGTGGCTGCTATTTACATCGCGGTTGTGGCGCGTTAAACCACATAAAAAATGAACGGCTCGAATGTTGTTTTCAAAAATATCAGGTAATTCATGTATATTTGATTGACGATTATAAGAACATGTTATTTAAACACAATAATCAATTTGTATCACTTCTCTCAACCATGATTACAAAATGTGCTTGAGAACTTAATCAAGACAAATATCGGAGATGTTATGTATGTGTGTGTATATTTATGTGTAGTAGGGAATTATTATAAATATAAACTATAGACATATGTTTTCAATCAGCATATATCAAAACCATGTCTTTTGCTTCATTATCATTTCTTGGACAAGGTATGTAAATATAACATATCATAATTATATATATATCATTATTAATTGAACAAACAGCATAGCGTAACCATGATTAATATCAATATACAATAACAATAAAATATAACCTTCATATATTGTGCATCACCCTGCTTTTTTTAGACTTCATATTGTGAAGAGCAACTAAAAATTTGTTATTATAGGCTTATGTTCCATCTTTAGTGGGTTAAAGAGGTAACATAAAAATATAACTTTAAAGAAATAAAATTTAGATATAACTTAATAATATATACATTTTTAGAGCATAGTAAGTCAAACTTGGTTGACAGTTGGAGCTATAAGCAGAATGAGTCTTTAACTAATCAGATACTCAAATTCAGACACATAACCTTTCATGTCAAATCTGAAACAAGTTGCTAATCCAAGCATGTAGACAAATGGTAGAATTAGATGGAAATTGAACCAGTGAACCAAGTTAACCAATGTATCATCAAACAACATAAAAATATATTGAACATTCAATAATAGGGTTAAATTTAGTAATCATAACTGAAAACAAAAGACAGAGATTAAAAAAACTAATGCGTTGTAAGCTCACAATAACAATAAAAAGATCAAACACAACATTTCACAAATTTCATATTTAAAAATCATAATAGTAGAATACCTTTTTGACTTTAAGAAGTCAAAATTTTTTTATTCAATCCTTGTAAAAGCTTCTGCTCCTTCAATCAATTTATGAACATAAAAAAGAAGCTATTGTCAACAAAATTTGAAATCGTGTTTTAATCAGGTCCATACTACTTCAAATAAGAGCAGTCATGCAATATGTGTGTTTTGGCTCTGTTTTAGCAGTTAGGGTAAAATTCCTCAGATAACAAATAAATTAAAAATCTAGCAAACCTAATTACCCAAAAATCAATAAACTTAAATACCATAAAGATAAGTATCAATAGACTTGTTATATGAAAAAAAGATGGTGTTAGCATCAAGTAATACATCAAATTTTAGAAATATTTAGAAAACTGATTCAAGATTTACTGGTATTCTTCTCTACCACTTCATACTACATTCTGCTACACTGATTCTCAACCGCTGCAAGTGCTCCTTGCTCACTCCTCGCAACCACCTAAAACCCCTCTGGCAAACTCACGACCTCATCATCATGGCTCGTCCAATCATGTAGGTTGAGACGAAGTGAGAGTGGGTGAAAGCAGCACCGTCGTTGATTGTTGAGAAAATTACACCTCCACCACCTCACTCTGTCACCTCCTCCAATCCTATCGATTCAACAACACCAGGTGCGGTTTTACCATCAGAACACTAAATACAAATAAATTATTCAACCTTTTACCTTAGATTGAACAAGAATAGCGATTCAAGATTGAAATTTTGAATCGATTAAGGATGATCAAGCATACAATTGAGAGCGAGTATGAATGGGGTAATGAAACATGAGAGCGTTTGGGTAGGGCTTTTTGAGAGCTGGATCTGAGTGAAACGATTTTAATTTTTGAATCCACCTTCTCCAGCTCTCAAAGGTTGGACTATAGTTTTTTTTTTTCGCAGATGGTAACATTTGCATAAGAGAGATACTAAAGAGGGTAACATGAAAGCATTTAGTTGTCCGTCGGTAAAACACACATGGTGAATCTTATGTCCACTCGGTTTGATCCTTAAGGGTTAGGGAAAATGGTATGTTCTAAATATTTTTAGCTATCATTTTAGCTTATTAGTCTAGTTTTTTATTTTAAAATACAACCTATTAATCGGCCACGTAAAGCAAATTTTTTTAATGGTTAACCGGATCACTGACGGGTCACTGACCCACCCTATCATCATCTTCATTACTCAAGTATGAAATTTTAACTACCCTCAACTTCCGTATATTACCCATGACATGTGAATATTAGTAGGTCATGGATTCAAGTCTTAGTAAACTACTCAGAGTTGAGTCATTGGGTTTTTCACAAAAATGAGTTTTCTCGTAAGTGGGTTTGAGGTGTAGTACCGGCTGAGATACAAACAGATAAACACGATTAAAATAGCATACATTCCCTGAAACAGAGTCACACATTTACCTTTAAAAGAAAACAAACACCAAAATCCAGAAACAAATGTAATTTATAGCCGTTAGATTCTTTAGAATCCAAGGTTGAAAACACAACCCTATCTTCCATTAATAACGTTACCTCACTTCACCTCACACACCCTTTATTATATAATAAAACCATCACCCCCTTAATTCTCTCTAAACTAGCCGTTACTCACAATCTCCAGTCACTCTTTCTTCTTCACAAAAAGCTCCAATGGCAGCTACATCAATGGAATCCCCATCTCCAGACCCCCAAATTAAGGTCAATTTCAACAAAAAAAACCCTAATTTTCCCACCCAAAATCGACCCACTAACTTCAATTTCATTTCAAACTGCAGGAATCAAGAATCACCCCAACGGTCAGTCCGATTTCTGATCGCCAGTTCTGGAGCATTCTTCGTAATCGGGTCGATACCCTTCTTGAAACCCAAAAGGATCAACCTTTGGTAAGTGGGTTTGATTCGAATTTGATTGATTTTGTGTTTCTAGGGTTTGTGTTTGATTTGGGTGATTTTGTTGTAGGGTTGTGAAGGTGGGGATCGTGTGAAGCGGTTGAAGGAGGATTCGTTGCTGTTGTTGAGAGGATTTGACTCTGTTGCTAGCTCGCTTTCGCAGCTTTCGAATAATCTTGATAATGCTCTTCAGGTGATTCATTTGATGATGCTAATTGTTTGTGATTAAGTTATTTGCTTGTAGATTATGTTGTGTTTATGCCTGTTTTCTGGATCTAAATGAGCAGAATGAGACTGTTATCAATATAATATATAGCGTGAATGGCGTGTTTGACTGGTTTTGATGAAAATGAGAAAATTTTATGTTGGTTTTGGATATAATAAGTCATGCCCACCTGTCTTAGCATTTGATTTTTTTTAGATCGTTAGTTTGTATTAAATCTTTAAAATGATAATGATGAAAAGTTTGAAAAGTGATAATAATATGGTTAGTCGTAGCTTTAAACGACATGTTTCAAATTTCAAACATTTGGATGGACTTTTAAACTGTCAAAACTGAATCTATAAATTTCAAACCAACAGTTGCTTTGGTTTATGTGGTTTGGTTGATTTATTAGACAGTTAAAGCTGTTTATGAACACCCTTGTTATGACTTATGACCCATTTTACATGTGTTTATACTAATATCTTGAGTCTAACTAGACAAAATAAGACTCTTGTCAGTATGATGTAGTGCACAACCAGTTTGTTTTAAGTTCCAAATTGTTAGTCCGACTGATAAACCGTCAAACCGTCAAACCATAAAACCAGACTGTGTAAATCTTAAACGGGCCTACTTGTTTCGGTTTAGACGGTCCAATTGGATTCAATGGTTCATGAACACCTGTTGCTGTTTCATATTGTATTCTAAAGTGTTGTTTTTTTTATATATAAACAGGGAGCAAAAGATTTAGCTAGACCACCAACACTATCTGATGTTCTTCATAGTTCTTTACAACAAGCAAAAACAAATGAAAATCCATCAAATGAAGAAGAAAAAGAAGAAGAAGATCACAATTTAGATTCCAACAAAAGAGGAACCAAAAGAAAGCTGGATCCTGAAGAGTCCTCTGAAGAAACACGCGATAACCTGAAGGAGTTTGGGAAGCTCAACAAGGCCAAAAATGTAAGTAATATTTCCAATAAAGCTAATTTAAAAACAATCTTTTCAGAGTTCTGATAGTTGTTATTTCAATATCTTTTTTTTAATTCAAGATTGCTATATCAATGGCGAAAAGAGCTGGTTTTTTAGCTAGAGAAATGAAGTCCATGAAATCGGATCTTTGTTTTATGCAAGAAAGATGCAGCATTCTTGAGGAGGAAAACCGAAGGCTTCGGGACGGATTTGTGAAAGGAGTTCCACCGGAAGAAGATGATCTGGTATGATATAAATTATGATGTTTGGTTAAAAATAATAATAAAATGTTACGGGTCGGGTCAGGCCAGGCCACATTTGTTTTTGACTGTTTTTAATAAAAAGTTACATGTATTATTTATTTGACCCGTTTGAAATTCAACCCATTTAAAAATCTAGGATAAGTGACCCAAAACTTTTAAATTTTTTTTAACAAAATATGTTTGATTGTATGCAGGTGAGGCTTCAACTGGAGGCATTGTTAGCTGAAAAATCAAGATTAGCAAACGATAACGCGAACTTAACCCGAGAAAACCAGTGTCTCAGGCAACTTGTGGAGTATCATCAACTTACCTCTCGACAGGATGACGAGGAGGTGGCGGAGGATTATTATGAGAGGGTGATTAGTGGTGTGTGTTTGGACTTCTCGTCTCCACCACCAGGGATACCCGAGGATCTCGCTGGAGAGGAGCGTGATGTCGGTGATGGTGTGTCAGAACCTTTAGAAACACGTTGTTTAAATGATCAATATGATGTTAAAAGAGACTTGTAAGGTCGTTGTTACTTGTTAATGTGACCATGAAGTGTAATTTTAAGATTTTGATATAATAATTTAATTATTTTTAGACTCAGTGCACAATTCTGTTAATGTGTCTCTTTCCCCAAAGTGATATATGAATCATTAATTTTTATAATGATATGGCAAATTCAAGTTAAAAAATATATATGTTGATATAGATTTTGTGGTTATTGGTGTTGTTAAAAGTCAACAAGCTATATTATCAAATCAGCAACTAGGGCAGTGGTTCATCTTATCTTATTAGTAGTGTCAGATTATATCTTGAGATAATGCACGTTTAATGCATCATATAAAAATTAGAAAAATAACTTACCTCACCGATATGACCTTAAAAGCGAAGTTCTAGTGCTGTCCTTTAAAGACTTATGGATCGTCATATTAAAACCACAAATACATAATTATATTATTCTACATGTGTTTAAATGAGTTCCTGATTATCGATACTTGTTGTTTCACGATGTCTTAAGCAACATACTGTTATGTTATCATTTCCATCTCGTATATAGGGAGCAATAGTGTTTTTGTGTAGTGGTGTGCAAAATGATTGAAAAACTGAAAACTAATTTGCATTTATATCTGGAAAAAAGTGAACTGGTTCATGAATTTGGACAAAAATTTCAAAACCGAACCGATGAACATTCCTAGTTTTGTGTTAGATTGTTTCTAGTCTGGAATATATTCTTTAACATTCTTCAACATAGCTATAAACTTGTAACCATTGTCTTTATACCCATATAAGTAATTAAACAATGTTGTGTTGGCTCGTTTAATGGGCAGGCTATCATATCAAGCTTAAAAATCTGACGATATAAATATGTTATAAACAAGTTAGAACATTCAATAAAAACTAAAAAGGTATAGAAAACATAAAAAAATGATAAAGTTGACAAGTTCAAAATGAAAAGGCAAAAAGTAGTACCCCTTTAGTCATGTCTTATAGCATCTAGTGTGCATTACCGACTCATGAAACTAATGAAAAATGAGGACGAGGAAGAGGTGAGAGTGCCCGATTCATCCAAAATGCCAAAAACATCCCTTATAACACCCACACAAAAATACACTATGTGATTTCCTATTACGTACTTCCGTGACTTTCTAAATGCATTCACTATACTACGGACCATAGACCACATGTATCTAGAGATGAGATACATTTAGCATAACCCTGCATAAATATTAATTTTAGAGTTAATCTCGGTTTTCGTACCTGAGTTTTGCAAATTGTCTTCACTTAAGTACCAACATTTATTTTGCCTCTGTCACATGTCAGGTCAATGACGTGGAACAGAAAAAATGTATAGTTTTATGATAGATCCCCGGATCTCACCCTCACCTCTGCAAGCAAGCTCTCCATTTATTGGCCTGAGTTTTGTAAATTGTTTCTATCTTCATCCTTTTGACTAACGGTTTTAACAATTTATATTAAGTGAGTGTTAAATGACCAAAATACCCCTTATTTAAAAATAAAAACTAAATATTAAATTATAAAAAACAGAATGGGTTAAATGGGACCTACTAACCACTTTCATAACCACATATTCTTCTTTCTCAAACCCACCGGCCTCCACAATTGACAATTACCGCCGCCCCCGCCACCCATTACCACCACCATCTCCGTCGTTACCCGTCGCAACCATCGCAACCACCATTAACCATTACTTACATCCCTCCTCACCACCGCACACCACTACCGCCTCTTAAAAACCGTAGCCCACCACAGCCTCCCCCACACCACAGTATCTGACGAGCCACCACCGTTACCGGCAACCCACCACCACCAACCACCACAAGTATCCCACCCACACTCACCCAAACTCTCCCATACTTTTAACTTGCACCACAACCACCATCACACAGCTTCCATGCCGTCAAACATAACAACAACCTCCACTGCACCAAATCAAACTGTAAATGATCTGACTTTTTGATTTCCCCAGATAAGGGATATGCAAGCATTATATAGATACAAAAGTTACACATAAGTACAAAAGTATAAACAAACTACAAACAAAGAACAAATGGAATTTAAACATTAACATCCCCCCATAAGCGAAAAGGTGGTGGTCCAAGACGAAGTTTGCTACGGAAGAACTCAAACTGAGGCCGAGAGAGACTCTTAGTAAAAATATCCGCCACCTGACGCTTGGTCGGAATGAACTAGGTGTGAAGTTTGCCAGAGATCACCAGTTCTCGTACGAAGTGGTAATCCAAGTCAATGTGTTTAGCTCGTCTGTGTGCAATCGGATTTTGAGACAAGAAAATAGCGCTCTGATTATCGCACAAAATGATTGGCCAAGCACTTGGTAAGGCATGAAGCTCACGTAAAAGATGTGTAATCCAAAGTATCTCAGCTGCAGTAGAAGCCAAGGCCCGATATTCTGATTCACAACTTGAGCGCGATACCGTCGGTTGCTTCTTAGCACTCCAGGATACAAGATTCCCACCTAAGAATATGGAATAGCCGGACGTAGACAGACGAGTCTTCAGACAACGGGCCCAGTCAGCATCAGAGTAACCCACAATAGAGGTGTGCATTGGCTTAGTAAATGATAATCCGTAAGCTAATGTTCCTTTGATATACCTTAAGATCCTTTTAACGTGCTGCATATGAACAATGGTAGGAGTTTGGATAAATTGAGCGACTTGGTTTACGGCATAAGAGATGTCTGGTCGTGTAATGGTTAGGTACTGAAGGGCACCAACTAGGGAACGATAATGTGTAGGATCATTGTAACGCTCACCAAGAGTAGAAAACGTCTCATGAGCAACAAGAGGGGTGTGGACTGGCTTGGCATCCAATAGATCCGCTATTTGGAGAATGTCACGAGCATATTTCGATTGACTGAGAAATAAGCCATGAGAGGTGCGAGAGACCTCAAGACCAAGGAAATAGTTGAGATCACCGAGGTCCTTGATAGCAAATTCTCGATTTAGTTTAGAAATAAATGAGGTGATGACATCAGGCATGTTACTAGTCAAAATGATATCGTCAACGTAGACGAGCATGTACATCATACAAGTGCCTTTTTTAAAAATAAATAGAGAATGATCGGCCCTACTGCACGTGAAGCCATTTTGGAGAAGAAACGAGCTAAGTCTCTGGAACCAAGCTCGTGGAGCCTGTTTAAGCCTATATAACGCTTTGTTTAGACGACACACATGATTAGGAAACCGAGAGTCAATGAATCCAGGGGGTTGTTCCATGAATACAAGCTCATTTAGATTACCGTGAAGAAATGCGTTATTAACATCGAGTTGATGAATTGTCCAATTATTGAGGACCGCTAAGGATAAGACAACACGAACGGTAGCAGCCTTGATAACAGGACTAGACGTGTGAGAAAAATCAATACCCGGTATCTCACTGAATCCTTGTGCCACGAGTCTAGCTTTGTAGCGTTCAATGGTACCATCGACCCGAAACTTTGTGAGATAAAGCATTTGGCACCAATAATATTATGATTCGTTGGACGGGGAACTAAAGTCCATGTGTGGTTTTTGTGAAGGGCATCAAGTTCTTTTTGCATGGCAACGATCCAATGTGGGCTTTTGATGGCAGATTTGAGGCCTTTTGGGTCGCGAGCTGCAAACAAAGCAGCAAATAAAGTGGTATGTGAGATGAGCAAGATCGGCTTGATGTTTTGGTTTAAAGATCCCATTATTTGACCTGGTTGTCATCGGATGTGTTGAGGTTATGGATGGTGTTGGGGCAGTCACGGAGGCAACATGTGACGCCCTAAACCCAGCAGGGCACCGGAGGCACGTCACATAGTTGGATTAACATTCTAAATACAAATCAGAGCCTTTGTCATACAGCGGAAGACTAAACATAATTACATGTCAACCCAAATTTATAAAAACATTTTACATATAATAGTATTTGATTATACATATCCTTTTTACATTATTAACAGGTCCTACACCCTATGTCAGCAGCTACTCCGGGATAGCATCCTTATTTAGCTCATGCTTGCTTTCCTCTATTATTAGAGGATTCTTCCTTACCTAGCACACATATTACACACTCAAAATATCAGATAAACTGGTGAGTTTTAAATTTTTATTAAAACAATAACGACTTCTCATCACATATAAAAGTCATATTTATATTGGCAATATAATAAAATCAACTTTAACTTTACTTTGTCCCACCGGACTCGTCCCACCGGACGTCAGTTTCCCACCAGAAACTGTAATTACTATCTCTCATCCAGTAGAATGCCAATTTAATCATCTAGGGTCGTCACCACAAGAGGTTCACAAAGCTGAGTGATCGTCATCACTCCTTTTCACTGTATAGTCTACACACACAGGCATCTTACCCTAACTGGTAGGCCTGTAAATGAACCGAACGTTCATGAACTGTTCATGAACTGTTTGGCGGGAAGTTCGTTTATGTTCGTTTATTTAGGAAATGAACGAACATGAACAAAAAATTCATGTTCGTTTAATTAAACGAACAAACATGAACACATGCTTTGTTCGTTCATTTACGTTCATGAACGTTTGTTTATGTTCGTTCATTTACGTTCGTTTATGTTTGTTTATTTATGTTCGTTTATTTATATATATTAATATATTAATAAAAGGGTATTATGTGTTAACATTTGAAACATAAGTGTATTAAGTTATACAAGAAACCTATAAGTTTAGTAAGATTTTAATTTCCACTAATACACCTAAAAATTTCAAAATGATCATTTAAGTTTTTTTTTTGTTCAGTTTTGTTTGTTTATTATGGTTCATTTATGTTCGTTTATTATTGTTCATTTGTGTTCGTTTATGTTCGGGAGCTGTTCATTTAGTTTTTTAACGAACAAACATGAACGAACACGAACATTTTTATTTTCTTAATGAACAAACATGAACAAAAAAACATGTTCAATAATGTGTTCGTGTTCGTCTTCGCTAAAAGTTAAATGAACGAACACGAACATGCTGATGTTCGTGTTCGTTTGGTTCATTTACAGGCCAACTAACTGGCCTCTAGAGATTTACATTACATCAAAACAATTTCTTTACTTATTGCCAATATTATCACATTAATTTACACACCACACATTCTTTCCTTTAGCACCAGTTTCAATACATTTCCATTTGTCATTAAACCCCATCTGACCCATTGTAATCATTACCATCACGTAATGATTAACAATGTTCACATAACCGTTCATTATCCCAACTTTACCCTAACAGCCCCACGAGCTGTTAGTAATGTATAAACATCATTATTACAATTCTGGTGCTAAAACATTCAAATTATTTATCATTGTATGTATGCTAGCCCGTATACTAAAACCACACATTTAAAAGGGCTTAGAACTCACCTTATTAACTTCCTCACGACAATCTACACAATCCACGTACACGAGATAAATAATCCTTCTTCTAATCAAGGTATATCTAAAGTAATAAACCTTGATTCAGTAAACTATTCTCAAACAGGACTTCTATGCGAATGAACACTTATGCGGATGAACATCCAATCGTGCGAATGGACCTCATGCGACTGAACCTTCAGTCGTACGACTGACCATTCATTCGCACGACTGAGTCCTCATTCGTGCACAGTGATCACTCGTCTTCATTCGGTCTTCTAACCAGGCGACTGGGTTCTCAGTCGCACGACTGAACCTTTATTCGCACTCAGTCGCACGACTAGACTCTCATTCGCACGACTGAGGCATGCGACTGAGCCCATTCATCTGAAACGGATCAGTAGCTGTGTTCTTGACATTTTTGATCCAAACTTACTCAAAATTTGAGTTTTAACCATTCAAATCATGTCATATTCAAAACATATCATATACACATCGTTTACAATGGTTTCGGATCATTATTTTATCAAAACTTCATAAAAACTCGATCCGAATTCCCGGATTTTAACTTAGAAAAGAACCAGACCAAATTAATGATTTAAACGTGTTATTGGATCAAATTCAATCATATTCACAGCTTATAACATATCAAGATTGATCCGTGACATCCAAAACTTACCGAAACGGAGTTGCCTTAGTCAATTTCGTGAGAACAGGGGTGTTTGGGTGTAAAGGGAACAAGATAATGAAGATGATGCAGATAGGAATCTGCTTTTGAACCCTCTTCACCGCCTTACTTATCCACACATACTTCTTAACCGTCTTGCACCCAGTCGCACGACTGAACCCCATTCGCACGACTGAATCGTGCGACTGAAGCCCATACGCCTACCATTCGTGCGATTGAGTCTCATTCGCACGTAAGGGGTGCGACTGATGTTCATTCGCATGCAAGTCATGCGACTGAACACCAATCTTAACAAACAAACTCAACTTAATTAATTAAACATAACAATAATAAAATTACAAGTCCGGATTTAGAAACCGGATGTTACAACTCTCTCCCCCTTAAATAGGTTTCGTCCCCGAAACCGACTATTTAAACAACTGGGGATAATCTCTTCTCATCTCATCTTCCGATTCCTAGGTGAAATCAGACCCCTTTCTATTCGACCACTGTACTTTAACTAACTCAATAGTTTTATTTCTCAATCTTTTCATCTTTCTGTCTACTATAACAGTAGGTTTCTTAACATAATTCAACTTATCATCCACCTCTATATCATCTAAAGGTACGTATGCACTTTCATCGGCTAAACACTTGCGCAACTGTGATACGTGAAAAGTTGGGTGGATTCCTTGCAACTGATCTGGTAATTCTAGTTTATAGGCTATTTCTCCAACTCGTTCTATAATTCTAAACGGTCCTATAAAACGAGGACTTAACTTTCCCTTCTTTCTGAATCTGATAATTCCCTTCCAAGAAGATACTTTCAACATAACTCTATCTCCTACTTCAAACTCTATATGCCTTCGCCTTTTATCTTCATAAGACTTTTGTCGATCCTGAGCCGCTTTAAACCGAGCTTTGATCTGATCCAATTTCTCATTTGTAGCCTGTACAATTTCCAAACTACCCAACTCCTTCTGCCCAATTTCTCCCCAACATATCGGACTCCTGCACTTTCTGCCATATAACATCTCATAAGGGGCTCTCCCAATTGTGGAATGATAACTATTATTGTAGGAGAATTCAACTAATGGCAAATGCCTATCCCAACTACCACCAAAATCTATAACACAAGCTCGTAACATATCTTCAACTGTTTAGATAGTCCTTTCAGTTAACCCATCAGTTTCTGGATGAAAAGATGTGCTGTGTAATAAACGAGTACCCATATCTTCATGAAACTTTCTCCAAAACCTCGAAGTAAAACGTGTATCTCCATCCGACACAATAGATAATGGTACTCCATGACGAGCAATAATTTCTTGAATAAACAATTCTGCTAACTTCTCATAGTTATACGTTTCTTTGATTGGTAAGAAATGCCCGCTACGTGTCAATCTATCCACTATGACCCAAATGGTATCATAACCTTTAGCTGTACGCGGAAGCTTAGTTATGAAATCCATTGTCAACTCTTCCCACTTCCATTTTGGGATCTCTAAGGGTTGAAGCTTACCATATGGCTTTTGATGCTTAGCTTTAACTTGAAGACATGTCAAACACCTATTCACATACTGCATCACATTAAACTTCATACCTGGCCACCAATATTCTTGTTTTAAGTCTTTATACATCTTAGTAGCACCAGGGTGTATAGAATATCTGGATTTATGAGCTTCACCTAGCACCAACTCTCTCATCTTAATTGGAACCCACATACGACCACATTTTGTCTTAACCCCAAAACTATTTTCTTCCAGATCTTTTGTTTGACCTTTCATTCGTTCTCGTTTCACGTTCTCCTCCTTAATGCTTCTAATTGAGCTTCCCGTAACAGGATGGTAAAGTATTTCACAATCATAATCTTTCACCAATTCTAACCATCTCCGCTGGCGCATGTTTAATTTTTTCTGATCGAAGAAATATTTCAAACTCTTATGATCCGTGTGAATCGTACATTTCGTCCCATATAAGTAATGCCTCCATATCTTCAAGGCAAATACCACTGCTGCTAATTCCAGATCATGCGTCGGATAATTCTTTTCATGTTCTTTCAATTGTCTGGAAGCATAAGCTATTACTCATCCCCTCTGCATCAATACACAACCTAAACCATGATACGCAGCATCTGAATAGATTACTAAATCTTCATTTCCATCTGGCAACGACAACACTGGTGATTGAGTTAATTTCTGCTTTAGTTCTTGAAATGCATTTTCTTGTTCTGGTCCCCATACGTATTCTTCATTCTTTCTTGTCAGCTTCGTTAACGGGGATGCAATTTTGACAAAATCCTGAATAAATCTTCTATAATAACCAGCCAGACCCAAGAAACTACGGATTTCAGATGGCGTCTTTGGAGGACTCCACTTCATTACTGTTTCAATTTTGGCAGGATCTACTAAAATACCTTTTGCATTGATCACATGTCCTAAAAATTGTACTTCCCGTAACCAAAATTCACACTTAGAAAATTTTGCATAAAGCTTTTCTCTTCTCAACCTTTCCAACACTTCACGAAGATGGCAAGCATGATCACCCTCATTCTTTGAATAGATCAGTATATCATCAATAAACACAATTACTGATCGATCTAACATTGGCTTACATACTCTATTCATCATATCCATAAAAGCAGCAGGTGCATTTGTCATCCCAAAAGACATAACCAAAAATTCATAGTGACCATAATGTGTACGAAACGCTGTCTTAGGTATATCTTCTTCCTTAACTTTCAACTGATGATAACCAGAACAGAGATCTATCTTAGAAAACCAACTGGCTCCCTGTAACTGATCAAAAAATCATCTATCCGTGGGAGTGGATACTTACTCTTTATTGTCAACTTGTTTAATTCTCTGTAATCGATACACATACGCATACTCCCATCTTTCTTCTTTACAAACAACACTGGAGCACCCCACGGGGAAGAACTGGGTCTAATGAAACCTCTTTCTAGCAAATCTTCAGTCTGTTTCATTAATTCCTTCAATTTCGATGGAGCTAGTCTGTAAGGTGACTTGGCTACTGCTTAGCACCCGGAATTAAATCAATTCTAAACTCAATTTCACGATCTGGAGGAATACCCGGTAATTCTTCTGGAAACACATCTATAAAATCTCTAACCACAGGAATGTCCTCTATCTTTTTCACAAGCTTTTGAGAATCGATCACATGTACTAAATAAGATGCACACCCGCGACTCATTAACTTATTAGCTTTCATCATGGATACTATCTTTACAGTTGACTCTTCTCTATCACCATATACACTAATCATTTCCCATCAGGCGCTCTTAACTGAATTAGCTTCTTATTACATACAATATGAGCTTCATAGTTCACCAACCAATCCATACCCAAAACTACATCAAACCCTCCTAACACCATAGGGTATAGTTTAACAGGCAATCTATATCCTTCTAATTCAATAAAGCAACCCTCAATCATACTACTAATTATCACAGATCTATCATTAGCAGTTTCCACTATAAAGGCTACCTCTAATGGTCGAATTTCACATGCAAGCATGGGGCAAAAAATAACAGATACGAAACTTCCACTCGCACCAGAATCAAATAACACGTTAGCTGGAATCCCATTAACTAGAAACGTACCTGAGACTACATCTGGCAAAGCTTTAGCCTCACTAGTTGACATAGAATATGCTCGCCCCTTAGCCACACTCGACGCTTCTCCTGACCCTTTCATCGACCTAACGGTTCAGACTTTCTAACTGCTAGTTTTGGACATTCACTTCGAATATGCCCCGTTTCCCCACATTCATAACATCTACGAAGGCCCTCACTACATTCATTAGCATAATGTCCTAACTTCCACATTTAAAACAAGTTCTACTACCAATCATACATTCACCCTTATGTAGCTTGCCACATTTCCCGTAACGTGGCAGCTCATTTCTGACATTCCTTTGGAATTGACCCCTTTCAAACCTACCCTTCTTCTGAAAACTTAGATTCTCAAATCTTCTCTGCGCTGCAGGTTCTTCACGCTTCCTTTTACTTCCATCAGGAGCAACATCACTACCAAAAACTTCTTGATACATGTCTGCTGCTAAGTTTACCGTCAACTGGTAACTACTCGGGGCAGATGATCTAACCAACTTTCTAACCTCCTGAGGCAACCCCTGGGTATACCTCAAGATTTTCTTTTCTTCAGGAACCACTAAATGTGGCACCAATCTCGCCATCTCTTCAAACTTAGATGTGTATTCCCTATGGGACATATTACCTGCCTGAAACTGCAGGAAATTCATCTCTATTCGATCCATCTCGCCTTTCGGACAAAACTTGTCTGACACTAACTTCTTAAATTCAGGCCACAACATTTTATCAGTAGCCTCTTCGCCTAACGTTTGGATTATCGTATCCCACCAATACAGAGCCTCACCTACAAACGAGTGGGCTGCAAACTTTACTTTCTGATCCTCCCTACACTCACTCAACTTGATCACGGCTTCCATTTCACGAAGCCATTTATAAGTGGCTACCACATCCATAGCCCCAGAAAACTGTGGAGGATTACATTCCTTAAACTGACTATACGTAACTCCCTTTCTCTCACTAGACTTCTCAGCTTTATCAACATTCCTATTTTCATCAGGTCTAGCTACATTTAAGGCCTTACGAACCTCCTCAGCAATTGCATCACGAAATTGTTGTCTCGTCATACTAAGCACCTCTGTGCTTTCATCAACATTTCTTTCTGAGGTTCCACCTTGCATTCTTTCGCCCTCCCTATCAGCCATAACCTATTAAAACGAGATCAGGATTATTTGGTACTCGCATGAAAGTATATAACCAGAATACTATAAGTAAAGTAAATTATTAATAATGTTGGCCAAGTACTATTAATTGTTTACTTTACTTTTACTATTCTCGTTATTCCTTCTCATGTTCGTCCCATCACCTTCTATTGTTTTAATAAACTATTCTATCTACCTATCCCGCTGGCATATCTATTTTCTAGTTATAGTCTAGTTATTAAGACACTAGATCCCTTTAACTACTGCTCTGATACCAACCTGTGACGCCCTAAACCCGGCAGGGCACCGGAGGCACGTCACATAGTTGGATTAACATTCTAAATACAAATCAGAGCCTTTGTCATACAACGGAAGACTAAACATAATTACATGTCAACCCAACTTTATAAAACATTTTACATATAATAGTATTTGATTATACATATCTTTTTACATTATTAACAGGTCCTACACCCTATGCCAGCAACTACTCCGGGATAGCATCCTTATTTAGCTCATGCTTGCTTTCCTCTATTATTAGAGGATTCTTCCCTACCTAGCACACATATAACACACTCAAAATATCAGATAAACTGGTGAGTTCTAAATTTTTATTAAAACATTAACGACTTCTCATCACATACAAAAGTCATATTTATATTGGCAATATAATAAAATCAACTTTAACTTTACTTTGTCCCACCGGACATCAGTTTCCCACCAGAAACTGTAATTACTATCTCTCATCCAGTAGGATGTCAATTTAATCACCTAGGGTCGTCACCACAAGAGATTCACAAAGCTGAGTGATCGTCATCACTCCTTTTCACTGTACAGTCTACACACATAGGCATCTTACCCTAACTGGCCTCTTGAGATTTACATTACATCAAAACAATTTCTTTACTTATTGCCAATATTATCACATTAATTTACACACCACACATTCTCTCCTTTAGCACCAGTTTCAATACATTTCCATTTGTCATTAAACCACATCTGACCCATTGTAATCATTACCATCACGTAATGATTAGCAATGTTCAGATAACCGTTCATTATCCCAACTTTACCCTAACAGCCCCACGAGCTGTTAGTAATGTATAAACATCATTATTACAATTCTGGTGCTAAAACATTCAAATTATTTATCATTGTATGTATGCTAGCCCGTGTATTAAAACCACACATTTAAAAGGGCTTAGAACTCACCTTATTAACTTCCTTACGACAATCTACACAATCCACGTACACGATATAACTAATCCTTCTTCTAATCAAGGTATATCTAAAGTAATAAACCTTGATTCAGTAAACTATTCTCAAACAGGACTTCTATGCGAATAAACACTTATACGGATGAACATCCAATCGTGCGAATGGACCTCATGCGACTGAACCTTCAGTCGTACGACTGACCATTCATTCGCACGACTGAGTCCTCATTCGTGCATAGTGATCACTCGTCTTCATTCGGTCTTCTAACCAGGCGACTGGGTTCCCAGTCGCATGACTGAACCTTTATTCGCACTCAGTCGCACGACTAGACTCTCATTCGCACGACTGAGGCATGCGACTGAGCTCATTCGTCTGAAACGGATCAGCAGCTGTGTTCTTGACGTTTTTTATCCAAACTTACTCAAAATTTGAGTTAACCATTCAAATCATGTCATATTCAAAACATATCATATACACATCGTTTACAATGGTTTCGGATCATTATTTTATCAAAACTTCACAAAAACTCGGATCCGAATTCCCGGATTTTAACTTAGAAAAGAACCAGACCAAATTAATGATTTAAACGTGTTATTTGATCAAATCATATTCACAGCTTATAACATATCAAGATTGATTCGTGACATCCAAAACTTACCGAAACGGAGTTGCCTTAGTTAATTTCGTGAGAACAAGGGTGTTTGGGTGTAAAGGGAACAAGATAATGAAGATGATGCAGATAGGAATCTGCTTTTGAAACCTCTTCACCGCCTTACTTATCCACACATACTTCTTAACCGCCTCACACCCAGTCGCACGACTAAACCCCATTCGCACGACTGAATCGTGCGACTGAAGCCCATACGCCTACCATTCGTGCGATTGAGTCTCATTCGCACGTAAGGGGTGTGACTGAAGTTCATTCGCATGCAAGTCATGCGACTAAACACCAATCTTAACAAACAAACTCAACTTAATTAATTAAACATAACTATAATACAATTACAAGTCCGGATTTAGAAACCGGATGTTACACAACAGGTTCGGTAGGAGGTGGGATAGGATTAGGGGAGGGAGGAGAGTCAGATTGGTTGGACGAAGATGGGCTAGTAAGCGGGTTGGGTGGAGGGGTGGATAAGGAAGGTGGGCTATTTGGAGGAGAGATGAATATAGTGGGTTGAGGAAAAACAGTAGAGTGACCAGGTTGAACTGCAACAGGATCGGGTGGGCAACCCATGCATGTTGGGAATTGAACTGTGGAGGGAATAGCTTGGGCATTGGGTAATGGGCTTGATGGGGTACATGTGGGTGGGGAAGGTCATCCAGAAAGGAGTTAGTATTAGGGAAACTAGGATTAGAATGTGAGGAATGGTCACTGAAGGGAAAGGAACCTTCATCAAATTTGGCATGGCGAGTGATGTAGATTCGTGAAGTAGTCGGGTCGAGACAACGGTAACCTTTGTATTGGGAGGAATATCCCAAGAAGATACACGGAAGACTCCATGGGGCAAGTTTGTGGGGAGCATAGTTTCGTAGGTACGGATACACCCGACATGCAAAGGCTTTGAAGTTTGCTTAAGTAGGTTTGTATTTGAATAATATTTCAAATGGTGATTTTCTTTATAGAACTGTCTAGGGCAGACGGTTAATAATATAAACGGCCGAAGAAAAAGCCTCTACCCATATGATACAGGAACATGACCATTAAACATCATAGCTAATCCGGTTTCAACAACGTGCCGGTGCTTTCGTTCAACACGCCCATTTTGTTACGGAGTATATGGGCATGAAAGCCGGTGAAAGGTACCATTGTTCTCAAATAATTGTTTGACACAAGTACTCAGGAACTCCGTTCCACCATCACTTTGAAAGATCTTAATAGTACATGAAAGTTAAGTTTGCACAAACTTCATAAATATGGATAAATACTTGGAAACTCAGACTTTGTTTTCATAGGGTAAAACCAACTAAACCGAGAGAAATCATCCACAAATAGGACATAAAACCAATAACCATCAATGGATGTAACCAGGGAAGGGCCCCACAAATCACAATGAACAAGTTCTAATGGGTGTGCTGCACGTTTGGCATTAAGCTCAAAAGATAAACGATGTCCTTTTGACATTTCACAAGATGAACAAATAATTGGTTTTGGTAAAAGAGATGTAACAGATAAACAACCAGTTTTATTAAAAAGTAAAATAGTGTCAAATGATACATGGCCAAGATGAACGTGCCACAACTCAAATGAAGCTTTTGAAGAAGACGCAACAAAAAGGGCCTGATGGTCGGAGGTCAACACGTACATGCCATTTTCACACTTTCCTTGAGCTAGAGTTTCCCTTGTCGTCCGGTCCTGGATATAAAAATACGGTTTGGAAAATAAAACGTCCACGTGGTCATCGTGAGTCAATTTACTAACAGAAAGTAAGCTTTTTTGCAGATCAGGGAGAACCAATACATCATTTAACATGATGTTAGGCATAAGTTTAGTATGTCCAATATGAGAAACTTGAATTCTATGACCATTACCAAACGTAACATGTGCCTTACCATTAAAAGGAGCGGATGTAACCGTATCCAGAGATGGGGTCATGTGATCTGTAGCCCCTGAATCAACAAACCAATCCGGACTGGAAGTGGTCACTTGACACTGCGCATGAAATGCTCTAGCAAGATCCGTCTCCGTTGGAACAGTGGGTTTATTGGCAAATTAAGGTAAATTGGGACATTGATTGGCATAGTGTCCATTTGTGCGACATAGTTTACAATGAGGTGGTCTCCGACCACGCCCACGACCACTAACAAGACGACCACGATAGGACCTACTAAACTCGAGCAGAACTA
The DNA here is from genome assembly GCA_024085815.1 of Flaveria linearis. Taxonomy (NCBI): domain Eukaryota; kingdom Viridiplantae; phylum Streptophyta; class Magnoliopsida; order Asterales; family Asteraceae; genus Flaveria; species Flaveria linearis. The sequence continues at coordinate 83,662,926 of CM044007.1, forward strand.
GTCGGGGGGCGACAAGACCGTTCAGCAGAGAAGGCAACAAGAGAAGATGAAGTACCGTGTAAGGAGCGCAGAAATAGTTCATGACTCTCGGCATGAGCCAGCAAGTCACGGAACAATGGAACGGGTCTGGATGTACGAATAGCAGTGGAGAAGCCTTCAAAGGACGGTCCCAAACCACAAAGGAACCAATGTAATTTGTCAGCATCATCAACTGGATGCCCGATTGCAGCTAATTGGTCGCATAAAGTCTTAAACATCCTGCCAAAATCAGCCACAGAAGATGAACCCTTGGTGGATAGACGTAATTGATTGCGGAGGTTATGCATACGTTCAACAGAATAGTTGTTGTAGGCGGCTTCAAGGGCAAGCCAAATTTGGTGAGCGGTGGTTAAACCGATAACCTCGGCAATGGCCTCCTCTGACAGCGAGGTGTTGAGAATGATTATTGCCTTCTGGTCAGCCACAAGCCAGGCAGAGTAGGTCGAATTAGGAACAAGTTTATCACCTGTAACGATCTCTGATGTAGGGATTTTGAGAGAACCATCAATATGGGGAAGAAGATTTGAAAGGAGAATATTAAGAGTATTTGATTCTTTCATAGAAGATAATTGGAGGAGGACAAACGGATTGTTATCATATGAAGAATGGTGTTCATGGAGATAGTTGAATCAGACGAAGAGGATGCCATGGAGAAAGGAGAAATGCAGAGGAAGACGAAGGTGAAGAGAAGGCAGGTTAGGAAGAGAAAAAGATGAGGAGGGGATCGAAAGAGGCGTATGATACCATGTAAATGATATGACTTTTTGATATCCCCAGATAAGGGATATGCAAGCATTATATAGATACAAAAGTTACACATAAGTACAAAAGTATAAACAAACTACAAACAAAGAACAAATGGAATTTAAACATTAACACAAACCCACCACTCCCACCCTTCATCCCCGACTTCAGCCTAACCTTCTTGTGCTAGCCCGCTGCCGCCACCTCACATCCGTCGTCTCCCCTGTCAGCGCCATTACCGTCGTATCCCCATCGTCGCCCCTCCCCCACATTCATCTTCCCGATAAAACCCACCACCGCTGTTGCTTGCTCACCAGAATAGTAGTTGCTTGCTCCCCTGGCAGATGTGACCTTGGATAAAGGGAGGGCGAGGTGGCGATCGGTAGCGGTTGACAATGGGAGTGCGGGTGGCAATCGGAGGTGGGAGTTGCGGTGGCGGCCGGAGTTGGGACAACCGACTGTGGAAGTCAAAAAAAGATTAAATGGGTTTTTTGTTTCATTTTATTGTGGGCCCCACTCTATTATGTTAATAAATTTTATAATCTAATATTTTAGTTTTTAATTTTAAATGAGGGATGTTTTGGTCATTTAATACTCATCTAACAGTCACTTAACAGAAAATGTTAACACCGTCAGTGACGGAGCTTGAGTAAAATTTTTGAAAAAATTTACACTATCGAGCCGAAAATTTACGGCCCCAATGAAGCTTCGCCCCTGAACACCGTCAGACAAAAGTACGAAGATAGAAACGATTTGCAAAGCTCAAGCTAATAATAAAGACAAAATAAATGTTGGTAATCAAGTGAATACAGTTTGCACTCATGGACGAAAACCGAAATTAAGTATTAATTTTATTATAAAATACCCACGTGAATTAACATTTGTATGAACGGGAATAAAATGAACTTCTATCTTTTAATACCGACAAAAATTTACAGAAAGATAATAAAAATAATATTAAATATTAATACGAAAAATCTCACACCATCATCACCTCCACATAAACTCTCAAAGATAACACACACTCACACTCACACACACACGAGCACACACTTCATTCTTCATTCTCACTGCATCTTCATCTTCTTCAATCACCAAACCCTAATGGTCACCTTACTCAACCACTCAATCTCACTACACCCCCCACCCCACCGCCCCCAATTCTCCCACCACCATCATCACCACCACCATCACCACCACCATCACCACCACCGTCCGCCGCCGTGCCCTCTCAAACCCCACCACCACCGCACCACCATAACCTGCATCGACAACAACCGTTCGTTCACCTCAAACGCCAATCAGAACCAACAGCCACAGAGAACGTTGTTCCCCGGAGGGTACAAGCGGCCGGAGATCAAAATCCCCAATGTAGTGCTTCAATTGAGCCCTGAGGAAGTGATGGCTGATCGGGAGGTGGTGGTTGATGCTGTTGATCAGGCGGTTTCGGGGGCTGTTGGGGTGGTGGTGTTGGAGTGTGGTGAGGGGAGTGGGAGGGTGCTGTATGATGCTGCTTGTTTGCTGAAATCGGTGATTAGGGATAGGGCTTATTTGTTAGTTTCTGAAAGGGTGGATATTGCGACTGCTGTTAATGCTAGTGGCGTTGTGGTTTCGGATCAAGGTTAGAAGTTTGTTGCATTTTGATGCTCTGATTTTGCCCTAATTTTGGATCTGAGGGTGGTTGAATGTTGATTAGGTCTACATTTGTGCATTATTATTGGCGCCCGCGAATTCGCATTAGATTATTTTGGTAGTTTAGCCTTGATATTGGATATTGATCCGACAATCATATCATATTGGGATTACAGTTTTATTCAGTATGTGTTTTAGTACCTGTTTCTGTAATTGGTGCACTGTGAAGTGATTGCTAATACACATATCACATTGTCATTGTGTATGTGTTTTACATGAACACATTAGGTTCTTTAATCATGTCTTCTACCTGTTTGACCCGTTCAACCAGTTTGCATATAGCTATCTTTTTTAACTTATCTGGCTGACCATGGCCCAGATAAAGGCGTACATAATTAAACCGTCAAAATTAGCATCTTTGTAGAATTAGCTAGTTAGATTCTGAGTATAAGCCTATAAGGGAATGTTTAGATGTGTGTTTCAGCTGATTATTTAATCTTGAGGTTGTGGGTCAACGTGGCAATCGTTTTGAGAAACAGTTGTAAAGTTGCTGTAAGTAAAATAATTCTCAAGGTAAATGTGACATTACCTAACCTATCCTTATTTGATTCTGATTCTTTCTGTAAAAAAAACTTCACCTTTTTCTCCTTTATTTTCCGTGGTACTAATAACATGCTTATGTCTTCTATAATTTAAAACAGGTTTACCTGCCATTGTTGCAAGAAATACAATTATGGATTCAAGATCTGACTCTGTTTTTCTTCCATTAATCGGAAGAAAAGTGCAAACTACAAACGCTGCCATTAATGCCTCCAGTTTTGAAGGTGCTGATTTTCTAATCTATGAAAACAATAGAGAAGAAATTATAGAGGATTCATCAATTTCTGCAATCAATCAAATTAAAATTCCAATATTTGTATCCCTTGGCGCAATTAATGAAGATAAATTATTTAACAAAATGTCATATATGTTACAATCTGGAGCAAGTGGCTTGGTTGTTTCACTGAACGTATTGCAATGCATCTGGTTGGGCAATAGCATAGTTTGACCGGTCAAAGGTTTCCAAGTGAAAAGGGGTCCACGGGTTTTGTGAATTTGTTGGATCAAGAAATTGAGTTGATACAAACAGAGAGATCGTTGCTGCTTGAAGCAATTGATGTTATCCAGAGAGCTTCTCCTCTGGTGATCTTTCAATCTTGCTATTTAGTAGCCAGGTTTTCTTTTGGTTAAAATTATAGGTGGCATTGTGGAAAGATTTTCCTTTCTTTTCTTTACATTCTTTTTTTTTTTTTTTTTTGGGGGGGGGGGGGTAAGGGGTGATAATGACAACTTTTATTGCTGCCAAGATAAGTGGGCCAACATGGAAACACTTTTTTGTCTTTGTTTTTCTTGAATTTTATAAAAATTTAATGTTTTTAAATTTTAGTAATGGATAAAAGATTGGTGATTGTCAGAAATACACTATGAAATTTTGTTGAATTCTTGAATAAGTACATGGCCTTTATCTTTGCATGATTTAATCCTTTTGATTCATAAAACTTAATGAATAGGTCTTTTTATAAGGTTAGTTAAGGAACTTAATCAAGCAAAAACAGGACCTTTTTTCGTTTAAATAAGGAAGTTGAATACTTTAATCATGCAATACGGACCTCTCAGCTAACTACCAGATTTACTCATGCGAAAATAAAAATCCTGGGACTTATGTGTGAATTTAACACAAGTCAGGTTTTTTTTGCATCTGCTCTTGTTACACTTTAGGTGACGTTGACATTTTCAACTTCTTTTTTCATTTTAGATAGTTTTCTTGATGATGTGTATAAATGTAGACAAATGAAAACCCAAATCGATCTGTTTAGTTTTTTACCCTTAAATGGATTGAATGACCTCCTCTGAGACCGAATGGTTAGATTTTCAGTTCGAATTATATTCATGTAGACTGATTAGTTAATTTGGATGGATTTCTATTTCAGATGGAGGAAATTTCGCTTCTCAATGATGCTGTTTCACAACTCAGTGAGCCTTTCTTACTGGTTATAGTGGTAATTGTGCGCTGAACTTCAACAAATTCTGGTTCTGCGGGTGTAAATTGGTATTAGCTCTTAATTTCAAATGATTTTACTTTTATATTTGTTACAGAATCAAATTCAACTCGCATTTGGTACTTACTGGTTTAAAAGTGGATATTTTCACATGGTCCATATAAGTAATAGTAACATTAGGATTAGCAATTTGTTAAGGTTTTGTTTATTGACTTTTTCCTGTTGGTTAACCTCAGAATTCTGTTGATGAAATATGTTGCATCTATTTTCAAGTTAAGAATAGTAATAGGAGACGAAGTAGTGGCTGTAATTAGTGCGTATGCACCGCAAGTAGGATTAGGGGATACGGAAAGAAAGAAGTTCTGGGAGAGCTTAGATCACGTTATGGGAGACATACCTCGAGAAGAAAAAATATTCATAGGAGGAGATTTTAATGGGCATATCGGTAAGGACAACGATCATTTTCCGTCGGTGCATGGAGGCTTTGGGTATGGTCTGAGGAATGACGTCGGTAGGGAGCTCCTTGACTTTGCACTAGCGCATGAACTAAGCATCATAAACTCGTTTTTCAAGAAAAGAGAATCGCATCTAATTACGTTTAGCAGCGGCGGGAGACACACACAAATAGATTATTTGCTGATGAGGAGAGAAGACCGTAGCTCGTGGAAGGACTGCAAGACAATACCGGGACAGACAGTAGTCACTCAACATCACATGTTGGTGGCAGATCTACGACTGAAGAGAGCAATTATCCAACCAACTAAGAGAAGTAGACCTACGATCCGATGGGGACAACTCAAAGACGAAAAGATTACCATCTTTAGAGATAAAATCATACCAATGAACCTGAGTGGGCCACAGGAAGATGCCAACCAAAAGTGGGAGGCTATGGCAACTAGAGTCATTCAAGCAGCTAAAGAAACGCTTGGGACTACAACAAATAGGAAAATCGGTCATAAGGAATCCTGGTGGTGGAACGAAGAGGTACAAGAGAGGATAAGAATTAAACAACAAAGTTTTAGAGAGCTTTTACGCTGTAATAATGAGGAAGAACGAGCAGAGCTAAAAGATAAATACAAAGAGGTTAAACGAGAGGCGAAAAAGGCTGTGTCAGAGGCAAAGAACACAGCATACGAGAGGATGTATAAGCGATTAGAGACGAAAGAGGGCGAACATGACATGTTTAAGATCGCCAAGGCAAGGGAACGTAGTAGACAGGACTTGAGATTGGTGAAGTTTATAAAGGCCGCGGATGGAAAGGTCTTGGTGAGGGAGAAAGACATCAAGGGGAGATGGAAAACGTACTTCGATAACCTTTTCAACATAACGAACAGTAATCAACAAACGGATATCGATGAAACAAATCAAACGATGCAACAAAACAAGTGTTATTGTAGAAGCATCACAGTCGATGAAGTCAAAAGAGCTTTGAAGAAAATGGGAAGGGCTAAGGCGGTAGGGCCAGACAACATTCCGATAGAAGTGTGGAAGTGCCTTGGGGATGAGGGCCTACAATGGCTAACGGACTTATTCAACACCATCTTTAAGACAGGAAAGATGCCAGAGCAGTGGAGAAGTAGTGTCATAGTCCCCATATATAAGAAAAAGGGAGATGTCCAATGTTGCGCAAATTACAGGGGAATAAAGCTATTGAGCCACACGATGAAGCTATGGGAAAGAATTGTTGACACGAGAATTAGACGAGAAACTCAGATAGCGGTAAACCAATTTGGATTTATGCCAGGACGATCTACAACAGAAGCTATACACGTCATAAGGAGGATAATGGAGAAATATAGAGAAAAGAAAAGAGACCTACATATGGTATTCATTGACCTAGAAAAAGCCTATGACAGTGTGCCGCGGAAACTCATCTGGGAAAGCCTACGACTTAGAAAGGTACCAGAGAGGTATATCAAAATAATAAAGGATATGTATGACGGGGCAAAAACGTGTGTAAGAGCACCTGTAGGAGACACAGACTACTTCCCGGTGGAAGTAGGACTCCATCAAGGATCGGCATTGAGCCCATTCCTCTTCACAGTAGTGTTAGACGAGATTACCAAGTCTATAAAAGAGCCAGTCCCATGGTGTATGCTGTTTGCGGATGATATCGTCTTAATATCAGAATCTAAGACGGTGCTTAACGAGAGATTAGAACAGTGGAGAGCAGCACTAGAACGCAGGGGCTTAAGGATAAGTCGCTCTAAGACAGAATACATGCATTGTAACTTTAGTGGTGAGGCCGAGGAGGACACCCAAATCAGTATCCAGGGAATGGCGGTACCGCGGACAGCTAGGTTCAAATACCTTGGCTCGTACGTACAGGAAGATTGAGAGATACACAGCGATGTAGCACACCGTGTACAATCAGGATGGTGCAAGTGGAGAGCAGCATCAGGGATTTTGTGTGATAAGAGGTTCCCAGCCAAACTAAAGGGAAAACTATACAGAGTGGCAGTACGTCCAGCTATGTTATACGGCACAGACTGTTGGGCCATAAAGAAATCGCACGAGAGACAAATAGAGGTCGCAGAAATGCGAATGCTGAGGTGGATGTGTGGACATACAAGATTGGATCGGATAAGAAACGACGTCTTTCGCCAGAGGCTAGAGGTGGCTACTATCACAGAAAAAATAAGAGAGGGAAGATTAAGATGGTTTGGGCACGTGAAGAGGAGAACGATGGCAGCACCTGTCCGAGCAGTAGAGAACATCAGTTTAGAGGGTAGGAGGAGTAGAGGTAGACCTAGGTTGACTTGGGACGAGGTTATTAGGAGGGATATGATAGACTTGCATCTTTCTGAGAACATGATCGAGGATAGAAGTGAGTGGAGGCGTAGAATTAAAATTAAGGACTTTTAGTGGGTTTTGTGGGTGGGAAGGGTATACGGTAATACATGGTCGGACCACACTCGCTAGGTGTAGTTTTCCTCATATACCCTCTTTGGGGGCTACATGCCGTTTTTATTATGATTGTTATTGTTATTGACTGTGTTTTATCTTTGTGTGATATATATCTTTGTGAGATATATCTTTGTGTTGTATGCTTTATCAAATTCTTTATGTGATATATATCTGTGTGTTGTATGCTTTGTATTATGATTGTTATTGTTATTGACTTTGTTAACGAGTCGGGGGTCTCTTCGGGAGCGGTCTCTCTATCTTTCTAGATAGAGGAAAGACATGCCACCATATACCCCTCCCAGACCCTGCTCTCCAGCGGGATACACTGGGTATGTTTGTTTGTTTGTTTGTTATTTTCAAGTTAAGAATATGAATCTGAACACCAGGACAGAAACTAAATATGAAACTAAGTTGGTAGGGGTGGAAAAATCGGCAGGCTGGGTGATAGACCAGAATAGGTAAAGTTAAAGGGTATTAGTTAATTTATTATACATGATTGCATATGCTTGTAATCTTGTATTTAAATTGTGACCATTCTTAATAAAGCAATTTAGGTTGTAAATGGTTAGCATACTTTTGCAGCTTTTACATCGTTGATAGAGTTCCTTTTTAGCAACTTTCCTAGGTTTATTTATATTCATTTGTTATCAATAAAATATAACCCAAATTGACCCATTTTGACATAAACGAGTTAAAAATTGCCACCTGTACGGCAGGCAATAAAATAATGTTCACAAAATAAAAATCAGACAAGTTGGGGAAGTAGTGAGAGATTGCTTTAAAAGAAGTATTTGGAATAAATATAAAATTGCCTATACTAAACTGATGGATTATCTTATTCTGATTTTTCAACCTGAACAATCCTTTGTAGGCACATATCTAACATTCAAGTGTTCTAACATAAAATAGCGATGCAAGTTTTTACTAAACATGTTCCTGATATGAAAAATCTTATTGGGATGAAAGTGACTGTATTGCTAAGATTCCTGGGGGTTCTTTGTCTCTTTTTTCCCAATTAATCATGATTTTCTAATGACTTTAATCTTGCAGGGTGAATTTAATTCTGGAAAATCTACTTTCATAAATGCTCTTCTTGGGAGTAAATATCTAAAAGATGGAGTTATTCCTACAACAAATGAGATAACTTTTCTACGATATTCTGAGCTTGATTCTAATGAACAACAACGTTGTGAAAGGCATCCAGATGGCCAATATATATGTTATTTAGCTGCACCGATACTTGAGCATGTGAGTTGATAAACTTATTCATTTGTTCATATAACCCCTTTTCATTTTAACATTACTTTGGATAAGTAAATTATCCATGATCCCTTTTCTTTCTAACTTTGGATAAGTAAATTATCCGCCATACCTTAGGATTATGTGTGAAGCTCCACCCTTTTGGTTCTGTATCATATGCATATGAGAACTGTGAAGCCCTTATAAGTTTTAGGACTCATTTCCATTTCATTGGAGTGAAAAAAGTTGTTTGTTTCGGCTAATTAAATGGATTATTTCCAAAGGAATGTAATTCCTTCCATTTGGTTTTTTACATTCCATCATGAAATGCAACGAGAAATGATGTCGGGCGACCCATTCTTTCTGTCCTCTTGAGTAACATACTAACATAACTCTGTTTATATATTATTTAAATTTTCGATAAAATTTTTATTTCCAAATCTAACTACAAAAATAATTTTTTAAACAAAATTGTATACAAGGTTTTAATGAGCTCTTAGCATGGTTAATTTGGCTTACTTGTACATTGAAAATTCAATAATCCTTTTTAAATAATGTATAAAGTAAAGATGAAAAGATATACTTTATTATAATATTAAAAAATATATGGCTACTCATTCCATTCGCTAAAAACCAACCAGTCATGAAATCTGTCTCACTCAAGTGAATTGGTTTCGAGGATGCCATCCAATTAACTTGCTTATTACATTACACCATCCATTCCAGCCAACCAAAAACCCCTAGTTTTTGGACTACGAGTTTACTTCTATGTTTTAAGTTGATCTGGACATTATTTGGTCTCACATTGTCTATGACCAAGAATTTAAACCCTTTAGCTACTAGTTAGTTTTACAATTACTTATTTATTTTTGGTAAAACAGATGATCATTGTTGATACACCAGGAACTAATGTGATTCTACAAAGACAACAACGCTTGACCGAAGAATTCGTTCCCCGAGCAGATTTGCTTCTTTTTGTTATTTCTGCAGATCGTCCATTAACCGAAAGTGAGGTATAATATTGGGTGGATCAGGTTGGTTGGGTATGTGCTAGGGTCAGAATGATTATTTTTTTTCTCGCATGCGAAATCGGTCGGGTGAGGCCAAGTGTGTTATTTATCTTAAAACCTATATTATTGTCATGATACACTTTTTTTTTTAAATTAAAACAATTTTAGAGGGTTTTGCATTTTGAATACACTTTGGTGACTTTCAATCTGTTTGAACCTCTTGATCTGTTCAACTAGTTTTCCTTTTCGCCATCTTGTTAAAAGTTTAACCATTAGAGAGAGAAACCAAAAGCTACCTGTTGACCCTAAATGGGTCAAAAATGCCACCTTTACATGTCATGATCATGTGGCCATGTTTAAATTTGTGATGCGCTTCTTTATTCTAATGCTGATTATCGGTGTGTTTGGTGTTTTTTAGGTTGCTTTTCTGCGTTACACACAGCAATGGAAGAAAAAAGTTGTGTTTGTACTGAATAAATCTGATATGTACCAAACTCCCGCTGAGGTTCGTACATACTTCCCTTCAATCTTGTTTCTTTTTTTTGTTTTTGTTTTGGTGGGTGGTGGTTTTTTTTTTTTTTTTTTTTTTTTTTTTTGGTTGGGGGGGGGAGGTTGGGTGTTTTACTTGAGTGATTATTCAGTTTTATACTATTCGCCCACACCCCTGAGATAGTTGTGGCAAGGGATTCTTTTGGTTTGAAACCAAGTTAGAGCTGGCAATTTCAACCCATTTACTTACAAGTGGGTCATTTGGGTTGTATCATATCTCAAATGGGTAAAATTAGAAAATTTAGCTGAAAAATTAACCAGAACATGTTTGCGGGTCAATTCAACCCATTTCAACCTGTTACCCTACACACCCATTTTCAACCACTGATAATGAGTTATCTTCATGCATGTTCAACATTTATCTAAATAAATGCAGCTTGAGGAGGCAATTGGATTTATCAAAGAGAACACACAAAAGTTGTTACAGAACGAAGTAATATTGTTTCCCGTATCTGCCCGATCTGCCCTTGATAGAAAACTAGCAATAGCCAGTGTTGGAGAAAAGCATGAAGAAGTGTCAGGGGATGATTCTTATTGGGAAACAACAAGCTTTTATGACCTTGAGAAGTATTTATATAGCTTTTTAGATGGGTCTACAAGTACAGGAACTGAAAGAATGAAACTTAAACTTGAAACACCTATTGCAATTGCAGAACAATTGCTTTCTGCATCTCAAAAACTTGTGGAACAAGATTACCAGCAGGCCAAGAAAGATCTGATTTCAATTAAAGAGCTAATAAGTAGTGTAAAATATTATAAATCCAAGATGGAAGCTGAAAGTGTATCTTGGAAGAAACAATCTTTGTCACTGGTATGATATATAACAATTTTTTTTGAGTGGCAACTAAAAGTATTACAAACAAACAAATAAACAAACAAACCCAGTATATCCCACTTAAGAGCAGGGTCTAGGAGGGGTAGGTGGTGGCAAGTCTTTCCTCTATCCAGATAGGTAGAGAGACCGCTTCCAAAGAGACCCCTGGCTCGATAACAAAAGCAATAACGCTAACGAATCAACATATAGTCAAACATACGATATATGGAGGTCCCAAATATTCTACTTTTTTTTATTAATGCCGACATATATTAAAACTAATTTAAAAGCCAACCAATTATGTATATGATTTCATTTATACCAATTCCAACCTTAAAGCATGTTAGTTGATGAGAACATCCTTAAAATTATTTTATAAGTTATTTGTCTTCTCAAAAATTTGAGGGCACTATTCTCATCTGATGAAAAAAGCGCCCTTTGATTTTGAAAATATTACTGGTTAAAATTATTGTTTTTTAAAAAATTTGTGGGAATTATTATAATTTTTCTACAAATGAAGAAAGTGCTCCTACGGTTTCTTAAATTACGAAACATACCTTTGATGAGGCATTAACATGTAAGAGATCATTGTTCTGCGCAAACGCACGACTGAGCTTGAAATCATGGTCTTTTCTGAAATTGAAGGGCATTTTCATTATTCAACATGTTATCTTTGACAGAGTTGGTATAAATGAAACTTGATGCATACTTGAGTGGCCTATTGAAGAAAAGGTTGAATACTTGGGTGGTCTGCCCTTAAAATTTTTTAAGGTTATAAGAATATATATTTTTAAATTTGTTTTGGTGTTTTAAAATGCAGATAGATAAAACACAAGCACAGATTGTGGATCTTGTTGTTTCAACTCTGCGGTTATCCAATCTTGATCTTGTGGTGTCATATGTTTTTAGGGGTAATAAATCGCCGATGCCTGCGGTTGCAAGTGTTAGAAATGATGCCCTTGGCCCAGCATTACTGGAATCACAAGTAAGTAAATAAATAAATTTGGTGTTAATAAGAAGCGACAAAATGGCGAGTCGGGTTGACATAAAATGCCTTTTGTCCAGTATTTTTTTTTTTTGGAATTAATTAGTGTGTGAAATATGGTTACGAAAATCATACAAGTTTAAAAACTATCTAAATTTTTGAGTTTTCCGATCTATTCAACTGGTTCCTCTTAAGCTATATCTTTTTTATTAATTTACTTTTGATTTACGAATCTACCTTGTTAGACATGATGGGATCACATTGCACCTGTAAACCCGCCAAAATTCGTCCAAAGAGTTGTAAAGTCAATCTTTACCCCAACATGGAATTAAGGGGGTGTCTAAAAGTGTGTTTTGCAAAAAAGTTTGGATCATAATGCTAGGTTTAGGTGAATAATTTTATCTGTATCTGGACAGTCGATTGTTCTAAAACTTACTACTTAATTAAATTTGATTATTTTAACTATAACATAAATCTGATTCACCTTTTTACCCAAACACTCAAAACTTATCTAGTCATGATAATCAGATCAAAACATATTCAGAAACTGCATTTTGCTTATTTCTTGCTTTTGTCATGGAATTTCCTTAACGTGCAGAAATTACTAGAGGAATATGTGGTGTGGCTTAAGTCAAATAATGCCCGTGAAGTAAAATTTTACGAGGAAACTTTTGAGAAAAAATGGGCTTCATTTATGGTCTCAGGAAACCAATCTATGTCAGAAACACATAAGTTGGTTGAGAAAGAAAATAAATTCAGTATCAAAGTAGTAGAGGACTTCAGTGCTGCTGCTGCTTCCAAGCTATTTGAGCAAGAAATTCGTGAAGTGGTGAGCTTTATTTTGCCATACGAGTGGGTGGATGGTCTAAATGGGTTCATTTTTTGGAAATATTTAAGTGGGCGGGGCAATGGGTGAACTTGGATTCATTATCAAGACAAGTCAAACGGGTTTAGTTGACCAGGCAAACACTGTTTTTTAAGACTCTTGACTTTCTTAATTTATTAATATATGACATAAACTACCAACACACCTTTCCATTTTCACAATTGTACCTTAGTCGTTGTAGTATTCTTTGTATATTCGAATCATTAAAAGATGACTTCATGTCATGTTTTGGTCATTTTATCTATTAATTTAACATTGTATAAATCGGGCATTTCTATATATAAAACCCTGTTTTATTGTTAACACCCATTTATGTATATATACCATGTTAAAATAAATAATCCAATTTCACAAGGATGTTGTAAGTATCTGATAATGCTTGGGCACTTCTAAAATCTTTGACGCCTTATTATTATTATTATTTTATCTAAATCTCTTATTTCAACAGCATTTAATTATAAACCAAAAACTGAACACATAAAAATGCCCGTTGTACTGTTCTAGTCATTACTTATGCGTCTTCTATTTTCTGTTGCGCTTCAAATGTTTCAGGTAGTACCTGAAACTTAGACAGATTTGTGTAGCTAATTTGATCATATCACATAAACTCATATTTAGTGCTTATTAGTCTATTTCTTGTTACAGTTCTTGGGGACTTTTGGTGGAATAGGAACAGCCAGTTTGTTAGCTTCACTTCTGACGTCAGTGCTACCAACCACTATAGAAGATCTTCTTGCTCTTGGGCTTTGCTCTGTTGGCGGGTAAATCATCTTATTATCAGTGTCTCTGGACTGGTTGTGTAATGGGTCAAAACGGGTAGTTTTCTGTATGGATGGAGTTACAAATTTGGTCCATGTTTTTTAGATCTTTTACAAATAATTCATGTCAACATGGTTATACAATATGATATTATTCCAATAATATAAAATGATTTAAAAGGTTTCGTTCATTAAAAACACCGTTTGACCCATTGCCTTTTTTAGCCTTTTTATTAGTGTTTGGCTCGTCATAGATCAAACATATTCCTAATGACACAATCATGGGTAAATGGGTCGAAATTACCGATTCTACTACATCCCATGTATTAATATTTTGAAGCCTCAAGTCCAAAAGTGTAAAATTTTCTTTTAATAGTTTCTTTGATAAATTCTACATGAAAATTATACTATTTTAACCAAAATGGTTTAGGAAGTTCTATGCATTATAAATGCCCCGATTGACATGTTTCTTTTTAAACTAGTTTTTATTATAGTTGTGTGGCATGTTAGATATAAATTAAAACCAACCCGAACTGCTACTACTTTCTTTCATATATAATCTATTAATGTTTTGAATCTGGAATGTGATATCCTTGTTTTAGAACAAACTGCGGATTCACAAAATATTGTAATCTCTAACTTGATCTCTTTATGTTCTAGCTACGTGGCAATCGCAAATTTCCCAGTTCGTAGGCAAAAGGTAGTCGATAAAGTAAAAAGGACTGCTGATAATTTAGCCCGTAAACTCGAAGAAGCAATGCAAAAAGATCTATTAGAGACAACCGAGCGTCTTGAAAATTATGTTAAGTTTGTGGGTAAGCCTTATCAAGAACTGGCTCAAAGCAGATTAGATGAACTTGTGATGACTCAAGATGAACTTACAAAAATGGAGGAAAGAATAAAAGCATTACAAATTGATATTCAAAATCTCCATTTGTCATCTTAGTAGGTTGAAACTATCTACCCTTATGAAGCACATCTATAAATGGTGAAGTTTATTCTAAATCAACATCTTGTATGTTGTATGATCATGTATTGTATAATAGAACTTTGGTATAGATATTCATTTTGATTGACATAAATAAGTAAAATTGAAAGGATGTTATACATTTGAGTCCCTCTTGTAGATGTCAGTATCCATCAAGCTCAACACAGATTAGTTAAAAGGGTTAACACCTGCTATTATTTTCGTGGCTGCTGTTTACACAATTGCAATTTTTGTATTATGACAAGCTTAGATTTTTGGTACACTTATGAATCATAAACTTACAGAAAGATGTGTTTGAACTTGAAGAAACTAATATAAGAGCATCCACAATGGTGGATGAGGAAAACCCAAACGTGTCACGTTAGCTGTCATCTTAGATTTTTACTAATTCACTTTCAAACATCAAAAAACTTCATTTCTACTCTAACATTACATCCACTTTCAAACGCCCCTATGTTTCAAACCATCACCTGTTTTTATATTTTCTTCTTTAAACCAAAATACTTTTTAAATTATCTTACTTTTTATTTCATATTATTTAAATATAAATTAAAATTTAATAACTGATATTATTAGGAAATTTATAAAAATCATATAAATAAAAATTAAAAATTACAAATAGAGAATTATATAAACAATAAAAGTGTGTCAGGCTGGGGAGGTAAAGATAAAATTAAAATTAATATTTTTCTTTGAGGCCACTTTCCATGTTTGCTTGCATCCAGAATAAACAATATGTTCTCCAATGCTGAACACATCTTTTTTTTTTTTTGTTTATTTGGTTTCTCAAGATCAAAAGCAAACACAGCGTTATGTATGCTTTAAGAACTTAAACTAAGTTACAACATCATGATGACGGGATTAAAAACTGTGCAGTTATATTATTTTTTATATTGCCTAATATAAATGTGCTAATGTCCTTATAACCATGTTGTATTTACATTACAACTAGGGTTGTTCCAATTTGGATATCTAAAAATTTCGGATAGTAGATTACTAGATTTCTCTATTCGAGTCAGAATCTAAATTTCGGATATCCCAAATTTCGAATTCGGATATCCAAATTCCAAAAAAGTTTGTATTATTTAATAAATTTTATAAAAAATAATAATTTTGTATTAAATTTTTTTCGGATGTTCGAAGTTTTTATCAAAATATCTGAAAATATTCGAAATATTTAAAATTTTAAATTTTATAAAAATATTTCGGATGTCTTAATATCCGAAAATTCTCAAAATCACTATCCGAATCCGAATCCGAATCCGAATCCTAATCCTAATCCGAATCCGAATCCTAATCCTAATCCAAATTTCCGGATATCTGAATTTCGGAAATTTCAAATTCGGATATCTTTGAACACCCCTAATTACAACTACTTATTTGTTATAACAACTTAGTTATATGGTATGACAATATGGTCATCCTTTTGTTTGTCCTTGTCAACGTATAAGGGGCTGTTTGGTAGTATCTGAATGATTAAGTGCTGAACCAATAAGAGGTCTGAACCATTAAGTGCTGAACCATTAAGAGGTCTGAACCATTAAGTGCTGAACCATTAAGAGGTCTGAACCATTAAGAGCTGGTATATCACTTAACTATTCAAAGGCAAATGTCTGACCAATTCAGATAAGAGATTTTAACCATTCAGCAGTAGACCTCTTAACCATTCAGCATTTGTTTAATGCTTAACCATTCAGAGGCAAATGTCTTAACCATTCAGACATGTGCTCGTGAAACAAACAGTCTGAACCATTAAGTGCTGAACAATTCAGCATCTGAACCATTAAGAGGCTGATTAAGAGGCTGCCAAACAGCCCCTGAAACTGTTTTGTTTATAAAAGAGTAACCTGATGAGGTTATATAAAATATTAAGATATTTAGACGAGAGGCGTACATCTAATAAACTTTATCGTCTCATTTTTCATATTTCAATAATAGGAAAATAATTATTATTATTATCATTTTTTTTCAGGGTTTAGATATTTTGAGATCTCATTTTTATTAATTTTAATAATAAAAAAGAATAATCATTATTTTACCTTTCTTTTTTGTTTTTAAGTGATGATGCTTAAAGAACTGCAATTCGATGCTACCTTCCACAAATCTATAGAATAACAAATAAAAGTTCATATTTTTAGATGTGTTACAGCTTTATCTTTTGGTTACACCGGATACTTTTTGTGTAACTAAATATATTATACTAGATTTAGTAAAACCGTATAGTACACGAGTTGAATTAATAAAATATTAATGAAATAAAAAATTATTATTTATAAAATGATATTTTAAGATATAATATGATTGAAATAACATTAATAAAATGATATCTTTCTTAATTTATTGAAAAAACATTTTTAATCTAAAAAAGAGTTAGATAATATAATTAGTATTAAATCTTCCTATTCTAATAAAAGGTATCTGGGATGACACGTGTCAACACCACAATCATTCTCATCAAAATTTTCCCGCCTCTCTCTCCTATTAAATAATTACCTTAATTACTAATAATACTATTTAATACTTTTTTAGATTTAATAAATTAATAAAGAGATCTATTTATTAATGTTATTTCTAAATAAATAATTTTTTTATAAAATAATAAATTTATTTAAAGCATAAGACTTTTTTTAAAAATACGAAATTTTTAAAATTGGTATTTTTAAAAAGTTTTTTTTTAAAACCAAAAATAATTAAATTTAAGAGTTATAATAAGAAAATTTTTAAAAATGACATTTTTATACGGTTTGTTTTAGAACAAAATGTTTATTTATTTTTTTTTTAAATAAAGTTTTAAAAAGTTGATATCACTATTTATAACTTACAGTCATTTCAAATACATAATTTCAGTGATATTATATCTTAAAATATTATTTTATAATTAATAAATTTTATTATATTAATTTTTTATTTATTCACCCCGTGTAACACACGGGTTACTATAGCTAGTAGATAATATAATTAGTATTAAATATAATTATTTAATAGGAGTGAGAAACGATAAAATATTAATGAGAAAAATGTTATGCTGCAACGTGTCACCTTTAGTTACTCTTTTATTAAAGGTAATATATGTGGATTCCCCGTTGCATCACATGGGGAAATACTTAACACATATTAGTTTTGTAATATACAAGCTAGTCTTTCGCTACACTACGTAAGGTTATTATCACTAGTTATAATTATAATGAATTCAATACATAGAGAAAAAAACTTAAATGTAATGGAGAATTCACAAATATATCATTTATCTAGCTTTATTAGAATGATATTTTTAGATGAACAACTCTCTTACTACCAACTTCCTCTAAACGTCCATGACGGATCATTATACGATCTATATACTTTTGATATGTAATACCCATCTTCTTTTAATAGCCAAAAAACATTTGCGACTTTAGAACGACCAATATAATTTGCTATACTAGTGTCAAAAACATTAAAATGTGCAAACTGCGATCCATGAGTGAAATCTCCCACGAAAACTGTTCTGCGTAATAAACTTTCACAAAAACTGAATTTGTACCCATTACCAAACCCGAGGTCGTGATGGCCAAGATCATCGTCGCCTGATTTCACATGAACACCAATTGTTGATCCTGGGATTCCATTATAAATAAAAACATTCCAATCACTTGTACAAAGTTTGCTATGAGAAGGTGTTATAAGAAAACAAACAAAACAAGTTAGTACGATGAACATGGAAAAAAGTTTCTTTGTGAAAAAGATAGTCATTTTCATGCTTCGAATGATGAGAATGAGTATTTGAGTGTCTTACTCTCATGTGTTATAGGCCAAGGATGCATACTAATAATAGAAATATGTTGTAATACACAAGATGTCAAGAATACAATTGTAATATTACAAGTTTAAATATGCAATAAATGGTTTGAATATGTATAATTTATTATATGGGTTATACTCGATTTTCGATAAACAAAAATGGTCATTTATTAATATTCCGTCAAAGCCTTTAAGTTGTCAACAAGAGTCTATTAATAGGTATGTGATAGCGGTTTCAAGGTGTATAGAAGATATGAATATTTCTATATGGTTGAAGATTTAAGTCCAATGGCAAACACAGGATGTAGATTTAAGAATAAGATTAAAGTGTATATGAGATAGTTGTTTGAAAAAAAGTTAATGATGTATACATACAACTAATGGGGAGCCTTAATAACAAAAGCAATAGTTATTTGAAACCAAATAAAACTATAGAAAGTAACGACATAAGTTAATCTTTTTATCTATTTAAATGTTAAAAGAGTATTTAAATATCTATTACATATATGTTGCACATGCATACAAGAATGAAGACTGTTATGTATACGTAGGGCTATGTCGATCAAATAATTGTTACATATACGTAACCTATGTGTGATGTATATGTAAAACTATGTTACGATTTTCATTTGACCCCTACCTTCATCTACACACACATGTCTATAGATGGTAGTGATGGAAATTATAAATTATATGATTAGTTTAATTGGTTTTCTCTAGTTTCACATAATTATATGATTTTCTTATGAACTTTTTCATGCAATTGATTTTATTTATTTTCTTATATAATTCTAACAAATTAAGCCCTATGGTTTGTATTCTATAACTATTTCAGTCCAATACACTAACAGAGTTAGATTTTTTAGTTAATTTTTAATAAAATAACCAAAATGTCCTTGGACTGAAATGGTTATTTTTAATAACCTCAGGGGCCAAACATGTAATTTACTCTCTCACACAAACATATTATATATATATATATATATATTATATCACATTATATATATATACATACACACATGAAATGTTTTTATTTTTATTTTTCAAAGTTTTTTAAATTTTAATTTTAAATCACTGGTTTTAAACGTCGTATTTAAACTATTCATTTTATCTAACGGAAAATTTAAAACCGTTTGGCTTATTATACTTTTTATTTAAACAGTTAAGCTACTTAAACGTCCTTTTAATCTATTTATTTTATTTAAACCACAAATTATTTTTAACTGTTATTTTATTTTATTTAAACATTTTTAATCGATCAATTCTATTATGCTTCTTTTTTAAATTTTTTGTATTTATATATATTTTCAATTATTCGGCTTGTTTAAACGTAATTTTATCATGTTCTTTTATTTGATTTTTGACTATTCGTTTATTAAAAAGCTTTCTTTTTCAATAATTCATTTTATTAAAACATCTTTTTTCTCATTTGAGTAAATCTCGGTTTTGGTCCCTGTGTTTTTCAAATTGACTCCACTTGAGTACCAACCTTTATTTTGTCTCCTTTTGAGTACCAAAGATTGAAAAAGTTCTCTGTTTCAGTCCAATTTTACAACGCCGTTTGAATGTGCCGTTAAATAGGAGGCACGCGCGCTGCACATGAGGGTATTTCGGTCATTTCATGTGTAATTGGTCTCTGTGTTCGCATATGATCAAATTGAAACTAGGTCAAATCTCTTAAACTCATCCCCCACGTATTTCACTTCTCTGATTTCACTCCTCGTCAATTCGTCATGTGGCATTTGCGTGCTGTCACTGAAGTAGAGTATGATACTCTAGAAATATACGGTAAGTGCATTCAATCTTTGCCAACGAATTTTGATTTCTGTTTTGCAATGTCTGATTTGCATTGTTAATGCAGGTCAAGAACCAAACTTGTTTTCTTTAAAAATCAATCACGGTGGAGAGTTTGTGGGCTTCCCACTTAGAAGATACGTGCATGGCAAGGTAAATTTTGTGGACCTAGTTGATCAAGATGTGTTCTCTGCCCTGATGCAATTTTCAAAGCTTTAGGCTATCCTGAAGATGAGGTAATTTACTATCACTTCAAGATTCCAGGGCAAGATTTAGATTTCGGTCTACGAGCTCTTGGAAATGATAAGGATGTACTAAACATGTTGCAATATGTATCTGTTCTTAAGTTGATAGAGATTTATACAGAGCATGGTAAAACTAAGCTAAACACATACTTTCAATCACCTGACAGTGGTTCTAAAGTAGTGATTGAGGAGATTGTTGATGTTGGGCCTTATAATTGTAAACGACAATTAGCACTTGAGTGGCATAATGATAACCCATGGTGTAGTGATGAAGATGTTAGTGAGACTGTTGGTGAAGGTCAAGTAGAGAATGTTAGTGAGGCTGTTGGTGAAGGTCAAGTAGAGAATGTTAGTAAGGCTGTTGGTGAAGGTCAAGTGGAGAATGTTAGTGAGGCTGTTGGTGAAGGTGATGTGAATGTTAGTGAGACTGTTGGTGAAGGTGATGTGAATGTTAGTGAGACTGTTGGTGAAGGTGATGTGAATGTTAGTGAGACTGTAGGAGAGAATGTTAGTGAGGCTGTTTTTGAAGGTCATGTGAATGTCATGGATGATAATACATTTATAGCCCAGTTTATGAATGAGTATGACTTTGAAAGGGATAATAATGACTTTGAGAGGGATAACAATGACTGGGAAAGGGATAACATGGCTGAGGATGAAGTTAATGATGAAGATGAAAGGGATAACATGGCTGAGGGTGAAGTTAACATGGCTGAAATGGATAGTAGTGCAGATGGGGATTCTGATTTTATTGTTGATGAAGATAACATGGTAGAGGATGTGGAGGTGGACATGAATGAATTTAGAGTAGCTGTTGATATGGATGTAGAAGATGAGATGGAAATAGATAATGATGTTGATGAGGAGACTGCACAAATAGATCTGGATGACTTTGACAGTTTAAGTGAAGATGAGGATACTCCATTTAACAAAAGATTAAAACAGTTGAGAAAGGAAAAAAAAACTGGAAAGCAGTTGCATCAGCCCCTTTTTATGTTGGTCAAACTATAGGTGACAAAGAACAAATCAAGTTGGCAGTTAAGAAAAATGCTATTGAGACTAGAAGGCAGTTAAGAAAAATGCTATTTTGTTAAACCAAATGCAAATCAAGTTTGGTTCTTGACCTGCATTAACAAGTTTGGTTCTTGACCTGCATTAACAATGCAAATCAGACATTGCAAAACAATGCAAATCAGACATTGCAAAACAGAAATTGCAAAACAGAAGGCAGTTAAAGAAAACAAGTTTGGTTCTTGACCTGCATTAACAATGCAAATCAGACATTGCAAAACAGAAATCAAAATTCGTTGGCAAATATTGAATGCACTTACCGTATATTTCTAGAGTATCATACTCTACTTCAGTGACAGCACGCAAATGCCACATGACGAATTGACGAGGAGTGAAATCAGAGAAGTGAAATACGTGGGGGATGAGTTTAAGAGATTTGACCTAGTTTCAATTTGATCATATGCGAACACAGAGACCAATTACACATGAAATGACCGAAATACCCTCATGTGCAGCGCGCGTGCCTCCTATTTAACGGCACATTCAAACGGCGTTGTAAAATTGGACTGAAACAGAGAACTTTTTCAATCTTTGGTACTCAAAGGGAGACAAAATAAAGGTTGGTACTCAAGTGGAGTCAATTTGAAAAACACAGGGACCAAAACCGAGATTTACTCTTCTCATTTTGATTTTTATCATCTTTTATTCAAATTGACTTAAAAGTGATTTCTAAATTTATGTCATTTGTATTATTTTAAGGATTAACTTGAGTTTTGATTATTACAATTAGGGATTTTACGATATTAAAATTACCTATATTTTTGTTTATTTAAAATTTTAAGTTAATCGTTGCGTTTGAATAACCAATAAATTTGAAAAGAGGTTTAAATAAGGCAAACAATTTTAAAACGAAGTTTAATTAGTTGAATGGTTTAAAAAGCTATTTAAATAAAACATTTGAAAAGCGAAAGATTTTAAAAGACATTTAAGTAAGATGAACGATTAAAAAATAAATTTAAAAAGCCTAACGATTATAAAAAAATATGTTTAAAAAGGAGAAAAATTTTAAAGCCGAACAGTTTGAAGATTAATGTTTTTAAAAATTATTTAAAAACAAACCTTTTAAAAACTATTTTTAAAAACCAATTGTTTATAGAATGATGTGCAGAAAACCAAATGGTTTATAAACACTTAAAAACGTTTTTTAGTAATTAAATTATCGGTAAAAATTCAAACGGTTTAAAAAAATATTTTTAAAACTTTAAAAAATAAAAATAAATTTTTAATACATATACACGCACATATTAGTCAAATAGTTAAATAATTTTAAAGGTCGGTTTGAAAAAGGGAGTTTTCTAATAAACGAATAGTAAAAATACGTTCAAATAAAAGAAATGGATAAAATTACGTTTAAACGAGCCGAATAATTAAAAATATGTATAAATACAAAAAAAATATAAAAAGAAGCTTAATAAAATTGAACGCTTAAAAAAATATTAATTACGAATACATTTAAAAGACTTTGTAGTTTAAATAAATCAAATAGACTAAAAGGTTGTTTAAGTAAGTTTAACATTTTAAATAAGAAGTATAATAAGCCAAACGTTTTTAAATTATCTAACATTTTTAAATTTTCTGTTAGATAAGATGAATGTTAAATATGATTTTAAATTCGAGAGATTTAAAATTAAAATTTACAAAACTTTAAAAATAAAAATAAAAACATTTCATGTTTATATATAGTATATATATATATATATATATATTATATAATATAAAATATATAATATAATATATTATATATTATATATAATATAAAATATAATATATATGTGTGTGTATATATATAATATAAAAATATATATATATATATATATACACGCACACACACACATATATATACACAATATGCTTGTGTGAGATAGTAAATTACGTTTTTGGTCCCGGAGGTTATTAAAAATAACCATTTCAGTCCAAAGGTATTTTAGTCATTTTATTATAAAGTAACTGTAAAATCTAACTCTGTTAGTGTATTTGACTGAAAGAGTTATAGAATACAAATCATAGGGGTTGATTTGTTAGAAAATTCGTTTTTAAACTCAAATGATTAAAATAATCAAACCAGAGGAACCAAAATAGTAATTTACTTATACCATTTTATACACATTATACAACAACTAGAAGGGTGCCCGCAATGCAGCGGGACGATATTTTACATTTGACACGTATATTTGATATTTTGTTATTATTGTATTAGTTTTATAAAAGTTTATTATGATTTTTCTAAGCTAAAATTTAAAACACCAAATAAATGAGTTCTGCATGACGACTTGTATATACGCATTAACTTATTGTACCTTATAAAATACATATCGTTTTAGCAAAAAGTTTACATCAAAATGTTTAAAAATAAAAACAGGTTAATTTACAGTCTCAAAACGTTTTTTAATGTGATAGATTAAAAGATAGAGCTGGAATATTAAAACATGTTAAGTTTTTTTGGTGTATGGTTAGATAATATAAAATTTTATGCAAATATTAGTAAGTGTAAGGTTATTATGTAACTAATTATAAGGGGTAATGTGTAAATAATGTTATAAATACTATTTTACCCTTAAAAGTGGTTGTATCTTATGCATTAAATATAGTAAGTGTTCTTAATTTTATGGTATATTAAAATAACGCTCTCATATGCTTTATATATAGTATAGATTAATGCATTAATTAATAATATTTAAATTTAACTCTTTATAATATAATTAATAATCATGTAAAACCCCAAATTATCGAAGCAAAAACCCTGGGTACGAGTGTACCACCACCGTCTTCTTCACTACCACAACGTTATCTCTAACACCGCCGGTGTGCCGGAATATTCTCATTTCGCCGGTGTAATCAGTCGCCGGAACTTCAACATACACACAGTAATCTCGCAACTGTTTATAAGAACCCTAGGGTTTAGTATTCTCAAAATGAATTTGCAAATGCAGAGCATCAACCCGTGGTTTAGCAAAATCGATTCACCATACGCAGAATACGTTCCTCTACAGCGTCGGTTACGCGTATCAGGTAGGTTTGATTTTGTTATAATTCGTGTTTATTGATCGATTTTTGTTTGAGATTGCTTGATTTATAGGACTGTTGTTAGGTTAATTGGATTTATGGAGAGGTATCATGAGTAGACGACGTGATTACACTTGAAATTATATGATGAATATCAAATTTCGTATGGTTTATATGACAGGGGAACATAGCTTACTTAGGTTGACTTGGGACGAGATAATTAGACGGTTTATGGTAGACTTGCACCTCTCTGAGCACATGACCGAGGATAGGAGTGAGTGGAGGCGTAGAATTGAAAGTAAGGACTTTTAGCGGGATATGTGGGTAGGAAGGATAAATAAAGCCCTTTCCAGATGAAACATGCCGCGTATTTTGTTGTATGCACTTTCTAAATTATTATGTGTTATTTACCTATATTTAATATGCTTGCTATTACTTGATATTGATTGCTATTGCTATTGCTTTTGTTATTGAGTCGGGGGTCTCTTTGAAAGCAGTCTCTCTATCCCTCAAGATAGAGGAAAGACTCGCCACCAATTACCCCTCCCAGACCCTACTCTTGAGTGGGATATATGTTTGTTTGTTTGTTTAAACT
Organism: Flaveria linearis; assembly: GCA_024085815.1. NCBI lineage: Eukaryota > Viridiplantae > Streptophyta > Magnoliopsida > Asterales > Asteraceae > Flaveria > Flaveria linearis. The sequence goes on from CM044007.1 coordinate 83,688,004, forward strand.
TAGATGTTGAGATATATGTCAGAACTCTTATAACTTATGCATATTATAGTTATTGGCATAACTGTAGCCTAATACAAAAATCTGATTCAACTTCATGTGTTACTATGTGAATATGGTTGCAAGTAGGTTAACCTTTTTAAGCTATATATTTAAAACCTTTATAAGTTATTATTGAAACTAAGCTTCTGTTTTGATAATTGGTGTAATTTGTAATTTTCTTGATGGACAGATGGAAATGCTAATAGCATCCACTTATGGTGCACATGCGTTACAAAAAGATGTTCCCTCAAGATTAATAATTTAGAACTTCACGGAAAGAATTTCATGCATTTAGAGAGACCCTTTTGCTCGAGCGCCGGCCACAACCTACCAAAATTCATATACAATCAGCCCAAAAGAAACCATATGATAATTCAGGCAGCAACTTCTGGGTCTCTAAGTAACAAACTTATTTTTGAAACTTCTGAAAATGAGTTTGAAGCTAATTCATATAATGATGAGACCTTGCAGCCTAAACCTAAATACGAAAACAGATTCCTTATAATTGCACGCTTAAGTTCTTTTATCAATAATGCTGCTGAATCCTTTTTCAAAAGTGAGATAAGGAGGAGATTATTTGTGACTGCTGCATTGCTTGTGATTAGCCGTGTAGGATATTTCATTCCTCTTCCTGGGTTTGATAGAAGATTAGTGCCAGAAAACTACCTTAGCTTTGTTTCGGGCTCAGTTGGTATGTTTTCTGCTCCTTCCAGTCATAAATACTATTATGCAAAAGGAAGAATTTATCATTCGCAGATTTATTAATTCATGCTTGGAATTAGAGCTGGCATTTTGACCCACCCATTTAGTTATGGATGGTTTCAGGTTATGTTTTTTCTGAAACAGGTAGAATGAAAATAGTTTATAAGGGAACATGTCACTCGAAAGTTGCACAAAGTGTGTTTTTAATGCTTATATTTTTCTAAACCTCTTTTTTACAAAAAATATTGATTATTGTTGAAATAATATAATTATATGTAGTTATATATTGCACACTAATTATTTATAAGAAAAGTATCTTATACCAAAAGTTACTTGTTTGTACCCGAACCACTCATTTTGCCACCTCTAGTTCGAATAGAAGATACCCTTTATAACTTATCTGTCTCTCTTGGTTCAAGAATAACCACTCTTCTTGATTGGTTTGTTTTTCATGTTTAAATAAAGATATCAACTGGCTGTTTATATACCAAGGGGACATGATATTGCTTCTGATGGCTTAGGAAATAGTTAAATTTAAGATCTTGTCACGAGTAAAAGAAAAATTGTTTTCTAGGGTGATCTATGCAAACAAATGTTTTTTCCCATTATCTTTCAACTTTTCCTCCATCCTTATAAATCATTGTCTTCACTTATAGAGGAGCTTGGTGAGCTGGCTCCAGAACTTAAGCTTTCCCTCTTCCAATTAGGAATCAGTCCCCAAATTGCAGCATCAATTGTTATGCAGGTAAATGTTCTAATCCCATGGATATATGCCAACTTCAGTTGAGATATCTATCATATCTTATTTTTTAATTTTAGGCTTACAGGCTTAGAACTGTTATTATTTTTCATGCTTCCAACTTCCATGGCACAACATGACTCTCAAAATGAGCATTTCTAAATTCTAAGACCTAGTTTAGATATCAAGGCATGTGATGACATGTCAAAGAAAAAACCTAGGCACATTTCACTATCACTGAAATACACTTTGGACTTATGTTTCTGAAAATAAGCATCCAGTATCATGGCCTACTTTGAAAAAAGTTCCCTTTTTGTTAAGGAGGAAAGGGATCTGGGTGCTGAGTCTGACAACTTTATTACTTTCAGTACTCAGAGTAGTCTAGTTTATATATAATGCTCCTCATCATCATATAACGGCATGAACTGATGAAAATTTATTTTTCTTTTTATGGTTCATTTGGCTCTTAACTAAATTTTAAATCTAAGCCAATGAAAGTGGTTATGAGATCAGGTACTTTGCTATGTTGTTCCTTCATTGATCAAGCTGCGAAAAGAAGGCTTGGATGCTAATGAGAAAATAAAGAGTTATATGTAGGTTTAATCATCCTTGATAATCAGAAAGATGAATGTTTTGATATTATATAATGATTTACATAGGTTTAAACTATTATATGGTTATAAACTGCTAAAAGTGCATTGCATTCCTTTATTGCAGATGGTGGATGTCGTTTGGCTTTGCAATAGTAGAGGCACTGATTATTTCTTATTTTTCACTTTCATATTCGATTTATGCAGCAAGTGCCAGTCAAAGGTAATTTCTAATGTATTCTAGTTAATATAGTCAAGGAATATACTTTATATTTGGTTCAATTTTTTTGATTGCAGGGTGAAACATGTCATGTTGACAACAATGTTATTGGTCTCTGGTGCCATGACTACAACATGGATTTGTGATAAAATATCTGACTCTGGTTTTGGTAGTATTTTTAATCATTGTATTTAGATGCTGTCTCTAATTTATTCTGTTCTAAAAGTAGCTGATTTATTAGTAGTGTAATTTCACATATATCACTAAATTTACCATCTGAATATCTGATTTATTTTGTATATATCCTTCCATATTTATAATATCCTCATTCCATTTTCCAAAACAAAAGATCATATCTACCGGTTTCTTAGTAAATAAAACAAAATCAGTACTTATAACAGTAATTTTCACAGAATTAAACGAAGGGAATGTTATGCACCAAGATGAGTCGCAGTAATAATGTAGTTTACCTATTCATTTATTCAGGGAAGATAGACTATTATAAGTAACTAATTTATTTTAATTTACTAGCAAATGGGTAAATATGATATTTTCAGTGTTTTGAAAGAGGGTATATATTATATTATGAGATCTGAAAAGATAATGTATATGTGTGAACTCTTAAACTTTTAGAAGGAAATATATGAAATTAATCAATCATTTAAAAATATTGCACTTTTTTGTTTTGGTTAACTGCAGACCAAGAACTATATAGGTCAGTTGTAGCATCCAGTTCCACATGCCACTGTGATTGTGCATGTTTAGCCTTTATATGATCTTTCTAGTGGGCCCTATCACTTTTTAACTCTGATTTTGATGGATGGTGTAGGTCATGGATCATCATTGCTCATATGTGTGAATATATTGACTGGCTATGTAGAAACATTACACAAAATGTTAACCCAGCTGTCTGGTAAACCATATATTATTCCTATTAGTAGTGATTGTTATTGTTGCTGTTGTTTTATTTTATATAATCTTATTATTGCCCTAAGTTTGGGTTGCTTCCTTCATTATTTCATGGTAACATATTTGTCATTATATTCTTACCTTTTGCTCTATATTGGCTTCTCATAATCTCTTTCATGATGTGATGATATGACCAGAACCACTTAGTTATTTCTTTAATCAGTGAATATACTATTCCATGTCTCTTGGTTTATAATCAACTAAATTTGGTTAACACAATCTCTTTGTTCCCAAAAAAAGGACAGTTTTGGGGCCCTCTACATTATATTTAGCAACCAAGTTTGATTTTAGATTGATTGTAGCAATGAGTGAGTTGTTCAACTGATAGTGGAACATTTTTTGCTTATTTTCAAAAGTATTTGATATTGCTTCATTTTATTTTCATTTAATGTATATGCCACATGGTCCGGATCCAGACATAGCTATGTAGTCCGATGTGTGATGGAGGCTAGATAATATTGACCTGATATAGTTGGTCATCGTCTTGAATCCTATTAGCGATCGATACTCCGACCTTTACTACAAAGGTCTGGACATCATGCTGGTTATTTTCAGCATTCAGGTCCAGAAAGGTTGCGTACATCAGATCGCTTCGCGATCCGGCCCCTCCCCGGACCCTGCGCAAAGCGGGAGCTTTATGCACCGGGTACGCCCTTTTTTAGGTCCAGAAATGGGTAGATTGTATGGTATTCTATAACTGAACATAGGGTTCCAGATATACCTACATCATTAATAACCAATACAAATGCAAGGGTGCTTGGTCAGCATTATAACTTGCAATCTCACTAATTCTACATGACTTGGTTTGTAAATTGAGCAAAACGAATTCGAAATTGCTGAATTATTTTGCTCTATTTAGGTGCTGGAAGTACTGTTGGATTATGGCCTTATATATTTGCAGTATCTGGTGTCTTCATTATCGTTACTATGTGGGCAGTTATTGTAACACAAGGTTGCAGAAAAATCAAGCTACAATACTATGGCTTCAAACTTGCATCTTCTACAAGGTGAATGACTTTTCTGCTTTGCAAAATGAGGGGGTCACATGATGGTTCTAAAAGGGTAGATTTAGTATATGTTAAAATGAGTCAGATTGATCCACAACACTTCTGTCCAATATTTTTATAGGTAATTTTTTTATATAATGATTACAATATAATACTTTTTATAAATAATAATCCAAGTTTTTGAGTAAAAGGATATAGGAGGTTCATTGAAAATAGAGGGCAACTTTCCATTGGTGTGATTTGTTTTTCTTTTAGCAAATTTTTTTAAAATTTACCTGTCAGAGATGAAAAAACATAATTTATCCATTCATAGGTGACTAGGATGTAATTGCCATCACTTAGTATGTTTTATGTTTTTATTTATTAATAAGAATGGTCCAAGTTTTTTTTTAACTAAAATGAATTTCTGAACTTATTATATACCATTGTTGTCTGAAATGTGATTAAAATAATATATTATTTCATCAATGTTAGTAACATACTTTTATGTGTGGACAGAGAAGACTCACCAGTTACAGAAGTGGAGCAATATATTCCATTTAATATTAATCCTTCTGGAATGCAACCTGTCCTTACTACCAGCTATCTATTGGGTTTTCCTGCTATTGTGGCTAGGTTTGATCACAATTAATTTATCTTTTTGTTTATTCTATTCACTTTTTGTATTAAAAGAATGATGCATGTAAATAGTTGCGTTATGATTTTGGCATTTCTTCAAAAGGCCATTTCACTCGGGGTTATATATTATTTCTGATGGGTAAAATCTAAAAGTTCAGCTAAAAAGGAAATGGGTCCTTACAGTCGGTCAGTGTATTTAAGTGAGTACAACCTCATAGATTTCTATTAATATATGGATCTTTATTTAGTTACATCTAATCATATTAAATACAATAATCAGTAATTATTTACAAAATCAGAAAGGAGAAAAGGCAAAATAATGTTGGGGTGTCAACACAACCCGGTCCAGTCGGTTTGGACCCAAACACATATTGCTATCTACACCCAAAAGTGTTAAAATCTTGTAATTTGTAACATCTTGATTGTGATTGTATCTTTTCACAGCCATTAGAATATTCTAGTTGGACTAACATCTGCTAAATTGTACTTTGCAGTTTCTTTACTTCACGATTTTGGGTAACTGTGAGAGAGATTCTAATCCTGAATCATCTCTTGGAGCAGCACCGTGGGTCTACTATACGATATATGCATTCTTCGTTTTTGTTTTCAACATATTCGATATTGTAAGTAAATTTCTATTTTTCTACTTTTGATGTATTCTTTGCTGTATGCAAGTGCTATTAAAATGTTGTGTGAGTATATGTTGTGTCCGTTTTCAGCTTAAATTCGGCATGGATATAGAATTGAGGTGCATATTGGGCAGGGCATGTGGCCAGATGTGCATTAAGTAGTGGGTTGGAATGGGAAACTTTTTCTCCAGGGTGGGTTTGGTTAACCAAAATTCTTTTAGGCCAAAAGATTTAACGTTCCTGTAAATTATTATTGTGTCAAAATGTTAACAGTAATTAGATTATTTTAATAATATATTTTTTTAATTAAAATTCTTAAGGAGGCTTTATAAACTATAAGTACAATGTTGGCTGACACGCGAAGCTTTTTGGCCCAATGTTTACTTTATATTGTAAATGATTAGTGTGACAAATTGATCACAAAAATTATATATATTCTAATAACGGTCTGCCTTTTTTAATATAATGATTAGGAGAACTTTTAAGCATGTGTTTTATGATTTATGCTTATTTTACCGATTTGACCTGTTAGGCAAAACATAACCCGAATCGATTCTCAAGCTTAGTATGTGATTATTTTCATTTCAGGCCAACATGCCCAAGGAAATTGCAGAATATTTAAATAAAATGGGTGCAAGGATACCAAATGTAAAGCCTGGAAAAGCCACTGTTGAATATTTGGCAAAAGTTCAAGCTTCAACCCGTTTCTGGGGTATCTCTTTATCCAAACAAATTCAGCTAAGATTATTTGTTGCTTAGTGTAACTGATCATCGTCTTGTGATCTTCCTTTTCAGGTGGTCTGCTGTTGAGTATATTGGCCACATCATCAACAATTCTTGATCATTATTTGCGCAAAAGCAATGAAGGGTTTTCAATAGGGTTTACATCTGTTCTTATCATCGTAAGCCCTTTTTTCTAATATTATTATTGCATCAACTTCTTAATAGTTTTGGGTTGATTATTTAGTATAATTGTAGCTCTTATCCCTTAACCCCATGAATATTGCATCTTTTGATTGAACATATAGTTTTAGGAAAGTGTGATCATTGTTCAAATGTCTTATTTACCCTTACATATAGTAAAACCCAAGTCCATAGCTTCAAATTTTTTGAGATGGCGAAGTGGAGTGGGATGGTCGAGTAACGGGCCAAAATGGGTCATTATTGTAGGGATTCAATAATGTTCTTATAAATAGTATGAATACTACACTTGTATTATTTCAATAATAATCTACTTTTCAAAAACATAAAATACACTTTGGGCTATTTTCAGCACGTTCAACCCGTTTATTGTTTAGCTAATATTTTCCCTTTTTGTTTTTACCAGGTAGGTTCGATCATTGAACTGAGAAGATCTTATCAAGCATACAATGTCATGCCAAGTTTAAGCAAAGCATTAAAACGATATGGCGTATAACAAGTATAAGAACAAACCGAGGATCCAGACTATTTGAACGATTTAAACGATATCTGCAAAACCGTATTATATGAAAGGAGCAGTTGTGTCGAATTTTACCTACAAGCAAAAAATTAGGAAGGAAGATTTTGTATATACCGTTTTTGTGAACATTGTTCATTTGTTTAGGTAACAATTGGTTATGAAGTGTATAAAAATGAGTTGTGAAATTGTTATCTTGTTAATAGCAGATTTATTTATTTATATATTTTTATTTTTCAATGATAAAAAGCTTAAGCGCGCCTTTAACCAACCAATTCACCGGTGATCTTAACCATAATGGTGTAATTGGGTTGAGCCCAAGCTCGTCTAAACTCACTCTTATGTGCACAAATTGGGTTTTGGTGTGTAATTGTCCGATCATTGTTAGGGTTATAAGTTGGTTTTCTAAACCATGTATGATTTTTTCGAAAATCAAAGGTTCAATTCATATATGATGTCTAGAAGTTGTTTGCTATAAATTTAGTTTCGGATATATACTATAATAGAGAAATTGATAATATATATTTTTATGAGGTTTTATTAGTTGAACACAAGTGATTTTTTTTAATAAAATAGCGTTATAGACATAACTAACCGACTAAAATAGATTACAGTTCACCGGTCGAACTGATCTAGAGTCATGAAATTACGGTTTTTTCTCAAATCTGATGATTTTGACAAAATTGACCCAAAATGATGATTCGGATAATTGACGGGTCAGATTTACAACATACGATGTCAAATAATTAATTGCATATCCACAAGGGTGTTTTAGTCCTACAAGTATATGATCAAATATCTTTTGGTTGATTTTGAATCATACGTATCTTAATAGACTAAGTTGATATTTGTAATGTATAGAATTACTAAAATAGAATTTATACGTCACACAAAATTGAATTCTTGATATAAACTAGTAAAATGCAAAATGTCATTGAACGACACACCTGACGCAACTATGTGACCAAGATGCCCATTATTGTGTAGCAAAAGAAACACATGACTATATCTAAAAAACACGTAACCTCTAAAAGTATATATCATTATGTCTTTCACATCATAAGAGTTGTATGATGTCAAATCAAATCTACACATCAACCTCTGTCTACCATAAACACTATATAATATGGCAAAAACAAGTATACGAAACGTATGCCTTCGCCATCGTTGCACGAGTCAATTTTTTGACATTCAACATATCATACGGGGTTCTATGATTTGGCCCTAATATGACCCATAAAACCATTGTCCTCATGACTATATTCGCACTATGATACATCTCGTACGAGTCGGTATGACATGTTAGTGGTGTCACTATTGTTTGTACATGTTAGTGATGTATGACGCTAAATCCTGAAACCCCTATGTTCATACATGTTAGTGGTGTCACTGGTGTTTGTATAAGAACATATATTCTATATTAAGTTTTTATACATATAATTACTCGTTGCTTGACCAATAATTTGTAGAAATGTCGTTTAGAAAAATCAAAAGAAGTATTATATTTATTCAAATACTATGGATTACACTATGAAATATTAAACACATGAGTGACTGATAATTTATGTTCAAGAGAAATCGTTTAAAATATATTTCGGATAACCCAAGTGAATCCACCTGTCTCCCAAGTATAATAGCCTAAGCAGATTGCATTGTCGGGATTAGCCAAGCATCTAAAAATTATACCTGAAACAAGATCATTAGGTGCAAAAAATTATGTAAAATTTTCTTGTTGTGGTGTTTGAAACATGTAAAAAATATGTATTTAGCAAGGTACACAACCTGGTATTTATATACCTAAGGTTCAATCAGTTGTAACACCCACTTGATGACTGAAATTATGGTCATTAACACATAGTTAATGTTATAGATTAAGGACTCAATGGTTGAAAACTAACATGCGGGCTATTTCAGTAGAGTATCATCAGACACATCTGCTGAATACTGTCTTTCGACAGACGTATTTAATAAAGTGCATCATAAAAACGTCACATTGCGCTCATAGCACCCGCACCCGGTCCCGTGCACGGGTGGATGATTCACACCCATCTGGATATCACTAAGTGTCCTTGACCATATAGAAACACTTCCTTTCAGAAGCTCACCATTATAAGCCCTTTTTGGTTGTCTTTCCTCTATTTGCGACAACCCATGTTCTACCAACACTCCATTTGTTACATTTTTATGTTTCAACTACACAACTTTAAGTATCAACTATCAATTCATTGTGATCATATCACATCACAAAATACAAATCCAATAAATAATAGTCATATTAATAACCAATGCTAATAATTATTAGTATCCAAAGTTAATAAAAAATCCCTTTCATGTACCGTGAGCATTTTAGTTCACTAACAGCATCACCAATTTAAAGTATTAAAAACAATAAAAAACGTGCATACTCGGTTAATATATCAAAAACACCAAATATTTAAAACTTCAAAAAATACATAGAACAACAAAACTTAAAAATATTATCACATCACCATCATCTTTTTTTTTTTTAACCACTTGTTTATTCTCTCTTTAATAATCTTTGTATATAATACACATAAGGTCCCACACCAAAATGATTTATAAGGAAGAACTTGTATCTCAAAACACCACCTCCGATAACAAAAACTTGATAAATTTTGGTATGTTGTTTTGTTAGGAGGTTATTTTACAAAGTGTATTTTTGCTACAAAGTGTGAGAAGATACAATGAGACTAAAAAGTCACAAAAAAATGTCTCACAATCAAAATCGAATTTTAAAAAAGTACTTCGGAGTCTCTGTTCCTCTCGTCGTACTCTTTCAGAAAAAAATAAAAAAAAATTCATTGTGTCTCTCATTATGTCTTTCATTATGTCTTTCATTATGTGTCTTTCATAAATGACACAATAAAAAAGTTAATTTTTTTATTTTTCGTTTATTTTTTCCTAGTGAGGACGGCTAGGGGAACAAAAGCTCGAATTACTTTTTTGAAATTCGATTTAGATCGATAACTTTCTTATAATTTTGTTAACTCATTATATCTTTTAACACTTTAAAAAAATACCATTTGTACATGACAATTAGTTTACTTTTCGACCAAATTTCAAACATAATCACCCGCCTCTTTTGCTTTTACAAATTGTTGAGCAGATCATTGATCACACAAAGAATGGCGATTAAGATTAACAGAGAAGCCATAATTGAAGGTGGAGGAACTTCGGAGATGGAGTTCACCGATCTCGATATCGCCACCGACTCTATTAACACCTCTGTGATGTTTCATCTCGTAATGGACATTCTAGGGTTTGTTCTTTTTATGCACCAGCAAATCCCTTCGTAAGCTCCATTTCAGTTCCACTAATTACTATCAAATCTCACAATCTCTATCTTAAATTTTGACATTTGCTTGATTCGATGAGTGTTTGTGATTGAATTACCTAAAAGTTAGGTTAAAATGTCGATAGCTAGATATATGTCTCGTTTACGGATAATATGAGGGAGATAAAGTTGTTGATTTTTTTTTGTGGATGTCATTTAGTAAAACGTCAGGTGTATGTTTAAACATCATAAAGATATCTCATTTATGATATTAGAAAGTAAATACTTGTGTAGCTCCATAGGCAAATCGAATGGCATGCCTCAAATGTCACCGGCGTGTTTTGGCTCATTGGTTGTGGATGAGAAGAGAGTTCCAGTAAAGGTTGTTCGGGTGGGAGCAATCCTGGAATGGGTGAACTTCTGAGAAGTTTTCACTCGAGCAAGTAGCAACCAAAAGCAAATCGATGAGCTCATGATTGGTATGAGAGGCCAGATGTTACAATTTGCATAAAGAGTTAACTGAATTCTAATGTTTCGTTGAATTTGAAGTTTGGATTAAAGATAGAAGCTCATTTAGGCTTAACTGAATGTTAGTTCTCTTTCTAGTTACACATGGCAAACCCGGTGTATGAGGCTACCACATGCATTGTGGGGGTGGGGGTGGGGTGGGGTGGGGTTGGGGGGGGGGCGCTGGGCCATCTTGGGCCTGTTTCCAGTTACATAGAATTGTTCTTTTGCTTGACTGTTTAGATTATGTTCAAAAGATGAATACTACATTTCTTTCAGTTTCTAATTATCTGTGAAGACGATCCTCCACATGCTCAAAAACTGTTTTCTTGGCAGGATCTTACAAGATCTCAGTCTTGAGTTTGATTCCCTGAATAAAGAGTATAAAGATTTGGTATGTGTACGATATTCATAGAGAAATTATTAGAATCTGTGATCTCATTTTGGAGACCTTTATAATTTTCATTTTCAGAATGTGGTTATTGGGCAAACTGAAATGAAGGCGTCTCAACGTAGAGTTCAAATGGGAAGAAAGAGAGAAGTGAAACATGTGATAAGAAGACTTGAAAAGCTGATGAAAACTGTTGCTAATGCCCAAACTGCCCTCCAACTGGTGTTCAGTGAAATTCCACATGTTGAGGCTGTCATTTTGGTTCTTGGAGCTAGTCCAGTTCGGCCTAGACATGTTTATGAGTTGTGGTTTTCACATGGAAAAGATTTTGTCTCTGATGCTTGTGATTTCACTAAAACAAAAGTAGACGAAGGGATTTCAAGAAAGGTTCTGTCTAGATGTCCTCTATTGGATGGGTCCTGTGGGTTGGGTAAGGGGTCAAAACGGGTAAATTTAAGTGCGGGTCAGAATGGGCAGAATCGGATTGGACTGACACATGGCATTTTAATTTGTAAATACATTTAGAAAAAACTATATTATTATTATTAAGGTGATTTTGGAGGTTTATGCAAATTGATACATGCTGAATTGTTGACGGCTTTGGACCTGTTTGAAGTTTGAACTACATCATTTTTAGTTATATCTTTTAGCTTAGCCCGCTTGACCCATTAAAGATAGAATATAACCTAAATCAACCCAATTTGAACAGGTCATAAGGACACTGGTATCCAAAGGCGCTGGATCTGAATCTTATGAAGGTATTCTTTGATGAGCTGGAAATTTACATTTTACGTCATAAAACCCACGAATTTCTGGGAAACAGACTGAGTTGAAACTGTATTGAAGCTCTGCAATTGTTTAGGCCGTTCAAAGTTGTTCCTGTTGGTTAAAGCCCCTTCTTCTTTCAATATGCCCTTGCATTTTCTTCCCAAGCGTGATTTTAGACACAACAAAAAGGTAATATTTATCATTAAAACATGTAAACCATGATGTAGATGGCTTCAAGAGACCTTCACTATACTTGTATTGTTATTATGGCCAGCTTTTTTATCTTCTTAAAATTAAACCGTTTTGGATATCCTTTAACAATGTTATTCTAATTAGAAAACTCCAGTTTTAACGTATGGTCATATACTCATATATTGTGGATATTTCAGAAATATCTACGCCTGCAATCTGATATGGAGTAAATATTACCCGAATCATCTTGAATCAGTTGACCATGCAAGGCATAGTGCCAATGTGCCATAGTATTTGGTTCTAGACCACACTTTGTATCTTTGTCTGGTAATTATATTGTTGATATTTGTACTTTCGTGGATATTGTGTTAAAGGGTGATGGTATTTACATTGAAAAAAATTGACGCATACACATAAATGTATACATCGCTTGTACCATAGCTACAATATGTTTGTACTTTATTTTTATGAATAATTATTTTCCATGTAAATATCACTTCCCTTTGTAAAACTAGTGGTTCTAACCATTGAAGTTTTTGTCTAGTAAGATATACACCCTTTATTATTTGAACTTGTCCTGTATTTGCAGATAGTGCCTATGAGATTAAGAATCAAGTGTAGAAACCAAGATCGAGCCGTTCATTCCGTAAATTGTGACACTCGACCAGCAGACCCAAGCAATATGTTGGATTCTACTTCTAATGATTACATCTGGTAATATTTTTTTTTGAAATTTATGCTTTTAGTAGACCTTGTGAGTTGTGATATTTAATTCTTGTTTTCACCTGCAAAGTTATCTACCATTTTGTGGCATGCCATCTTTTGAAGGAATTTCTCTTATGAAATTATTCGGTTTCAGTTGTGTTTTATTTGAACAGGTTAAATAAACAAAATTAACTAAAAGATGATGGGTCAAAACAGTTTGAAACTCATCAAAATTTGACTTCTGGTGTATACAAACTCTTTTTATTATAAGGCAAAGCAACAATCAAGGCTTGATTACCTAGTCAAACATATATATATAGAATGTATATTACTGTTAATACCTTGAGCCTAATTTATCTCCTGTACTTTCTCTCTTTACTTGATGTAAACCGCCTATATAAGGCCCCTTTGTACAGTGATATAAATATACCAGAATCAATATTCTTATACCATTATATGGTACCAGAGCCCTAACAAAGCTCCTCCGAGTTACTCCGATCCAAAACCTCTGTTTTCCGATTAGCCATGGCAACCACCACAATCATCAATCTCTCCACCCACACCTACTTTCCCATACAACTAACCTCTGATAACTTCACAAGTTGGCGGAAACAGGTCCTAGCAACACTTACCGGCCTAGAACGCGAGCAATTTGTTGATGGTCGTACAGTTCCACCACCGAAAATCACCGATAGCAAACCCAATCCTGCCTATCGGCTATGGTTCCGCCAGGATCAGATCCTTCTCGGCGCCTTGCTCGGAAGTTGCTCAGCCACCATTCTGCCCATCGTCTCCTCTGCTGAAACCTCTCTTGAACTGTTCACACGTCTCACCGAGACCTATGCCGGCGTCTCCAGATCTCGAATCATCTCTCTTCGCACAAAACTAGCAACCACCACCAAAGGTAACAAACCGGTGGCCGAATACCTCCGGGAAATGAAGTCAATCGCCGATGAATTGGCTCTCGCCCAAAAACCCGTTGATGATGATGACCTAATTGTTCACATCATCACTCATCTGGGTGACGATTACAAGCAAGTCGCAGCCGCCGTGAAGATGCGCGACACCTCCATTAGCTTCTCTGACTTATTTGAGAAACTAGTCGATCATGAAAGAACCCTATTGGAAACCACTCCAGCGCCGGTTATACCCACTGTTAATGCCACTCACAGGAGATATTCACGTTCATTTGATGGGAGGAGTGGACCTCCTGAAAGCCGCAACTCACAAAGGCCCAATAACAATGGACCTAGGCCCAATCGGTCTCAACCAAATAATGCTTACCGAACTAATCGTCATAACTTGTTTTGCCATTTTGTAATATCACAGGTCATGACACTAAGGAGTGCAGGAAGCTTACACAGTTTTTAAAAGATCATAATATCTCCAAATCTGCAAATCCGACAGTCAACACTTCAATGGCAAGCTCATCTCATACACCACCTTCAATGTTTGATAGCGGAGCCTCAAACCATGCTGCCCTGACCAGTCATTTTTTCACTCCCTTTCGGAATACGGGGGACCCGATGAAATTGTGTTAGGAAACGGTAAACTCTTCCCATATCTCACATTGGTCAATCGTCCATTCCCACTAATACTCGTTCCTTATCATTAAAAAATGTCTTACTAGTCCCTCACTTACGTCATAATCTTGTTTCTGTTGCCAAACTTTGCAAAACTAACAAAGTTTCTGTCGAATTTTTTCCCTTTCATTTTTTGGTGAAGGATCTTCGCACGGGGGCGCCTCTAATGCGGGGAGTGAACATCCATGACGTCTACTATGCTCCTACCTTCACTCGACACCATCACAAGCAAATCAATTCAAGTACCAAAACATCTGGGTCGCTACTTTTATGGCATCACAAGCTTGGTCATCCGTCAATTAAAGTTCTAAAACCCTTACTTAATAAATTAGGACTTAATTGTACAAAAAATGTCCTTTTTCATTGTGATGCTTGTTCTATCAATAAAAGCCATAAATTACCTTTTGGTCCAAACTCGTTCAAAGTCTCCAAACCGTTGGAACTTGTCTACTCTGATGTATGGGGACCGGTCCAAACATCAAATGATGGATACACTTACTACGTCATATTTGTTGATTATTATTCAAAATACACGTGGTTATATCCATGAAACGAAAATCGGATGTCTCCATCCTTTTCCCTCAATTTAAAACCTTAGTTGAAAAATTTTGGGCACATCCCTCATCTCTCTGTTTTCAGATAATGGAGGTGAATACATAGGCCTCATCCCCTACCTTCAACAAAATGGGATCTCTCACTTCACACTCCCCCCCATACCCCCGAGCAAAATGGCGTTGCCGAACGACGCCATCGTCACATCGTTGAAACCGGTTTGTCCCTTCTCCATCATGCAAACTTACCCATTATCTTCTGGTCACATGCATTTCAAACCGCTGTCTACCTTATAAATCGCCTTCCCACACCGGTCCTTGATTATCTATCACCTTTTACCCGATTATACAAAACCAACCCTAACTACAACAAACTAAAACCTTTTGGTTGTTTATGCTTTCCATGGCTACGACCCTATGCCTCATCCAAACTTCATCCAAGATCTACCAAATGTATCTTTCTTGGCTATTCCTCCTCTAAATCCGCCTTCAAATGCTATGACCCCGTATCTCATCGTCTTTATCACTCTCGACATGTGGAGTTTGTTGAACATGTTTTCCCCTTTCACTCCACACCTGCCACTACACTTCCTCCAGTTACCAAACTCACCATTCACCCTCCCTCACCTCCTTTACCATCTCACACTCCTCCATCTCCTAATACCCTACCTCCTAATCCTTCTATCCACATCTCCTCCTTACCACCCTCACTCCCTACCCCCACTACTCCACCCCAACCCACTACACCATCCACATCCTCTTCTGAAACAGAGTCTTCCTCCTCTGAAACCGAGCCTCCATCCGCCACCTCCTCCTCCAACTCCTCATCAAACACCTCTCATTCTTCCATCCCATCCCCTACTCCTGCTAACTCTCGTCCACAACGCACTCACAAACAAAACTCCAAGTACTTTAACTCCAACATGGTTAACACCACCACATCTCATCCCATCCCACCAACCCTTGAACCAACCTCCCACACCCAAGCTCTTAAGGATCAAAAGTGGCGAGAAGCCATGGATTGTGAGTTTAATGCCCTTCTTCAAATGCCACGTGGAGCTTGTTCCACACACCTCTACCAACCCCATTGGGTGTAAATGGGTGTACCGTATCAAACGGAATCCCGACGGCTCTATCGACAAATACAAAGCTCGCTTAGTTGCCAAAGGGTTCCCCCAACAGTACGGGATGGATTACTTTGAAACCTTTAGTCCTGTCACAAAGCCGGTCACCATCCGTACCATTATTTCAATTGCTTTATCGAAAAATTGGCCTCTTCGTCAACTAGACGTTAACAATGCCTTTCTGCATGGCACACTCCATGAGGATGTTTTTTATGGTTCAACCACCCGGTTATGTTCATCCTCAGTTTCCCAACCATGTTTGTAAGCTCAAGAAATCTCTTTATGGTCTAAAGCAAGCTCCTCGCGCTTGGTACAATGAGCTCACAAACTTTCTACTCCAATTTGGATTTCACAAATCCCTATCGGATGCCTCTCTCTTCATCTACAACCGTCATAACATACTATTCATTTCATGGTCTATGTGGATGACATTGTTCTCACAGGAAATCAACCAAAAGTTTCTTGATCACTTTCGTTCAATCCTTAAGCACAAATTTTCTGTCAAGAAACGAACCTTCCATGGAATGCTCCACCACTTCCTGTGGTCGAGGTTATTCCCACATCTAACGGGCTTCTTCTCTCTCAACACAGGCACATCCAAGATATCCTGCACCAATTCAAAATGGATGGAGCAAAAACTGTTCCTGCACCAATTCAAAATGGATGGAGCAAAAACTGTTGCCACACCTCTTAGCACATCTGACCCGTTATGTGCTACCGACCCCTCTCCTTCAGTTGATGCTACTCCGTACCGCAAACTTGTTGGCTCCCTTCAATACCTAGCCTTCACCCACCTGACATCTCCTTTGCTGTCAATAAGCTTTCTCATTTATGCATAACCCACCCAATCCCACTGGCAAGCTCTCAAACGTGTCCTTCGCTATCTCAAGGAACCATCCATCATGGTCTCTTTCTCAACCGTAATTCTCCTTTAACACTGTCGCCTTTTCGGATTCTGATTGGGAGGTAAAAATGACGTTGGGCGATCCACTACAGCTTACATACTTATCTTGGCACCAATATCATCTCCTGGAAATCTGCCCGCCAAAGTCGGTTTCTAGATCATCCACCGAAGCTGAGTACAAGCGCTAGCCAATGCATCAGCCGAACTAACCTGGCTTAAACACCTCTTACAAGAACTTGGGATTACTACAACTAAGCCGCCGACCCTCTATTGTGACAACACCGGAGCAACGTATCTTTGTGCAAATCCTATCTACCACTCACGCATGAAGCATGTGGCACTTGACTACCACTTTGTTCGAGAACAGGTTACGAGTGGTCTTCTTCGTGTACTCCACATCAACTCAAAAGATCAACTTGCTGATATGTTAACAAAGCCACTGTCACGGGCACCGTTTTCTGCAAAATCGCTCCAAGATTGGCGTCTCCGACGATCCTCCATCTTGCGGGGGCGTATAAGGCAAAGCAACAATCAAGCTTGATTACCTAGTCAAACATATATATATAGAATGTATATTACTGTTAATACCTTGAGCCTATTTATCTCCTGTACTTTCTCTCTTTACTTGATGTAAACCGCCTATAAAGGCCCCTTTGTACAGTGATATAAATATACCAGAATCAATATTCTTATAACCATTATTTTATTTGTAGACTTTTAGATTATTGTTTATGTAATCTTTTTGACTTTGTAAAAAATCTGAAATAAATAAACATGGATAAAAACCTACTTGTGGATCCACCTGTGTGTCTTGGTCAGTTGATCCACACTAAAAATAACCCGTTCCAAACTGAACTCAGTTTGATCTATTACCCATTGCAGTTTTCAGTGTCGGCACGTCATCAAGGTTTGGCTTGCAAGGCATCACCAGACGAATGAAACTACAACAACAAAAGTTGGTGTTGCGCAGATAGTGAACAAAGCTGGCTTTGTAAAAAAAAAAAACATGAGGCGTGATACATCAGAAGTTATCAACTTGGGTTCAAAACAATTGGGAACAACACAAAGTTAATGGTTGTTTTGACGCTGAAGAACAATAGGAGACTAGGAGTTTCATCATGTCTATAATGTACCATCATACTTGCTTGTAACCCAAGAAACCCCTTTGTAATGTGGACTTAAATCTTGGTAAATACTGAATGAGTACCCCCAACTGATAATTGACTGCTTTCAAAGAAAACTAATTAAAAACCTCATTTTCTTCACATTTGTAAAAAAAAAATCATCAATTCACTTATTTTGAAACAACGTAATCATATACAATATAAATTTTAAAACCTACTTCTAAATTTACACCATTTGTTCACGATGAAATTTAAACCCTCGGCCTCTTGTAAAGAGATACCATATAACACCATTTGCACTATTTGACTAAAAGCTCTTTGACTAAAATAACATGAGGGCATGAGGACTAAACTCATCAAACATTTCTCTCTTTTCTAAAATAACATGAGACGTGCATTTGTAATTATTTTACATTCTAATTTATTTTACAATTCTGCAATCTAAGAACAATATATAAAAGTGTTATGTTTTGTTTGCTAAACAAACACATCACACACTTAATGCTGTGTGGTTACTTTAGCTCATGCATCACACTTTAAACCCATAAATGCTTACATAAATGCAACGTTATACACAAACTAGTTCTTACGTATCACACTATCACTCTTTCACTCATGTAGCATCATAACGCGTCTCCTTAGTGGTAGTTAACCAACATATAGTCAGTATCTAGATGACTTTGAGTCGCATATCGTGCCTTCAAATTATGTCACCGTATCAATATATTGAGATCATATTCAAGTGATACATATGATTGTTTCGTATAAAAAAACCTCCCTATGTTTACTATTTAAATTCATGGATCAAAAGACATTTGTCCATTTCACACACATCACGAACAAAAGTGTAGTTTTTAGCCTTATTAGGAGGATTATTATGCAACCCTCACGAGAAACTTAATGTTACAAATCGTTTAATGTTTTTAACGATTCTTTGACCTCAAACATTTTCTCTATGCTCGCAAATTAGCATAAGGCAATAAATGTATTCTTTCAGTCCAAACAATATATTTCTTAAAGTTATGTTTATTTTTTATCATTATTATAAACATATTGGCCTTCACATATTCTCCTTTGGAATAGTTAATATCCTCTAATACTTTGCCTTATCAAAATAGATTGGCATGTCCTACTCATCATTTATATTCTTGATTATAATTTAGTTATGATCCTACATATGAGAACTTGGTTGGATATGAAACTGAGGGTTTGGTTTCACTGTGAACAGCCAACGACAAACCAACGAGGCGCTTCCCGGGGGGAAGGGGTTGCAGATCCACAGTATGATTGGCCCGAAGAGCACAAATTCTTCTTTCATAGCCTTTCCTCATCCTGGGTGAGCTAGGGCGGTCACCACATTCTTGGAATCGGGTAGGAGTCAAGGGTAGTAGTATAAGCATGACATTCGGGTGACAGGTGTGCATAGGAGACATAATCCTGGATAGGGTAACGGGTTGTGATGTCTGGGTTCCTTTCGGAAGGCAATGTGTATATCAGGATACGGTGCACCAGGTGGGTCATAGACGGGTGTATCAGGGGTGACATGTGAAATATCTGTTAAGGGAGTATCGGATGTAGCAACAGGATCAGGAACAGAAGAGGACCAGAATCATGGTAAGGGTGTAAAATCAGGGGCCGCTGTCTTATCCTTATGTCGTCTGGTATACGTGAATATCAGAGGAGGACCCTTTGCCGGCAGGTCAGATGAAACAGGATCCGATTGTGCAGCATCAGAGACCGGAGGAGCAGATAAAACTGGAGGGATAGAAATGGTAGGGACAGTGGGTGACGGAGATATGTCAGGCTCAGGATCGGAATCGGGAAAGAGACCATCAAGACAACCGGGGGACTCAATGAAGAATGGGCAAGACTCATGAAAAGTAATGTCGGCACTAGTAAAATATCGACGGAGAGAAGGGCTGTAGCACCGATACCCTTTCTGGACCCGCGAGTAACCAAAAAAACACAACGGATGGCACGAGCATCAAGTTAGTGGTTGTCGGACGATGATCGTGAACATAGGCAACACAACCAAAGATCGTAGGTTCAAGAGGAAAAGGTTTGTGAGTAGGAAACAGAACAGAAAACGGGGTTTTTTCCATTGAGAACGGAGGAGGGCATGCGGTTAATCAAATAAGCAGCAGTCAGGACCGCATCCCCCCAAAAGCGATGAGGAACATGATGAGAATCAATCATAAGAGTGCGGGTAACATCCAACAAGTGACTGTTCTTGCGTTCTGCGATGCCATTTTTTTAAGAGGTATATACGCAAGTTGTCTCGTGAACAATACCATGCGTTTTGAGATATGATGAAAATCTGCTGACATGTATTCTTTTGCATTATCAGTACGTATGGTTTAATGGATGTGTTAAACTGATTTTGTACATACACATGGAATTCTCGAAAGATGGAATTTAGCTCACTACGAGATTTTAATAAGTAGACCCAGGTAGTACGAGAATAATCATCAATAAAAGTAACAAAATAATCAAAACCAAGAGTAGTTTTAACAGGGAAGGTCCCCAAATATCCGAATGCAAAAGTTCAAATGGGTACAGACTCTACTAGACACTCTTGGGGGATAGGGACGCCGGGTGTGTTTACCTAGCTGACACGACTCACAATGAAAATCAACAGAAACAGATAAATCCGGTCTCATTTGCCTCAGAACCGTTGTAGAGGGATGACCCGACGGCAGTGGACTTCCCTGATGCTTGAGTCACAAACGTTAGTTGAAGGTTGTGACGATAAGGACAGACGGTATAGGCCTCCTGATTCAACACCTGTGCCAATCAGATGGTTCGTCCCTAGTTCCTGGAAATCACAATGAGTAGGGTAAAATTTGGCAAAGCAATGTTTTGTTTGGTAAGTTGGCTTACGGAACAAAGGTTATCGGGAAACTCGGGTACAAACAATACAGAGGAAAGGGTCAGGTTCTTCGAGTTACTAATGGATCCAATGCCTTGAACAGGGCATGAGGATCCATCAGCAATCGAATATGAGGGTGAGAGGTATGCTTTAGGTTGGATAATATACCTTGATTCCTAGTCATGTGATGAGTGGCCCCAGTGTCAACAATCCAAGATGAATTAAGGCTAGAGAACATACCTGAATGAGCTGATTGGCTTGTGGTCTAGGAGCGTGGAGCGGAAGGTTCAATAACTGCTGAAATTTGTTATACTCCTCCTGACTGAGAGTGACTGTCGGGGTAGCTGGACTGGCATGATCTGGGGCATCATCAGAGGCAGCTAACCTTGCTTTGGGTCGAGGAGGTGGAAGAGACCCAGGTGACGATTCGGGCAATTGTACTTGGTGTGTCCATCCTGGTGACAATAGTGACAAGTGATACCATTGCCTCGACCAACACCTTTTCTTGGAGCTGGCTGATTGTCTCGACTGGTGTTTTTGCTAACAAGTGCACTTGTGTACATCGCAGATGTGTTGGTGGTTCCAGTAGTAGTCCCTGAACTGTACATCTCTCGAAGCAAATGGTAAATGGAAGCGACGGAGGTGGAGGTGGCAGTGAGTTGCTCAACAGTAAAGGTCGAGCACTAGAGAACTTCGGTGATATGCCTGCAATAAACATCATAATATCCATTTTGTTGTTGCGCTCCTCCTGAAGCTTCAAATCAGTGGTTGGAGGGTACAATGCACGAGTTCATCTCTGAGTTTTGAAAACCGAGTGAAATAGTCAGTAAAAGTCGAATCACCTTGTTCTGCTCTACTATATGCCTGAACCACAGAAAATGCATGTGATAGAGATTCTTTGGCCGAAAAGGATGAGGACAAAGGATCCCATATTTCTTTCACAGTGGGAAAGTTCTGAGCTATAGTAAGTATGTGGCTCCATAGCATTCCACAAAGCCATCTGAATACCACTATCATCAATACGCCATTCACGGGTAACCGGATGTGGAGGGGTTGTTGTCAAGTGGTCTCCCTTGTCAAGACTAGCAAGTCCTTTCTCGACAAAGAGACTCCATGAACTCTATTTTTTGAGGCAAGTTTCACAAGAATACGTAAGACAGAGTTGTAATTGATAATACCTGGAGCAATCTGAGTTGCAGGAGTGGACTCGGGGTTGGTTTCTTTCACAGATTCTTCAGCCATTGATAAAATCCGAACAGATCTGAAAAAACGAGTGTATACCTGGAGCAGAAACGAGAAAGGTGTCGTAGTAGGAAATTGACCTTACAGATGAACTGGAAACTGACTCGCGAACGTGCCGGTGTAAACAGGGTTGCCGGAGAAGAAGCCATGCGCCGCCACTCGCCGGCGCGTGAGGGAGGCGGCGGTTTTTCGGGGTTTGCAGATCGGGGGTGGCGAAGCTGATGGTGGTAGTGGTGAGTTGTACTTGTTGCTCGAAAAAAGATTTGGTGTGGACAGCAGGTTTTTTGACGGGAAATCAGAAACAGGAGCAGAGCGGGGACATGTAACCTGACTAGGATTTGTACCGAGAGCCTTGTGGCTCTGATACCATGTAATGAAACTAAGAATGATTATTATTACAGGATAATTTACAATGTTGAAGCACGCCTCAATATATAGAGGTGAAAATCCTAATCCAGGCCCATTAAGGCCCATGGGCCAGAATAACAGGCTAACATAACTGGACTAGACATGCACATCCGAACCGGGTTCAAAACCCGACCCGACGACCCGACCCGGAACCGAACCGGTTCGGACCCGGTATACCCCCAACCCGGTTCCAACCCGAAAAAACCCACCGGTTCGAACCGGTTTTGAATTTTCTAGCCCAAACCGGTTTGGACCCAGTTTTTACCCAACCCGGTTTCGAAACCGATCCAAAAAAACCGGTTTCGAACCGGTTTTTGACCGTTTTTTTTTTAACGTTATAAAACGGCTATATGGCCGTTGGGGGCTAGTTTTTGACCGTTTTTTCCACTTTTTTTAACCATTTTGCCCTTATATGATAGTATAAATAGGTAGTGGGTGTAATGGTTTAGTCACAACACTCAAAACTTCAAAATCGCTAAAAAACGTGCTTAAAAACGCAAAAACGCTCCTCACTCTCAACTTTCTATTCTCTCTCATCTCTTGAATTATGGCTTCTGAATCTTCCGTTCCAACCGGTGGATCCTCAAGTGCCGCTACCGTTGTTAGAATTCTTTCAACAACGCGAAACCAAGAGATTTGGTGTAATTTCGACTTATGCGAAATGTCGAATGGTCAACATAAAGCTCGATGCAAGGCTTGTGGTTCGTTTTTCAAGTCGGATTCAAACTCGACTTTGAGAAATCATATGACCAAATGGTGCAAGTCTTTGAAAAGTACACCGAGTCAAGGGCAAATATCAATCGGAAACGATGGTGGTTTATGGAACTTCAACGTCGATATGGTTCGAGATAGAATGGCAAAGTTTGTAATTCAAGAAGGATTATCGTTCGATCACTTCGACAACCCTCGGTTAACAAAATTGATTCAAGAAACTCTTCAACCACGCTACACTCACGTAAGTCGCACCACTCTGTAACACCCGTAATTTTTATTAAAAGAAATAAAAGAATAAGAGAAAGAAAAAGGAGGAAAAAGAAAGTCAAACCCAAGGTTGAGGGACCAAAAGTGTTAAATGTGATAAAAATCTTAAAAGTTGGTGTAAAAGGCGATATGGTCGCCCATAACCCTCTGCACACCCTTTCTTGTTCGGATTTTAGTGAGAGAAACAACAGAGACTACGAGCTTTAGAGAGGGAAAGAAGAAGAATTCGAGTTTGAGCGGGTTGTAGGTGTTGAGAACATCTGAGAAATCAAGTTTTAGAGTTTGAAGATTTAAAACAGCACAGGTGAGTTCTAGACCCCGTATATCACATGTTTTTCAAACTTTTGGGGCTGGAAATACATGTAAAAATGTTTTACACTTATTATGATATTGCCGAATGTGCATGCGTATGTATGTTAGTGATTTATGTTATGATTCATGCCTAGTATTGTATGTACATGTTTAGAACTAAGTATTATGGTGTTTGGGGACTGGGATATGAATTAGATACATGATTAGGCTGCTAATACGACTAAGAAGACCAAATAGTGGTCATATGTCTGAAATTGTGACTTAGAAAAACTAAGTACAAGGTGATATGTCTAAATAGTGCTTATACGACCCATGAAATTTGCCTTAGAATATTTTAAGAGTTATATGACTGAACAGTGGTCGTATGACCATTGGAAATGTTCTAAGTATGGGGTCATATGACTGAACAGTGGTCGTATGACCACTGGAAAATTTCTATGGGTCATATGACTGAACAGTGGTCGTATGACCACTGGAAATTTTCTAAGTATGGGATCTTATGACTGAACAGTGGTCGTATGACCATTGGAAATTTTCTAAGTATGGGGTCATATGACTGAACAGTGGCCGTATGACCAGTAGAAATTTCCTAAGTCTGGGGATGATACGACTGAACAGTGGTCGTATGACTTAGAGAAATTTTCTAAGTTTAAGGTGAAACGACCAAGCAGGGCTCATACGATTGAACACTTAGAATTTTTTACAGAAATTTTCTGGAAAATCTGATTTTGGGATTTTGACCAAAGTTGACTAGGGTTAATAAATGATGATGTTTTATGAATGTAATGATGAATTGATTGACCCTTATTACTACTGATTTTATTATCAGTATTTTATTATAATAACAATATTATTATTATTTTAATATTGTTAAGTATGTACCGGCATGACAAAGAATGACTAAGATTTAACGAAGAGCATAATCATTAATAAGTAAAATATTAATGATAAAGAGAAGTGGAACGTAAATGAATGAACGAAAGTCTTGCATGGTCTAAGGGGCACGAGATGGAATTGACGAGTCAAGGGCAAACATCAATCGGAACGATGGTGGTTTTGGAACTTCAACGTCGATATGGTTCGAGATAGAATGGCAAAGTTTGTAATTCAAGAAGGATTATCGTTCGATCACTTCGACAACCCTCGGTTAACAAAATTGATTCAAGAAACTCTTCAACCACGCTACACTCACGTAAGTCGCACCACTCTGTACACCCGTAATTTTTATTAAAAAGAATAAAAGAATAAAGAGAAAGAAAAAGGAGGAAAAGAAAGTCAAACCCCAAGGTTGAGGGACCAAAAGTGTTAAATGTGATAAAAAATCTTAAAAGTTGGTGTAAAAGGCGATATGGTCGCCCATAACCCTCTGCACCCCTTTCTTGTTCGGATTTTAGTGAGAGAAACAACAGAGACTACGAGCTTTAGAGAGAGAAAGAAGAAGAATTCGAGTTTGAGCGGGTTGTAGGTGTTGAGAACACTGAGAAATTCAAGTTTTAGAGTTTGAAGATTTAAAACAGCACAGGTGAGTTCTAGACCCCGTATATCACATGTTTTTCAAACTTTGGGGCTGGAAATACATGTAAAAATGTTTTACACTATTATGAATATTGCCCGAATGTGCATGCGTATGTAGTTAGTGATTTATGTTATGATTCATGCCTAGTATTGTATGTACATGTTTAGAACTAAGTATTATGGTGTTTGGGGACTGGGATATGAATAGATACATGATTAGGCTGCTAATACGACTAAGAAGACCAAATAGTGGTCATATGTCTGAAATTGTGACTTAGAAAAACTAAGTACAAGGTGATATGTCTAAATAGTGCTTATACGACCCATGAAATTTGCCTTAGAAATATTTTAAGAGTTATATGACTGAACAGTGGTCGTATGACCATTGGAAATGTTCTAAGTATGGGGGTCATATGACTGAACAGTGGTCGTATGACCACTGGAAATTTTCTATGGGGTCATATGACTGAACAGTGGTCGTATGACACTGGAAATTTTCAAAGTATGGGATCTTATGACTGAACAGTGGTCGTATGACCATTGGAATTTTCTAAGTATGGGGTCATATGACTGAACAGTGGCCGTATGACCAGTAGAAATTTCCTAAGTCTGGGGATGATACGACTGAACAGTGGTCGTATGACTTAGAGAAATTTTCTAAGTTTTAAGGTGAACGACCAAGCAGGGCTCATACGACTGAACACTTAGAATTTTTACAGAAATTTTCTGGAAAATCTGATTTATGGGATTTGACCAAAGTTGACTAGGGTTAATAAATGATGATGTTTTATGAATGTAATGATGATAATTGATTGACCCTTATTACTACTGATTTTATTATCAGTATTTTATTATTAATAACAATATTATTATTATTTTAATATTGTTAAGTATGTACTGGCATGACAAAGAATGACTAAGATTTAACGAAGAGCATAATCATTAATAAGTAAAATATTAATGATAAAGAAGTGGAACGTAAATGAATGAACAAAAGTCTTGCATGGTCTAAGGGGCACGAGATGGAATTGACGGTTAAGAAGTCTTGGAAATGGTGCTTGGTTTTAGTAACTAGGCCTATTACGAGCCTTATGGTAGATTATGGACAGTGAGTCATAGTTGCCTTAAGAACAACGGGGCAGTGTCTTTGTGACCTGTCACGGGATAGTTGTTACAGCAGGAGTGGTGACGATCACTCGCGGGGTTAACGTGACCCCGGATGAGACGTTGTCGGTCTATGGACAGAGAGCCATAGGGGCAACGAGGTTGTCGGTCTATGGACAGAGAGCCATAGGGGCACGAGGTTGTCGGTCTATGGACAGAGGCATAGGGGCAACCAGGTGTCGGTCTATGGACAGGAGCCATAGGGCACCAGGTGTCGGTCTATGGACTGAGAGCCATAGGGGCACCAGACGGATACGATATGCTTGTGTCGGCTCATGGGTTGGAACCATGAGGGCAGAGAAGAGAGGTGACCCTTAGAGATTTGCATGCTTGACAAATGAAAGTTAAAGAACGAATGATGAAGATAATAATGAAACTACCTACGTGTACGTACGATGTGTGATCACATCTGCATATGCATAACGAACGTTTTGAAATGAGAAGTAAAGTATTATAATTACAAAACTAGAACTCACTCAGCAACGCTGACTTTTATGTATTTTCCAGTTGGCAGGTAACAGGTTGCTGAGGATGACACATGGGAATGGCTACACGACGGGCAAGACTGACACCCATTATGTTTTGACAACACTGTGTTTTGTAATTCATTCGACTAATCATTTTGTGAATTTCTAAACTAGAATGTATTGCTTAGCAACAGTGTTTAAAATAAATGAATGGATTTTGTTAAAATTAATTCCGCTGCTTTAATTTATAATATATGAATGTTTTATGCTGTGAATGACCAACTGTGAGGTGCCCGGGAACGGGGCCTTACACACTCTTAGACGTGATTGTTTAAATCTTTGGAAACAAGCAAAAAATGATTTAAAGGTTTTATTTGAAAATTTACAAACCGGTGTGAACTTAACTACCGACGTTTGGTCCGTCCCACACGGTTTACCGAAATCGTACCGTTGCGTCACCGCCCATTGGATAGATCCAAGTTCGTGGCAAATGATGAAACGTACGATTGCGTTTGAATATTTGGATATCCGCATACCGGTGATAATCTTTTTCAAATTTTAGACTATGTAATCAAAACGTAAAAATTAAAACAAAATTTTTCAATGTCATTTGATAACGCCTCAAACAACACATCCGCCGTTGAAAAATTAAAAATAAAATATAAACCGGTTTGTGACGGCGTATTTTTCATTCAAGATGTGTTGCACATATTATTAATTTAGTTGTGCAAGATGGTCTTGGCGTTCCTGAAGTTGAAGATTTTAAAACGTCTTTCAAAACATGTTACGTGACGTTTTTAAAACTAGTAGAAAAGGTATGTTAATTATAGAAAAATGTGTCACGATACGAATTCCATTTGTTTAGGACCAAATTGGGATGTCCCGACTAGATGGAATTCTACTTGGAAAATGTTTAATAGTGCTTTGCGACCAAAAGAAACGCTTCAGTTTTTCACGATAGTCTTGCGATGCGGGGTCGGGTTGTTCCGTTTCCGTAGAGGGTTGGGAATATATTCAAGAAATAACTCAATTTTAGAGCTTTTTAAAAACGCAACTACAAAATTGTCAGGGTTTATTATCCGACAAGAGTGTCTAACACTTCATCAAATTTATTTAATGACCCATAAATTAAGTGAATATGAAGAAAGAAACGAAATATTTTCAGCAAGGTTGCGCCGATAAAAGAAAAATTTAAAAAATATTTCATTGAAACTACCCCGGTTTTTACGTGTTCCGCCGCACTAGACCGTGTTAAATGTTTCGGGGTAGAAACTTTAATAGATGAGATAACTTATGATTTAGATTTACATGATTTAGATCCATTTTTTAATGTTAATACAAAACAAACATTTAATGAAAATTTTAAAAAAGTTTAATGTTTATGTTGAAAAATATGACGCAAATCAAACATCCACCGACCATCGAACGTGGAATCGAGTTCGTCGAGCTCAAGTAGAGACCCGATGATTAGTTTATATAATACTTTGAGAAATGAAAACAGTAAACGCAGAGGGGTAACGCCCCAGTAGCGAACTCGGGAGGTATATGGGAACCGATTTTTTTAGCCACTATGTCTCCCGATGAATGCTTGAAATTGATATTCTGACATGGTGGAAAGGAAAGGAATCACAATTTCCGGTCCTAGCCGCCATGGCACGTGATTTACTAACCGTCCAAGCTTCCACGGTAGCTTCGGAGTCTGCTTTTCTGTTAGTGGCAGGGTTTTATCGATTAGAAGAACAAGGCTAACTCCAACATCGCTAGAGATGTGTATTTGTTTAAAAGACCACTTAGATGCGGCCGAACGAAGACAACATATATCAAACCTTGAAGAAGAAACACAATTTAAGAAGAAAATACACGAACACGAGATACAAACGGACGATCCTCACCGCTATCCGACGAAGAATTCGCTTATGATTTGTCTCAACGCATTGGCACACAAACCGACGAAGACGATTAAATTAGAAAAACTTGTATTCGTAATATGGATATTTTGTTTTCTTTGGTTTAATTTTAATGTAATTTTTATTGTTTATTTTTCGTAATGAATTAATTGTTTACTTTTATGAATAATGTAATTTTTATTGTTTTCTTTAGAAAAACTCGCCTATGATTTTTATTCGTATTAATTGTTTACTTATTAAAATGAAAATAAAAACGCGTACAATCGTATTAATGGAAATCTTAAAAAAAAAGTACATACTATTGTGTTTAATTAATCTACTTTAATATTTTTTAATTAATCAAAATTTGTAATTAATTTGTATATAATTAAATAGTAGGTAAAAAAAAAACCGGGTTTTCCAAACCGGTTCTTAGACCCGACCCGGTTCGGTTCCAACCCGAAACGGTTCAAACGGGTGGGTTTGCCGGGCTTGAAAACCGGTTCCGACCCGAACCGGTTCTTGGTCAAAAACCGGGCGCGATTTCGTTGACCGAACCCGAACCGGGTCCAACCCGAACCGGGTTAAAAAAAACCGATTTGTCGGATAATATTCACTTAATTTTAAGTCTTCAATTCCTAAATCATTTCCTAGCTTCTGCTTCACTTGTTTCAAAACAGAAAATAAACATCCTAGTACATTTAAGTCTTCAATTTCCTAACTCATTTCCTAGCTTCTGCTTCACTTGTTTCAATGCATCTTCTAGTTCTTTCTTGGACTTCAACAAGCAGGGACAATGTCAATGACATTTGAGACATTTGAGGATCACACCATCCAATAAAACGACAATTTGACCCCTGCACTTGAAAAATGAAGTAGTTTTAAGACATTTTATCACTTGACAATACATTCTTACAAACCATTAAATAGATGATGAAAATTCTTACCTTCTCAAGGCACCCATAAAAACGACGACGAGATTCCTAGTGGTCCAAGACCTTCTTACAATCGCTAGCTTGCCAAACCAACAAAACACCGACATCGTTGCTTCAAAGAATTAAGTCTGGTAAAGAAAACCTAAAAAAAATACAGAGGTGTGCTGCTTAAAATGAAACGACGATATGTGATAAAAGGGGAGGTGAAGAATACCAAAGTGCCCTCACGTAAGATGGACGTGATTAGAGTTAACGGAAGTAGTGGATGGTCGTTACCCAGAATGGTAAAAGTTAGGCCAGTTGCCATTAAAAGATTATCTGATGCATTTTTGAAAATTAAGGACAATTCTTAATTTGAGTTATTTAAAGGACAATTTTGTAATTTACTCTATAATAAATTATGGAAGTAATATTTAGACATCTTGAAATTATAAATCGAACAACTCAAATTTCAATACGCGTCGTATAGTTTCATATGCGTCATATAGCCCTATACGTGCGTATAACCCCTCTGACAGCCCCCTGAATTTTTCATCGTAGTCAGTGTCAAAATTCACTATACGTGTCGTATACCCCAATAGTGTCGTAGGGGGTGTCGTATAGAGCTGTATATGACGTATAGCCATCTGACAGTCCCACTGAATTTTTCTCGTTTTAATGTTTTCAATCGTACCGCCACGTATGAATCATATGCGATGTATAGGAATTGTGTCGATTTATAAAGGTGGGTGACTGTACATTAGGACTCTAAATTATACACATGATGATGTATTAGCAGAAGGTGTTTAGGAGTGGAGACTCCACTAGTACATACACCCTCTCCCTAATTACCCCCGTCGCCGGCGAATCTCCTCCGTCCGTCGCAATCTCCGGCGACATCATCATCATCTTCTCTCCAAACACACACAGTAGATTCAAATCAAATCAAATCAAATCAAATCACAGAGCAATAGCTTCAATCTACTCACCAAATGAAGTTCCAAATCGAAGACGTAACAGTCTACTTCCCTACGACCACATCTACCCAGAGCAATACTCCCTACATGATCGAGCTCAAACGAGCCCTAGACGCCAAGGGCCACTGCCTCCTCGAAATGCCCACCGGCACCGGCAAAACCATCGCCCTCCTATCCCTAATCACCAGCTACACCCTCTCCAAACCCTCCAACCCCCTAAACTCCTCTACTGCACCCGCACCGTTCACGAGATGGAGAAAACCCTAGCCGAGCTCAAGCTCCTGCAACAACTATCAGGTCGATAACATTGGGCCGTCGGCGAGGATGCTGGCGTTAGGGTTTCGTCGAGGAAGAACTTGTGCGTGAATCCTGTTGTGGTTTCGGCGAGAATCGGGATTCGGTTGACGCGGGGTGTCGGAAGCTTACGGCTAGTTGGGTTCGGGCGCTTGCGGTGGAGAACCCTGGTGTGCCGACGTGTGAGTTTTTTGAGGCGTATGAGAGAGCGGGGTCTGATGCGGTTTTGCCCCCTGGAGTGTATACTTTGCAGGTTTGTTGAGGTTTTGTGAGGTTATTTGTTCAAAAGACGTGAAATTGAAACATCGTTTAGGTTGAATTTGCATATATGATAGTGAGATATGCATTGTAATTGGAGCAGCTAAGGTAATAGTTGTTATGATCAAGCTTGCATTATCAAGCACCTGTGAGTTTGAACAGAAAGACGGGATTTTTGCCATAAACACTGAAATGAAACAACTGAGTTTCGAATTTGCTATGATTAAGCACCAAGTTACCTTCAATCTATGAAAAGCACTGGAATGACAGTATATTACCTTTCAGCATATGATTATGCATCAATAACTAATTTTCCATTGCTACGCATTGTATATTTGTGTTACCTTCAGTTAATCTATGTGCACTGGAATTACACAATTTATTATCTGGCATGTTATTTGCAGTGGTTTTTTATTATATCTGATTGAAAAAGTTTTAAATCTTTCTTTACCTCCTGCTTTTGCTACTATGTTGGCAGTTTTCTGGACATGTTTTACTTATAATTGGCTTGACTTAATCATCTTCTCATAAGAGGTTGATTTTTTCCATAACTAAGCTTGCACTATCTACAAATATTGCCTTCAATATATGAACATGCATTGTAATTGGAACAACTAAGGTGAATTGTTATGATCAAGCTTGCATTATCAAGCACCTGTGAATTTGAACAGGAAATAGGGGGGTTTGCCATTAAGTATGAATATGCACTGAAACTGAAACTATAAAGCTACTGATTTGCTATGATCAAGCACCAAGTTACCTTCAATGCATGAACATGCACCGGAATGATTGTAATATATTACCTTTAGCATATGATTATGCTCTGAAATTGGAATAACTAATTTTGTATTCCTAAGCATTGCACTTCTTTCAGCTAATGTATATGCACCGGATTACACTCTTTATCATCTGGCATGTTAGTTGCAGTGCTTTTGTATTATATCTGATTGAAAAAGTTTTAATCTTTCTTTACCTCCTGCTTTTCCTACTATGTTGGGCAGGTTCTGGACATGTTTCATTTATAATTGGCTTGATTTAATCATCTTCTCATAAAGAGTTGGTTTTTTGGCAGGATTTAAGGGTGTTTGGTAAGGAAAAAGGGTGGTGCCCATACTTTCTAGCACGACATATGGTGCAATTTGCAAATGTGGTGGTTTATAGTTACCAATATTTACTTGATCCCAAGGTAGCTGGGATTATATCAAAAGAAATGCAGAGAGAATCTGTAGTGGTGTTTGATGAGGCTCATAATATTGATAATGTGTGCATTGAGGCACTGAGTGTTAGTGTGAGGAGGCAGACAATTGAAGGCGCTACAAGAAATATTAATAAGATGGCTCAGGGAGTAACAGTATATTTTAGGATTATTAATCAGCGAGTTCTTATTTCATGGTGTTCTAATGATTATTATATAGGTCAATTGGAAGTAAATGTTCTAATTATTCATCTACTAAGTTATCAGAAATCTTACTAGGTCATTGTTCTGTGTTTCTTTCTGTTCATATGTGACACCGGTGATGCTTCAACAACTTTTGTCTCTATATCCTTTTCTTGTGTTAAGATCTAGGGTCCTGGAAATTGAGTACCAATGCAAAAAAGAAAACAAATTGTATAAATGTTATCAGTTTTACCACCATACGCTAATAATGTTAAAGGTTTCAAATTCACATGTAGCTTCGTTCTCCTTGATTTATGTGATTGACTTCTGAAATCTTGGTTTAGTTCCATTTTTTAGGGAAAGTACATATTACTATATGAGAAACATAATTCACCTGGAGAAGGTTTATATGTTCTGAATGTTTGATATATCTCTATTTTTAACTTTTTTCAACTTGGTAGGAAGGTTTAAGGCCACTGATGCTGGTAGATTGCGTGCTGAATATAACCGCCTTGTCGAGGGTTTAGCACAAAGAGGGAACTTGCCAGGTAAGTACATGTTTATGCCCCAGCTGATTGTTCACTTTGTGGTATTTTCTGTGGGACAAATTTCATAAAAGGCAACATATTTCAGGTTTATTTCTATTTTCAGTTGATGAAATATGTCGCCATCTATAAAAGTTAACAAACTTTTTAAATGTTTCGATTTGAGGTGACCAACGTTAAAAAAATTTGTTACCTGACCCTCTTATTGCCTTATTGGACAAATTTCTCCTTTTGTTTTCTTCTTATTCTTTGCCATAACTGGGACGAGTTGGAAGAGAAGAGAGCGTGAACCAACCAACAAACAAGGAAAGGATGCCTCTCGGGGCATCTGATTGTGTGGCAGCTAAATTTGTATTAACCTTCATAATGTTCACTTTTTCTTTGGCATGATGTTGATGTGACATACGAGAACTGGCTAACTTATATGATCACCTTAAATTGTTTTTGAAAGTTCTTTACCTTCGTTATGGTTCGAGCCAAAGTTCATTACATATCAATTTGCACTTTTTTATTGTGATATGCAACTCCTGGTTTGTGCAGTTGGTGACACCTGGCTTGCAAATCCTGCTTTACCTGATGACATTTTAAAGGAAGCAGTACCAGGAAATATACGGCGGGCAGAGCATTTTTTGTCTGTTTTACGCAGATTAGTGCAGTACTTAAAAGGGCGTTTGGAAACAGAAAATGTTGAAAAAGAGGGCCCACTTACGTTTGTTAATGCTGTGAATTCACATGTCGGGATCGACCAAAAAATGCTTAAGTTTTGCTATGATCGTTTGCACTCACTTATGCTTACCCTAGAAATAACTGATACTGATGAATTTTTGCACATTCAACGATTTGTGACTTTGCAACACTTGTGGGGACATACACCAGAGGTTTTTCAATCATAATTGAACCTTATGATGAGAGAATGCCTCATATTCCTGATCCAGTTTTGCAGGTATTTTTATACCGACTTCCTTTTGCAGTATTTGTTACATTTACTTTATTAAAAGTCGAAATTTGTGAACAGCTACAGCCTACAGGCTTATATGAGGGTTACATCATACTTTTTTGTACAAAGTTTAATGCTGAGAAGATGTATATTGTTAGTGAAACCTTATAATGTTATATCTGTTTTATCATCTGGTCAGTTTTTCTCCATTACGCAAGACTAAAGATTAACTTTTGAAGTCAAATAACTACTTTCCAGTTTCCAACTAGATATGAATTCCCAATCACTTAACAAGAATGGTGACTGATTAAACTGTAAAATAGAAATAGGTTGTTATGTTTATGCCAATATTCTGTGTTGTTTTATTTGTGCATTGTTTTGTTAGTAAAGTTGTCTTCTTTTTTTAATATGCATCCAGCTCAGCTGCCATGATGCTTCTCTTGCAATAAAGCCTGTATTTGACAGATTTCAGTCAGTTGTGATCACATCTGGAACCCTAAGTCCAATCGATCTCTATCCTCGACTTCTTAATTTCAATCCAGTTGTTAGTCGAAGTTTTACTATGTCATTAACAAGGGATTGCATATGCCCCATGGTTCTCACACGGGGAAGGTATAATTATATACAATTTTGTATTCCTTTAATTGCTGTACGAATATTTTTGTATATACAATAAATTTGTATTTATATATTTCGTCCATCTCAAAAGAGCAGTCCACAAACAAAAATTACACAATTTAAGATATGTACAGTTAATGCAGTTTCAGTTAGAAGAATGCTAACTTTACCCTTACTGTATTTAGGATGCCAATTGACTTGGAAAATTTGTAAATCTAGTGGTAAGTGTAATTAAGGGTAGAATGGTAAAATCATTAAGTTATCTCTATCCACTTTTGGAAGTGAGCAATTTTGGAACGATTGCAAACTAAAGTAGGAATGTAGACAATAATTTCACGACAGAGGGAGTAATGCATTGTTTTATCATATATACCATGTGCTTACTTGTTACCCATCATATTTTTTTTCAATTACAGTGACCAGCTTCCTGTTAGCACAAAATTTGATTTGAGAAGCGATCCTGGAGTGGAAAGAAATTATGGAAGGCTTTTATTGGAAATGGTGTCAGTAGTTCCTGATGGAATCGTTTGTTTTTTTGTCAGTTACTCATATATGGATGCAATAGTCAACAGTTGGAATGAAACTGGAATCTTAAAGGTGATCTACTCTTTTTACAAAACTGTTTCTGTTGATATTAGCTTTATCTGTATTCTCTAGACGTTCTATTAGAGTTGGTAATTTTTGGCCCATTTACTTATTATTCGTGTTAAGTTAAATGTGCAATATAAAAAAATCAGCTTAAAAGGACACATGTTAATGGACCTAACATTTTTCCAAATATATGTGAAATATTTTATTATTGTAACCATACAAAAGAAGTGTTTCAGTTCAATCTACCCAACCTGAGTTCCTGACCCGATATGTTTGATTTGTTCAAAACGTTACCCATTTAGACCTCTTTTCAAACACGCTAAACCCAACCATTTTACCATCTATAGATTCTATGTTGTTCTTTTTGTCATGATATTAACATGAAGGATGAGTATTTTAATTTTTATTTTTATTGACCTTACTGACTTGAGTTTATGTTCCAGGATATAATGCAACGAAAATTAGTCTTTATTGAGACACAAGATGTTGTTGAAACTACATTAGCACTAGACAATTATCGTAAAGCTTGTGACTGTGGTAGAGGTGCTGTCTTTTTCTCTGTTGCCAGGTAACCTTGTAACTTAATTATTCCCATTGGAATCTGTCTGCTGGATGTGGCTGCTGTTATATATTAGTAGTAGAAATTTTGTAGAAACATATATTACACACCCACCCTTCGGTTCTGAATTTCTAAAGACTATCGGTTTAGCTCGCAATTCTCAGTTATGAGAACACTGCTTCTTGGTTTGGTTTCGGCTGTCTGGACTATGGAGATGGAACCAACTGATCTTTTCTGAAAAAAAATTCATTTTCAGTTTCGAGACAAGATTGCTTTATATTTATATTTTTCAGGTTAGGAGTAGTTATTGAGGTTTGATTTGGGGGTGGGGAGAGGTGGGTGAATCGGTTCAAAAACAGAACAGGTTGGGTTTGGTTCGGTTCTTTTGTATTTTGCGGTTCTGACTTTGACCCAATGAACACCCCAAGTCTGTATAGCATATCCAGTTAAGAATGGTCAGTTCACCAACATTTTTTTATCAAGAGCTGCAAAAGTTTTAGTTATATAAGGTATTAGAAAGAGTAGTAATTTGATTATCTGTCCTTGTGCATTACCACAGGGGGAAAGTGGCAGAAGGTATAGACTTTGACCGACATTACGGGAGACTTGTAATCATGTTTGGGGTTCCTTTCCAATACACGTTAAGCCGGTGAGTAAACAAAGGGAAATTGTTGATATCTTGTAGAAGATCCTACTTTATCTTGATATTATTGTTTGACCTTGCAGGATATTACTTGCTCGGTTAGAGTATTTGCGGGAGACTTTTCAGATAAAAGAAGGCGACTTTTTGACTTTTGATGCATTGGTATTTTTTTACTTTACCCTGTCATTTTGATGAATTGTTAAGCATTATGATTTTTTGTATGTTAATTTTTTGTCTCACTCCGACAGAGACAAGCTGCTCAATGCGTGGGACGAGTTATTCGTTCCAAGGCAGATTACGGAATGATGATATTTGCTGACAAAAGGTTTGTATGCTGGTTGTTTACTTTGTACAGTTATATTAATATAATTTCTTTTTCCAAACACTAAAAGACTTGTGATGAAGCGTTGGTTTAAAGTATTGTTGGACAAATGGATAGATTTTAGCCAGGTCAACGAGGGCTAGGTTAAGTTGGGTTGACTTACCAACAACTTGTCAATATATATTTTATAAATAAATATATATATTAAATATGCTTATAACAATCCTTTTGCACTAATTGACCCAGTTTATAAAATAAAGTAATTTGTGAGGCTTTAAACCCTGGATTATATTTTGGACTACTTTTAAACTGTTTCATCCATTTCTATTTTAGGTAAAAGAATTATTTCTCACATCAGTTAACCCTAATGTATTACTACTTTCTTGTTGAAAACACTGAGCATTTACTAACGGAACTCTTTGGCAAGGGATTATACCCTTTAAATCTACAAAGCTCATGTACTTAATATAAGCGGTTAAATGCCACTCTAAATAAAGAAAATCACTTCTGTCTGGTTTTGAACATAAATAGACTTGTTCTTTGCTATATTATACATGTAGATATACAAGACATGACAAACGCTCCAAATTGCCTGGATGGATTCTGTCTCATCTGCGTGATGCACACCTCAACTTGAGTACAGATATGGCAGTTCATATAGCAAGAGAGGTACATCTTCCGAGTTTTTACATATGGTCCAAAGTTGTTCAGTTTACATTGTAGCAGTGGCAAGATGAGCGGGTTAAGGGGTTGAAAAATGTCATTTTCTACATGTTGAAACAGACCCGCCAGCTATGATTTGGTCATTCAAAAAGAATTATAGCAAACAATCAATTCATTGGTCGTGATTAAAAAAGAATAATATTATTACAATAGTAATCTAAACTTTTGAATCTAATAATTTAGAAACATATGACCTGATTCCCTTTTTCCATGTTTTTTATCTGACCCCTTTACTGTCAAACGCAAACTACATCAACCTCTTTATAAGTAAATGGGTTGAAACTGCTATCTCTGTTGCTGTGCATTAAAGTTGGCTGACTGTTAACCCTGTTTACCCATTTCCATTAAACTTTTCTTTTACCAACTCATGTGTCAATTATGAATGAGATTTGTGATTTTAGTGGGTAAGTTTATTGTTGTATGCGTCAGTTATGAGATGAATGAATTTGTTCATAAATAAACGGGTAGAATTTACCGTGTATCAATGTTATGTGCTTGCAGTTTTTGAGGAAAATGGCACAACCGTATGATAAAACCGGTGGTGGAGGAAAGAAAACCCTTCTATCACAAGAAGATTTGGAGAAGATGAACGGCATTGAAGGGATGATGTTTTGAGGAACAAATGAATGGATCAAGAAATAGAATCAGTTCACAACTGGAAAAGTTTTGCTCGGTTTTATGACCGACCCGTTTTTGAAGGCGTGTTGTATACTAGTCGTTTTCAGTCTTTATGACTACTCGCTAATCGTTATACTACGAGACTTTTTTATTCAATCTAGAAGCTCATAAACTCCCACAGTTTTTCAAGATTTTCTCGTGTCAAATGGCAATATAAAACCCACCTTTTTGTGAATTTTGTTTTAGGTGAAGGCATTCATAAAATCCGACACGAATTTGTTTATTGAATAAACGATCAAAGGTTTTATGCATTAAAGCTACACTTTAGGTGACTTTTGACCCATTTGGCCATTTGGTCCATCTTTTTTTTTTTCTTTTCTATCAACATCCTAATTTTACCCTGTTGTATCATTGTCATGAACTGAAATTGTCATCTCTAGCCTTCCTCATAAACAATTCCTACTTGATTGTAAGTATATGTTAAACCAGGGACATATGGGCTCGACGGTTCAGTTTCTCATTGTAGTCATACTCGAATGATAGTTCTTGAGAAGTCTATAGTTTAAAAACGTACCCGAGTTATAGTTCCTAAGAAGTTTGTAGTTTAAAACCGTGGTTCCATAAATGAGTTGAGCCAAACTTGAAGCTTGGCTGGAACTTGCTTAGTTTTTTTCTTTATATGTATATAATTAATTTTTTATAAATATCTGTGACTATACTTTTTGCATTTTAACATATTATGTATTATTTATTTAACTTAAACGTAATTGTATACATAATAAGAAAAAACTCTTTTAGCTAACGACATCTAACACTACATTGTTCTTCATAATACGTCATATGTTAAAATCTTTACGAGTGTAAGTTGATAAGGTTGTTGGACAGTTTAAAAAATTGACACGGACCAACCATTATGTTTTGTCACATATACAAGTTATATCGAATCTTATTTAGCCATGATTTCATGTTCCTCACCTCACAACCATGTCATTGAAAAGGAGCATGTTGCTCAGGTTTTGATTCTGCAACAAGACGTGAACTCTTTAGTGCATGCTATCATCTATATCACTTATGCTTTTCTTCCTTTCGTTTCATCTTGATAATCAATGATATTTTGATCTTGATAATCAATGAGATTTTCCTGATAATCATGTTGTAAACATGTAATTTACACTTTAATTCCAGCCACAACATCTTAATCTAAATTATATGATTTCATTTCGAAGATGCTTAATTGTTCTTAGTGGGTCCCATGTGTTTTCTCGAGCAAATAGGGCTTCCACATCTCAACATGATAATTATGACACATGATGAACGTATAGGTGACTAATATGGACTGCAAGTTGATTTGAGTTTTGTTTAATCTCAATCAGCTTAATAATTTAGATTATTGTGATTGGGGGCCAACCCAATCCATTTAACTAGCACCGATATATGCGATTCATTTTGACCTGAACCAAAACTTTCACTTGATGCTCGAGCACAATTAGTTTGGGCCACTTGATCTTCACCCAAACCATGACCTCTCTATAGTCCAGTTAAATTCTAAAATAGCCAAATCGGTGAAAGTAAAATATTTATCGACAATTGAAACAGGGCAAAAGTTGTCCAAAGTAGACTCAAAAGACCTAAAACCTCCTAAAGTCTTGTTATAATAAAATAGTTTTTGAAATCTTATATAACATATTTATTATTGATGAATGCAGCAAGAAAATGAAAATAAAATGTTTGCGTGTCAACCCAACCTGTTTGACCAAGAATTAGGTTTGCATAAACTGTCAAGAAGATGACGAAAATTAAAATTTAGTTTAATAAAGGAAATAGAAAGGTACTGCAAACATTTATGCTTTCCATCAATCTTATCGATGGATGTGTAAGATGCACATGATAAAACAATCTGGTTGAAATATATCAAAGTTGAATCATAGTATTGGTGTATGATTAGTAATTTGACAAATTACATGAAGCACTTGGGTTTGTTTGAGTGTGGTGTCAATCCTTAAAACTTAAAAGGTTCTTTTTGTATGAACCCAAATAATATGTATTAGAACACAAATCAAAATCTTCAAGGGGGAGGCGTAGTGGTAAGTGCGTGAGTCCCTCTAGTAAAGGTTTTATGTTCAAATTCAACTTGCACTATCTTTATATTAACCTATTGAAGGTCACCTGCTCACGCAAGTTACATGTATTTACGTGATCCTATTGGTTACCAGGGTATTGATGAGATCTCTAACCCCTTAGTGACAGATTCTTATGGTTACCCAAAAAAAAGTGCGAGTTAAACCCTAATAAATTAAAGACATTTCTAAGTTTCTATGAAAATAAAGGTGACATGAGAAAAATGTCCACTTCAAACTTATTCCAAATCTCAAGATTTGGTCTTTATATATAGTGGTCTTGTAAAAGAATGAAAATAAACAGCCAACAATGAGCACCACAATAGACATTATTCACAATTCCAATACAAATATAACTTCTCTCAGTCTCACAAATCAAAAGGAACCTTTAATTCCAACAAAGAAAAATAATGAGCAGCATGTGAAGAACATCATTCATAGTCTCAAAGTTGGATTTGCATTGGTTTTAGTTTCATTTATTTATATCTTTGATCCACTCTTTGAGGAAGTTGGGGAAAATGCAATGTGGGCTATTATGACAGTTGAAGTTATCTTTGAGTTCTTTGCAGGTTTGTCATCAATGCGTTACTCTTAATAAAGATTGTTTCCGGTAGAGGAAAATGGGCCATTTCGGGCTATGTTTTTATACACAACGGGTCTGATTGAACAAAATTGTGTTACAAACAAGCGCGTCAAAGTCTTCTAGAGTGTATTTAGAGTTTATTTTTTGTGTATACGGTCAATTTAATTAAAAAAAGTATATTGTTTTTCTGGTTTTTGCAAGCATATTTAACACAAAACTTAGTATAAAAATTGACAAAAAGTGGTTCAGTCAACCCAACTTGACCCATTTCCACCTATAACAAACATAAAACCTATTTTGGTTGTTTTACATAAAAATGGGTCAATCAGGGACATGTTTTTATATTTAACGTGTGCCATGGGTAAGAAAAAATATCCCACATTGCATTTCCCCCAACTGGTTCGAAATATGACTACAAAGCCAACTGGTTGGAAGTCTCCATAGGCATTTTATTTCTATATAAAACCAGCTAAAACACTCTATAAAAATATAATTTAATGTTGTTTTTGTTGTCATATTTAATGCGTTAAATGTTCTAAAAAAATAAAAGTATTGACATCAATACACTCCCACCTGTATGATCCATACCAAATAGTATGTGCTTTAACGTGTCCCTTATAAATGAGTTATTCAGGTCGTATGATCTTTGATAGTTATGATGGCTAAAATAAAAACAGAAAGTTTGGCTTAAAAGCAAAAGGATGTTTATACCACCAGTTAAATTGTTTTATAAAATGGCATTATTACTTTATTAGTATAGCTTTTACAATCATACTAATTAGCACACTAATTATTTATAAAAATTTAAAAAATTTGGACAAAAAATTGTTTACAGTCAACCTGACTCAACGTCCAAAAACAGTACCTGTTTTGATACGTTACCCATCTAACCCGTCCATTTTGCACCTTTAGCTTTGTAGATTTACTGAATATATTTAGATTATACACATCCTAGGTGCCACAATAAGCAAAGGATTACTTCGTGGATTTGGAACCTTAGCAGGAGGAGGACTTGCATGTTTGGTATCAATTTTGGCAAATGATTTGGGAAAGAATGGAAAGGCAGCAGTTATTGGCACTTTAATATTTATTTTTGGTAAATACAAAAGTATTAAGTGTTGGTAATTTTACTGTTATCATTAGTTTTAATACAGGTAAAATTGCAAATTATTACCTACAAGAGTCTATGGCAACATTTTGTTGTAATGCAACTTAATAATCATCTATTACCAACAAGACCACAACACTTGCTCTTGTTGTAATGCATACTACAGTTGCAGCAAGCATATAAATGAAAAATATTGTATAATGCACAGGTTCTATGGCAACATATTGTCGTTTTATCCCAAGCGTTAACAAGAGATACGATTATGGAGTTGTAATATTTATTCTTAGTTTCTTACCTTCAACTTGGTAGCAGCTTCAAGCTTGAGGGCTCATAAAGTCGTTGAATTAGCTCGTAAACGCCTTTCAGCAGTTGGCATGGGTTTTTCTGTCTCCATATTCGTCGGTTTGTTGGTTTTTCCCATGTGGGCTAGTGATGAATTTCATCACTTGACCTCTTCGAAATTTAACGAGCTAGCTTCCTGCATTGAAGGTGGAAATTTTGACGCATTTAATATGAATGGGTCCGTTTGGGTTTTATCTCTAACAAATCAGATTAGTAAACAATTTTTCTTTTTAAAAAAAATAGGATTTTAACGGTATGAAAGTGTACTTTAAAGCATAATACCTCGTAAGTCATTTTATATTTGACACACTAATTATTTCATCAAAAAATTAAAGTTCAGTGTTTTGTGTCAATCCAAACTCATTTGACTCGTTTAAAAAATCAACTTTTTTCACCCAAACCCATTTTAACCTGTTACACAACGGTCTGGGCCAGCCCTTTTGCCAGATCTAGTATGAATTAATAAAGACATATCAATGATGGATTGCAGAATGCATGGAAGAATACGTCACCGTAGCTGGTCAAAAGAAAAGTCAACCAGCCTTTCACATTAGCAGTTGCAAGGCAGTGTTGCACTCAAAGTCAGATGATGAGTCACTGGTAATATATCTCATTTCATACCAAACTCATAATCCAGGACCCGTGTCGAATATAACATAACAAAATATTCAAAATCCATATAATTTTCAGGTGAATTTTGCAAGGTGGGAACCCTGGTTTGGAAATTTCAGATTTTGCAATCCTTGGGGAAAACATAAGCAGATAGCAGAGCTGCTCAGGGAGCTTGCTTCTCTAATTTTTTCGCTTCAAGGATGTCTTAGATCACACTTGCAGGTATGACAAGGGGTAAAAGCTGTAAAAACAATATATTCTCATGCGTTAATATCATAAAAAGCCAATATACTTGTTTTAAAAAAAGACCCTCAACCTAATTTTTGCATGTTAAAGTCTCCCAGCTTGTAAAAAATACACAAAAAAAATCCTTAGCTTTTTATATTGAAGTCCTGATACTTGTCTAAAATGCATGTACTTGTGATTTTTTCTTAAAAGAATGACTTGATAACTCTAAATAAGTCAAAATTTGATAAAGTACAAATAAATATACAATCTTATTTTGATCAATTTAAGAGTTATCATATCATTGTTTAAAAGAAAAATCAAAAGTGCATTTTAGATAAGTTTAAGGCTTTACTATACAAAAACTAGTTTAATGACTTTCATGTACTTTGACAAGTTAAGGGCCTTCATATATTAAAGTTATGTTGAGACTTTTTCATGAAAAATAATATAAGTATATTGGTTTTTAGTGGTATTAACCCTACTTTCATTTATTCAAAGAAGTACTAAATTCTCTTCTGTGATTAACTTATTGAGCTTATTTGTGTACACAGCCCTCAACAATGATGCTCAAAGCAATCAAAGATCCATGCAAAACTATCGGGTTGTCACTTGGACTTACGTTGCGTGAGCTAGGAGAAAACATCATGAAAAAGAAAAGAAGCCAGGCAAAGACCCTTACCATGCCAGAGTTGCAGGCCATGAAGCTAACACTGATGCAAACTTGTACTTCAAAGCTGCAAGCATTTGAAAATCTTGAAGATCTTGCTATAGCAAACTTCTTGTTCCTGCTAATCAAGATTGTTGATAAAGTTGAACAATTGGCTGAAGAAATTGAAGCACTTGGCAGTGTTGCTGGTTTTCAATCCAAATAGCCCAAAGACATGTAGTGTGGATGTGCCTGTATGCATATACATATATATACATGCATAACGAGACGTTTATTTCAAAACCAATAATATGTTGAGAACTGATATGTGTATTCTACACGCCTCTATATTTGCCAATGCTAAATTGTATTGTGTTCAATGTAAGTTGTATCTTTACAGCGATAAGCCATGAAATTGCAAAACAGTTCTTACATTTACAAATTACTCCAATTATCACACCAAAGTATGTATTTCCTCTATATTCAATTCAAAACTGAATGAATCAATACTTTCTATACCCACCCACCCAACTCTACATGTAATATTTCCCTAAATCTTTACAAATGAAATGAAAATTTCTCATCAACGCAATGGCATTGAATTCCCATCACAATTCTGTCTTCAACCGCCACTTTCAACAACCACCGCAATCTTTAGGACCACCATCTGCCGCCAACGATAAAACCATTTCACCAAGAGAATGAACCTTCTTTACTATACATCACATTGGCTGTGGGCTGGCAGCGGTAGGGGCTGATGTTGCATTCCCAGCAAGGGAATGTTCGCG
Source organism: Flaveria linearis (assembly GCA_024085815.1). Taxonomy (NCBI): domain Eukaryota; kingdom Viridiplantae; phylum Streptophyta; class Magnoliopsida; order Asterales; family Asteraceae; genus Flaveria; species Flaveria linearis. The sequence continues at coordinate 83,732,744 of CM044007.1, forward strand.
TTTAAGAAAGACTGCATACAGAAGCTCATTCCAAGAATCTGGGACGCCAGGTAAGCACCAATGGCTGCAGTCTTGCCTGCGTAAAGGCGCGGGCCCACCATCTTTCGGGCCCAAATAATATACAGAGGCATGACCATCTTTTCGTTTTGATGACATATATGTCACGTTTAATAACTCTAGTTTTGTTTGTGACGACCCATTATTGCGTTTCGATAGCACTGAGTCGAGTATATTTGGGAAAAACATAACACTCGGTGAAACTGGAGATGAACTCAAGTCTGGCAGTGTCTCAAGGTGGCAGCTACCACCAGATTTCCAATCACCACCCCTAAAACACCCACAAAACAATATTAACTGAAGAAGCATAAAGGTGGTTAACTTTTACCCATTTACTCATGAACGGGTCGATCTGGGTTTATTTTTATCTCTAATGGTTTTGCTAGGAGTTGGATTTACAATATATGTTTGTATTATTATATAAACAATACAACTTTATCCAATTATCCCCATAACTGTTTATGAAAAATATAAAACTTTGAACAAAATGTAACTAGTGAATTATTTGTGTCTAACCGATAAAAAAAACTTCTTAAATCATTATTTTCAAAAAAGAAACATAATACTAATCAAATAATACGGTTTTTTGCATTCATAATTAACACACTAATTATTTAAAACGAGAAATTAATTTTTTTTTAGAAAAAAAGTGATTTTGACAACCCCAGCTGACACATTACCCAACCCGCTTAGCCCGCTTACTTTCAAGAAATAAAAGATCAACAAGAACCTGAAATGCACAGGAGAAAAGCCTCGGAAAATAACTTGTGTCTTATTTGTATCTACTTCTTTATCTATCCAATTCAAAATTGTATCCACTGATTTTCTGTATGCAGTTTCGATGCTCATATTCATTTTCACATCTCCTGATTCTTGAAAGTAACAGCCCCTAAAGAACAACAAGAAGCACAAAATCAGATCAAACAATCAAAAGAAACAGTTTTTAATATGTTCTGACATTGTTAGACTCCAAAAACATAGAGGTTGCAATTCAACCCATTTACTAACGGGTCGAAAGTTGCCCAAAGTATATATTCAATGTTCACGGCCTCCAAACTCATTTTAGTTAAAGATTTAGATCATTGTTAAGTGGGTAATCATAATTAGCACGTTAATTATTCATATAAACGGTTTGCTTTTTAATTAGCCACATGTCCCCAACATGTTTCAAACCAAACCCTTTTTGACCCGTCTACTTACGGGTTATGTTTTATCTCAACGGGTCAAATAAAAGAATTAGCCACATGAGAAAAGATGAGTTGGAAGCCATCCAAAGCCTATTTTTAAAGCTTAGAACCTACTCAATTATTGTATCCAAAGATTTAAGTTATGTTGTAATAATAATGTTTTGTGTAATCATAATAACCACGTTATTCATTTATATATAAAACACGAATAATGGGAAAAAAAAGTGTTTGCGGGTCAACATAATCCAACCCAGCCTATAATAACCCAAACCTGTTTTGACGCGTCACCCAGACCAAAAGTTTCAATTTTTATCTTTTCAAGATTCAATCACACTTACTCGCGTATCGTTTTTTCAGAATTCCACCAATGCCCACTATTGAACACGATGATATCCGACCCTTTCCATTTCACAGAGCCCCAATCCATCTTATCAAGTTTCAAAGTGGTTCTCACTTGTTTCGGTGAGCCAGCTGGCGGCCTACTCTGCAGGACCAGATACGGGGCCCGATAATACTCAATCGTGCAGTTATAATCAGCAAACTTGAACACCAAGAAACCCGTATGTTTAGTGATCGGTCTCCCATTAACCTCATATATCGAAGATTTGTTTGCAACAGCAGTAGATAACATACACAAAAGGGATTCCCATTGATTTCTTCCAATTGAATCACCAACAAATGCTAATCTACGATTTCGTAGTCGTTCTAGCATAGTTTTTGCATCGAATCTGCATTCAAAGATATGTCCAAACACCCCAAATTAGTAAGATATCATCCATGAACTTTCAATAAGAGATGTTTGGATGTGAGTTATAAAAGTGATTTGTTTAATGCTGAATAGTGAATAGTCAAAATCAGGTTATCAATTGTAAGATAACATGGTGATTGATGTAAATTGTATCAAAATGATTATTCATTTGACTCTAAATTGTATGATAATCACCAGTAAAACTCACATCCAAACACTCCTAACATGAACTTTACAATAAGCACTTGAATGTAATTTTCTAGTTATCTAAAATCAATACTCAAATATAAAACTCATAATTCATATAAATATTAAATTACCTAACTACCCATGTCACTAACCTACACAATAGATAATATAATCTTATCTAGTATCAAAACTTTAAGTTGCAATATTCATTTACATGATAAATTACTTGTATAACGCTGAATTTTCATTTTCAAATTATAATAATCCAAAAATCATGTCCAAACAAAAACCCTTTAGAACACATGTGACCAAAACCCCCAAAATTGGCAAACATGAACAAGAATTCACATCTTACCCAATTCAAATTGAACACAACGCAATTCAATTTTCACACAAAAACACACATATGGTGTGTGTACGTGTTCATATATACATATACATACATAGATATATAGAGAAACAGAGAGATTAGAACCTTGGTAAGTTACAATCTTTAGGTTGCCATCGCCATTTGGTGTAAAATTGATCAACTCTGCCATTTTCAGAGCATCTAAAACCATCATCTAACAACAAACAATCTTTAGACTCATAAAGGGGATAACTTTCATCCCACACCCAATTACCATCAAAGATATCACACTTTTGACCCCGACCCATTTCAAGAAACCCAAACAGTTGATGACCCGGATGACCCGACCCACTGAACCCGAACCGCACACCCAACCCACGGTGCCCACGAGCCCTGAACCCTTGACTCACGGACCGATAGTCCAAGAAACACAGAGACAGAACAAAACACAAACTGATGAAGAAACAACCGAGTTCAGAAGGCTTTAATTTCTTGAATTTCTTCAAGAACTCCAAATGGGTCATCTTATTCGGACCCTTTTCGGGTTCTTTGATGAAATTTGATTCTGTAAAAAGGGTGTTTGAAAGTTTGAACGTTTGGTTATTTGGGGATTTAGGCAAAAGGTGTTTCTTGAATTCTTGAAATCTTGAAAAGTGAAATACTGACCAACAACACAATCACACATACACACACAGTGGGGTGTGTGTGTGTGTTATCAAAAGGAATTTGGAATGAACTGAAAGAAGAGGTGGGGCTTTTTGATGGTGGAGGGAGAGAGAAGATGAAGGAGAAGATAGGACAGAATTAGGAGATCAAATTGGTGGGGTCAAGTGAAGGTGACAAACATTCATGGTTTTCACACAGTAGTGTGTGTTTTCTTGATTTTTGGTGTGTTCATAATATGGTTTCTTGATGATTAGTGGAGAGCCTGTAAACATGTGAATTGTTGCAAGATTATTTAAAGAATCAAGAAAATGATTTACACAAATCGTTTTTTTGACTTTTGTTAGAGGGAAAGCGGGACACATGGGGGGGGGGGGGGGGGGGGGGAGGTTGGGGGGGGGGGGTTTCGTGGGGTTTAGTGGGGTGGATAATGGTGGGGATTAATCATAAGAAGCTTTGAACATTTGTCCCACCATTAAATCGAATTAAATCTTCGATAAAATCTTTAAACTTTATAAAATTTATTATCACATAAATTTATTTTTAGGTGATTCACACTTTTTACGATTTTGAGTTGTTAAATATGAGTTATTCAATATGATTTAATTTTTGTTATTAAAAATATGGATGTCAAATCTAAATCTCAAAAGAAAAAAATGACAAAAGTATAGACGATGAAGGTGTGGGACGATAATCCAAATTTAATAGTTAAAAAGCAAATGTTCTACGTGATTTATTTACATAATAATACGTTTAACAAATGTAATGTTTTTTTAATGGTCGAGCATGCTTTTACAGCATGTTTTTTTAATTTACGTTAACGAATATAATAGAATTCCTTTTAGCACACATCTTCCACACAGCGGAGTGGGGGCTATGTTTTCTAGTTTTTTTTTTTTTTTGAAAGGTAAATGTCTCAGCGGAAATCCCTTAACCTGATAACCCAACCCACGTAAGTTCGAGCCGGGCCCCATGGCACCATCGGGGGGTATAGACTATGTTGTCTTAACCGGGTCCACGCTACATTGCCCCCAAGCATCGAACCAGGTGGGAAAGCCTTCCGGGCGGGGACCCCACATATTGTGGGTAAACCCTCCCCCCTCAGGATCGAACTCGTGACCTTTTGACCACAGAGCTCTATCCCTCATCGAGGTGGCGCTATGTTTTCTAGTTATTTTACATTTATAAACTAGAAGTACAATTATATTATCAAAACTCCAATTCAAATAAAGTTTTAGCTCATTGAACAATGAAGGTTATCAAGGAAGTGATCAATGAATTTTATCTCATTGAACATTCGTGGTTTGGGGAATCTGGGCAAAGCAGACTGGGTTCGTAGTATCCGGGCTAAACATGAGGTCAGTTTTCTTATGCTTCAAGAAACGCAATATGGCTCTATAGATGCGGCTATTCTGGGTAGATATTGGGGGTTCGGGGATTTTTCTTTCGACTGGGTTCCTGCTACGGGTAGATCAGGTGGATTATTGTCTATGTGGGATCCCCAAGTATACGCTATGGATAGGGTGATTAAAAACAGTAACTGGCTTTTGGTTTCCGGTGTGGTCAAAGGGAGCGGGTATCCTTTCCATGTTCTTAATGTTTATTCACCGCAGAATATTGGTTCAAAGCGAAGAGTGTGGAACGATATTAATGGGTTGGTTGGCGAAGGGGCTGGTAAATGGATTGTGGCGGGGGATTTCAATTCGGTAAGGAACCGAAACTCTATTTTCAATTTGGCTGAGACCAATGAATTTAATGATTTTATCGATGCTTCCGATTTACATGAGTACTCCTTGAAAGGGAGGCGTTTTACTTTTGTTGTAGGTGACAAGATGAGTCGTATTGACAGGATTTTCGTCAATTGGAATTTCTTTTTGGAGTGGTCTAATGTGGACTATATTGCCTTAGAGAGAAATAAGTCTGACCACAGACCGTTGTTACTAAAGACGAGCTCGAGAAACTTCGGTCCAAAACCATTCAAGTTTTATAATTCTCGGTTAGGCCGGGAGGATTTCGGGGCGATAGTTAGAAGGGTGCTTGCTGTTGGGTCGTTTACTGGTCTCCCTGATGCTAAACTTTTACTGAAGTTCAAATCGTTGCGCAACACTATCTCTATCTGGGCTGCGGACGTTAAAGCAAAAGAAATGGAAGAGAAGCGGCTGCTGGAAAGCGAGTATAGTGTGCTTGATCAAACTTTGGAGAGTAGAGATTTGTCAGAGGGTGAGTCTTGGACTTTAAGTGAGATCAAAAGGCGTCTTGGAGAACTTGAAGAGTTTTATTCCCGCGACTTGAAACAGAAGGCTAGATGTAATTGGGCTACTCACGGGGACGACAATTCGAGGTGCTTTCACGGTTTCATCAATAAACGCAAGAACTCGAATTACATTCCGGGATTGGAGGTATGTGGGAGGTGGGAAACGAAACCGGAGATTATTAAACGGGAAGTTATAGGTTTCTTTCGTGATAAATTTAAGGAGAGTATGTGCTTACGTCCGCGTCTAGTATGTTACGGTCTTTCTACGTTGACCAGGGGGAGGCCGAAGGACTAGTGGCTGGATTCAATATTCAGGAAATCAAGAGGGCGGTTTTTGATTGTGGCGCTGATAAAGCTCCGAGGCCTGATGGATTTAACTTTAGATTCATTAGGCATTTTTGGGACTTGTTTGAGAATGACTTTGTCGATATTCTGGGTTACTATCATGAGGTCGGTCGGTTTAGCTCGGGGGTTGGGTCTTCATTCATCACGTTGATTCCCAAGGTGAGTGATCCATCGAAACTGGGGGATTTTAGGCCTATTAGTCTAATCGAGAGTATTATTAAAGTATTGTCTAAGGTTCTGGCAAATCGGTTGAAGATGGTTTTGGGTAGAATTGTGTCGGAGACTCAGTCGGCTTTCTTATCTGGGAGATATATTCTTGACAGTCCGTTGATGATCAACGAGGCGATTGCTTGGGCTAAGAAGAGAAAGACATTCTTGTTCAAGATCGATTTTGATAAGGCTTACGATAACGTCAACTGGGATTTCTTGTTGATGGTAATGTCTCAAATGGGTTTTTGTCCTCTTTGGTGTGAGTGGATTCGGGGTATTTTGGTTTCGTCTAGAGCTTCTGTGTTAGTGAATGGCTCTCCTACGTTTGAATTCGGGTGTCAAAAAGGGATCCGTCAAGGAGACCCACTTTCGCCTTTTTTGTTTATATTATTGATGGAGGCTTTCTCGGGAATGATGAATCAGGCTAGTGACATAGGGGCTTTTCATGGTGTCAAGCTTCCTAACGATGGTCCGGTATTGTCTCACTTACTCTACGCGGATGATGCCATGCTTATAGGGGAATGGTCTCAACATAATTTTGTAAACATGAGGCGCATTCTTCGCATTTTCTACCTTTGCTCCGGGCTTAAAATTAATCTCCATAAATCAGTGCTTTATGGTGTGGGTGTGGATGTCGATGATGTTGTGAGTATGGCCGATTCGATGGGGTGTAAGTAGGGTAAGTTACCATTCTCATATTTGGGTATCAAGATTGGGGCAAATATGAATAGGGTGTCTAATTGGGAACCAGTGGTGACTACATTTAAACGGAGGTTGTCGAAGTGGAAAGCCAATACGCTTTCGATTGTCGGCCGTTTAACTCTTATAAAGTCGGTCTTGGATAGTTTGCCTACGTATTATTTCTCTTTATTCAAGGCCCCAAAGAAGGTTATTGGCGGTTTAGAGGGATTGATGCGTAGATTTTTATGGGGTGGCTCGGAGGAAGTGAGGAAGATGAGTTGGGTTTCATGTGAGGTCGTCACTAAAAGTATTAAAGAGGGTGGGTTGGGGATAGCTTCTCTTGAAGTTAATAATAATGCTTTGTTAATTAAGTGGCTGTGGAGGTTTTTGAATGAGCCTAACGCGATGTGGAGAAGAGTTGTAGTTTCCATCCATGGGTCTTCAAGGTAGTGGGGCATTGCTCCAGTTAATAGCGCCATCACGGGTGTTTGGAAGAACTGTGTCTTCTTTTGGAACAAGCACAAGGTTGAGGGGATTGGCTTAAACGGTGTCATTCGTGGTAGGCTTGGTAATGGAGGTCAATTAAGGTTTTGGTTGGATACGTGGTTGGGTAATCAACCGCTAAAGGCATTGTACCCTTCTCTGTTTTCTATCGAAAAATCAAAGTGTGTATTGATTGCAGATCGTCTGAAAACCACAGGTACCTCTCGGGCTCTGTTTTTGGATTGGATTCGGGCTCCGTCGTCTGATGCTGAGCTCATCGACAAACAGCGGATAGAGGCCCAGCTTCTAAATGTTAATTTGGAGGACAGAGCCGATAGATGGGTTTGGTCGTATGGGTCGGATGCTGTCTTCAATGTTGCTTCGGTAAAGCAGTGGCTACGTCGTTTGCTTAGTAGTGATGTCAGCGTTGGTTTCAAGTGGAGTCCTTGGGTTCCAAAGAAATGCAATATCTTTATGTGGCGCGCCTTCTTGGATCGTCTCCCGACTAAGACGGCTCTTGCTCGAAGGCACATTAATGTCGATGATATATCGTGCGTTTGGTGTGAGGCTGCTGAAGAAAACATAGAGCACGTCCTAACAGGGTCTGTTATTGCTTTGGGTGTGTGGAACGCTGTAGCCGCTTGGTGCAAAATTCCTAGACCATTTGTTTTTCATGTCAAGGATTTGGTGGAGCTCCATGATAATAGCGGGGTGGCGACTATCAAGAAGACGGTCCTTCAAGGGATTATTATCATTGCTTGTTGGAGACTGTGGAGAGCTCGGAATGATAAGTGTTCGGTAGAAAGGAGCCAAATGTGACGAAGTTGGTCGCGGATATTAAGTCTTTGGGTTTCCTTTGGTATAAACATAGATTTAAAGAGAGGGTCGTGGCTTGGGATAGATGGTGTTTATTTGATGTAACGTGATTTGTCTTTGTGTTGTTTTGGTTTTCGGCTTCTATCTCCGTCTTGATGATAGTTGTCGGTGTTGTTTGGTTTTAATGAAGTTCTTTTTTCAAAAAAAAAAATAAAGTTTTAGCTTTGAACTTCATTTTTATTTATTGACAAACACATAATATTATACCCTTAGAGGGTATAATACTTGGGTTTGATTACTAGACAAATACAAACTAAAAAAAGCTTTTTGATGTTTAAAATTTATTGTAAACGATATTAAGCCACGAACAAAAAATTGGAAACAACCTATAATTATTTCACATTGAAATCGTAGAGTATCTGTTTGAATATGAAACTTAGACACAAAAATTACATCTTCAATAGACTGATGGTGTCATCCCGTAAAAAGGAGTGAGAAAAAACAATAAAGATAAGTGGAATATCACCCGGGGAAACCTAGGAGCACTAGTTTTCCAATTTTAAAGAAAAAGAGAAAACTAGGAATTAAGACGACTTTGGGTACCCTTTTTTTAGTAAAGAATTTACAACTTAAATAGTTAAACATATATTCAAAATGAAAACTAAAGGGAAAACATGTTTGGTTTCTTTTTGACACATTCACCCATCTAGGTGTTATGTGTCACGCTCGAGAATAGTGTATGAATAGCACCTATGAATCTATGATGATTTAACAACTCTTTTAATGCGTCTTCAGTAAACTTTACCATACGATGAATACTGAATTATAACTTATATTCAAGCATACAGGTCAGTTTCACTCCGAGCAAAATATTTAAAGTTGAGCCGTTGGGTTTTCTCAGCAATGGATTTCCTCTGAGGGGGTTGGGGGTGCGATCCCGGCTGAGAAACGGATAGATGAACCTGATTAAGATAACAACTATCCTCCGAAGCAGGGCCGTAGATTTGTCGTTAAAAAAAATTAAGCATATAGGTATATAGGTATTAATATGTGTACAACTAGGTTAGTACATGTGTATCACACATGTTTAATTAATACAATATTAACAGTCAGTGAAAAAAATATGAATTATAAATCATTTTTTGAAATATAAATTTATGTATGAGTAAACATTAAGTAATAAAATTTTAATATCATTTTTTAAACTTTTGTTTTAATATTTCTTTCACAAGAAAGTTTAGTTTTTATATATTATGTTTCAAAACAACCCGTTTTTTAAAAAAAGTGTAATTCTTAAAATTTCATTCTTATAAATTTTAATTTTAATTTTTTTTCCATAAAAATTTATGTTTTAAAAACATCAGTTTTAAAATATTTCATATTTTTTAAAAGTTTTATATTTTAAAAAATTTATGTTTTAAGAACATCAGTTTTAGATTGTGACATATAATTTTTTTGAGTAAATTACAAATTATGTCCTTTATTAGTATATGAAATTGCATTGTATGTCATTTAGTTTTAATAATTACATACGATGTCCTTTTATTAAAAAATTTGCACACATATTGTCTTTTACATTAACTATCATCTAAATGTACAGTAAACTCAGCTATGTGGCCCCTCACATGAGTTTATTTTTGTCATTTTTTCCACGTCTGATATATTAAAAAAGTAAAAATTTTAAATAAAAATAGAAAATTAAAAGATATCGGACCGTTAGGTAAGTTGGTGAAACCAATCACTCGACTAATCGTCAAAAACTTTTAATGACAACAACCTCCCATAACATTACTAAAGTAAAAAGTTTAAGTCACAAATCCTTTAGAAGATCGAGAAATCAACAATAAACACCAAAAAAAAATACACTTAAATACTTTATTAACTACTCATATCAATTAATAATAAAAATCAATAAGGAACTCACTGGAGATCATCTGTGATTCTATGAATTGCTTATATAATTGCAAAATCCAGAAAATGAATTATGAGTCGCTCGTTAATCACACAACAACATAAGTCAAAAATTCAAAGAGCAACGAATTACAAAGATTGAATTAGGGATTTTAATCTTACCATCGTTGTTTGTTCAACTTAAAGGGGTTTCAATGGTATGTGAGATATTGTAGTTGGTGGTGAACATGGTTGATATTGGGCTATCAAATACAGGGGGTGTTGGATTTAATGGTGTTGAGCATAATAGGAACGCGGGTTCACTGACTTATCCACCGGTCCGGTATCTTTTAATCTTATTTTTCATATAAAATAATTAATTTTTTTATTTGTTTAATATATTAGATGTGAAAAGAAAATGACAAAAATGCACCTCATGTGCGAGATAAGTAACTGAGTTAACTGTATATTTAACTATAAGTTAGTGTAAAGGACAATAGACGTGCACATATTTTAAAAAAAAAGATATTGGATGTAATTACGAAATTTAAAGGACATATCATGTAATTTCGTATATTAATAAAGGACACAATTTGTAATTTACTAAATTTTTTTGACTTTTTAGCCTCATCCTGTCTTCTCATACTTTGTAGCAAAAATACACTTTGTATAACAACCTCCCTCGTATCTTAAAAACAAATTAGTGTATGGTTTGTTTAAACAATTGTGTTATTATATATGGTATTGACCAAAAATTATTTTAAAACCCAAGATAATAGTTAGGTAATTCGACTTTATCCTAGTAGTAATCACCTTACACGTAACTATAAGTCTTTAAATAAACAATCGCATTCAAGAGTTTATAATACCATAGAAGAGTACTTTAAAAATACTTAACAGGATGTTTTTTTAAAACAAAAATTCTATTGAAACACAAGCAATTTTAATTAAAGCATGTTAAACATCCAACGAGTGCCCCTCGCTCTTGTTCCCAAGAAATCAAACGTCTTAACAAACATCAAGGGATAACAAATAAACCTGAACCCAGCAGACGAACTCTAAACATTCAAAATGAGTAATGGGACGGGTATTCGGGGTAAAACCGCGTATGAGATTAGTTATAAAGAAATAAAATAAAATACGAAATGAAACGAAATGAAACGAAATGAAACGAAATGAAACGAAATGAAACGAAATGAAACGAAATGAAACGAAATGAAACGAAATGAAACGAAATGAAACGAAATGAAACGAAATGAAACGAAATGAAACGAAATGAAACGAAATGAAACGAAATGAAACGAAATGAAACGAAATGAAACGAAATGAAACGAAATGAAACGAAATGAAACGAAATGAAACGAAATGAAACGAAATGAAACGAAATGAAACGAAATGAAACGAAATGAAACGAAATGAAACGAAATGAAACGAAATGAAACGAAATGAAACGAAATGAAACGAAATGAAACGAAATGAAACGAAATGAAACGAAATGAAACGAAATGAAACGAAATGAAACGAAATGAAACGAAATGAAACGAAATGAAACGAAATGAAACGAAATGAAACGAAATGAAACGAAATGAAACGAAATGAAACGAAATGAAACGAAATGAAACGAAATGAAACGAAATGAAACGAAATGAAACGAAATGAAACGAAATGAAACGAAATGAAACGAAATGAAACGAAATGAAACGAAATGAAACGAAATGAAACGAAATGAAACGAAATGAAACGAAATGAAACGAAATGAAACGAAATGAAACGAAATGAAACGAAATGAAACGAAATGAAACGAAATGAAACGAAATGAAACGAAATGAAACGAAATGAAACGAAATGAAACGAAATGAAACGAAATGAAACGAAATGAAACGAAATGAAACGAAATGAAACGAAATGAAACGAAATGAAACGAAATAAAACGAAATAAAACGAAATAAAATAAATAAAACGAAATAATATAATATAATATAAAATAAAATAAAATAAAATAATATAATATAAAATAAAATAAAAACACTTTCATGGGTATGAGATGGGTATGATGGTATGAGATGGATATGATATTAGGTAATGACTCTGATTACCTAAAACATGCATAATTGTTTACCTGAATCATACTTGTAAACACTTTTATTTTTATCCTTAGTTAATAGAGTAATCATCCAATCAAGTAAATTTTAGTTTTTACATTTAAATTCTTGAACAATAAAACTATTTAAATTAAAAAGTGTGTGTATTATTTCCTAACGTGTAAGTTTTACAAACTAACGTCTAACATGCATACATGAAAATCACAGATATACATAATGAATACCTAACGATAGGGGATACAATTTTACAATTGAGTGTGAAATCAGGATTACCACCAATGTTTCGTTTACATTCCTACAATGAGAAAGCAATCATTTATAAATATAAAAACAAAGTATAAAGTATTATTGTGAAACATATATCCTTGTTTCCAACAATCTATCCTTTCTATTAACATGTTAATAAAAGAATATTCATCCTTAATCCATACACATGAAGCCATGTAAACAGTCTCCGTCAATAGTTAACTCTCATCAAGCACTCTACTCTTCGAGTATCACCTCTCAAGCAGTTCACGACCGACTCGGTTCGTTTACACACCTAATACATCCTTGTTTTCTAATTTATAACTTGTGAGAGTCACCGATTTTTATCAAATCCATAGGCATCACAAAAGAACAAATTAGTGATTGATATGTCACATGAGCTCGTTGTTTGTGAGCCTCCCACTATGTGAGAACTTTTTATATTATCACTATATTTAGTAAACACGTGTATTATACGGGTTAAATAAATAGAATATTAAATAAAATCAAAATTTATTAATTACAAAACGATATTATAAGATAATATCTGATTGAAATTACATATGAGTAATTACTATAAGTAATAAAACATGAATATTAACGTTTTAAACTTTTTTTTCAAAGAAAAAAATAAACATTTTGATTCAACGTATAACCGTTTTAATAAACGTCTGTTAAGGTAGTAACTTACCATATACATTTACTTTGTTTTATCTTTCATACACGACATCATCCTATATTATATAAATTGCTTATTAGTCACGAAAAGGAGAAAAAAAAGTGTCTCACTTTATCCCTAAAATCAAAAACAGATTATGTTCATTTGGTTATATAAAATGACATCATTTTCTTTTAATACATAGTGACATAAAAGAATTATTGGCTTTAATGAATGAAACTTGTTTATTCCCGTTAAGGTCAATTCTCATATCGAAATTACTATAATTTATCGGTTATTAACGTTCTAAAAACCGACCTGTTGCTATTCAACTGGTTAGACTAGTTTCAAAAGGCAACGGGCGAGTAAAGGAAGGATGTATCAATATTTGTTTTTTTACACGTTTTGCTTTAGTTTTTCAATTGTTTAATATATGTTGTTTTCTTAAAACCGATAAGGTTGTATTGTGTTTGGTTCATCTGCTCTGATTTTGATCGAGACGTGTGATTTTTTTCCCTTCAAAATGTCTAATAAAATAAACAAGTTTATTATATTCAAGAAAACTGAAATTCGTTTGTTCTCAATAATTCCTAGTTTACCTTCAAATATTCTTACATGTCGTCATGATATGCTATTGTAATTTCTTATTAAAAGAATAAAAAATAAATCATGTAATTCTGTATCCATTAAATAAATAGAAATAATGATGACTCAACATATTGTTAGGATTTATTTAAATTTCAAGTGTCGTAAAAGAATTCCTGGCTACAAAAAATGAAATTAAAAATTGATATACCAGTTGACTAAGAAAAGTCCGCAGAATTATCGTTGTAATCACGCTAATTTAAATTAAAAATCACATAAAATATGTATAAAACTAATTATAAACATTTTAACATTTAAAATATATATATCAGCTAGCAATATCAAAAAGAAAACACCAAAGGTGGAAGAATAAGGAGGAGAAATTGTAGTTACGGGAGATTGAACCTGCAACCTCAAAGTTTCAACGGTAGTGCATCAAATAACTAAAAAGCAAGTAATTTTTTTTTCTGGTAACTTTATATAATAGTAACTAAATTTTAAAATTGTTCTAATTAGATCACTTTTAATTTTTTTTTGTTTCATTCACGTTACTAAAGTTTATTCTGATGTATCAATCGTATGTATTTAACCTGAATAGCAGGTAAAAAACTTAAAAAAACTTAAGTTTGGGTGGGTGATGGTGCTCGAAGATGATGGCGCGAAGATGAAGGGGTCACAAGTGATGGAGTCGAAGGTGATGGGGTAGTTTTGGGCGGGTTGCAGATGATGAGGCGAAGATTTGGGTGGGTAGCAGATGTTTGGGACGACAATGGTAGAGGGACGACGGTGATGGTGTGGTCAGAGGTGGTCAAAGGTGGAGGGAGAGGGTTGTTCGAAGGTGGAGCTGTGGAGGAAAAGGCTCGTCGACGATGCAGGTAGAGGGAAATGATTAGAAAAACAATTACATGTTAATCAAGTTAATTACATAGAATTAGAACATCAAATTAAAGTTAAATGACCTTATTGAAACAGTTAAAAAAATTAACGACCTTATTGAAATACTAAAAAAACTTAGTTATTATTTATGAAGTTTTTCTCTCTTTTTAAAATCCTACACAAAACGAATATAAAAATATGACTGCTTGGAGTTACTATTCTCCCTTAGTTTTTTATACATTTTATAAAAAAAAAGCATAATGTTATTTAAAATATCTATATTCACTTTGTCCCTACTCATTAAAACAAGAATAAAATATAGAAGCAAATTCCCACAAAAATCCATTTGAAATAATCAAATATTCAAGGAAAAAAACCGTGCAGGCACACAAGCCTATAAAAAAAGGTAACTTGCCGACTTGGCCTATAATAAAGGCTTTTACTAATTGCACGCCCTGTCAGGTGCTAAATGGACGCCCTTTGACTTTCTTCACGGCCCGTGAAGGGCCTTACGGGCCGTGACGGGTTCGAAATTTAATTCTCTCACCTGCAATTTATCACGGCCCGTGTAGGAACAAACGGGCCGTAAACTACATCCCACACGGCCCGTTAACTACTTAAATAACGGCCCGTTAGGTCCTTCACGGGCCGTTATTGTCCTTCTCAGAATGTACTTTCCTCGTTTTGCGTGCACTTTTAAATTTTATAATTATGTGACGCGACGTATTATTCCTTGATTCGATTTAAGATTCTATATAAACCGTTATATATATGACTTGTTATATGGTTAGTGACAAACGAAACAGTTAAAATGTCTTCTCGTGGAGGTAGGAGAAGACGTCAAAATGAGTCATCTTCAAACTCACGAGATATTGTGGAAAGTATTCCTGATCCAATAGATAACCATAATTGGCAGAACGGGAGGAACTGGTCTCAGAATATTATTCACTTTATACGTAACGGTGACTCCCAAACATGTAGAGTGTATTACATGGGTCATTCCGATATTCCGTTAGAATTTTGGCGTGAATTACTCGGAAACGTGTCTTTAGGTACCGAGGTATGATTTAAAGTTTTTTTATATATTTTATTTTATTTTAAAATTCTAACAATTAAAAAAGTTATTGTTTTATAGCATGTTCGGGCGTGGACAAATAGACTCACAATATGGAGATACGAAGAAATACGTAGAACAGAAGAGTTGCCGGGTAGTGATCGTTGGACGATTCTCCCATTTGAGTGGTTTAACTTAATATACTCGGGGTCCGTTAATGGTAACGAATATGGCGACGGGAGTGACTGTCTATATCCCGCGTTATGGGAAGTTGATACGGTAATACTGTTTTTTAATGTTTTACAATAAAAATCATGAATTTATAACCGTGAATTAAATTATTTTGTAGGTTTACGTACCAATTACTGATGACGAAGAAAATTGGTATCTTTTTAAGATTTCTATGGACTCACTAAGAGTTCGTATATATTCTCCATACGAATGCCGACCAAATACGTGTGATGATTCATGGTGCATTCATCGTAATGCGCGAACGATTTTCGTACAATTCGAATCGTACTTTTTACATTTTCTGTCACGTATACAATATTGGCAGCACTCCGGACAAGAAGAAATCGAAGAACTGGAGGTATCGGGTGAAACTGTTTGGCCCCCTAACGCCGGTCATATTGGTCGAGATTCGGGAGTTGTAATTTCTATGTTATTGCGTAGGTTGGTTCAAAATAGATCTTTAGAGTGGCAAGAGGTTAGCTTACAGGATGCTTGCTTTAGATTCCGAAGATTTATGGCAGACGAACTGTATTCTAGACGTGTAATGTAGAACAGTAATGAAATATTTTATTAAAACATAAACGTTTATTAGTACACTTTTTAAAAACGATAAACCGTTATTGTCACACAAAAATAAAACACATAATTTTTAATCTTCTTGATCTTTATAAAAGATCCAAGCCGCAAAATGGTTAAAGGAAATTCCAAATTTCTCTCGATATCTTTCTTGAGTTCTTGTCATAATATCCGTTTCATTCCATAACGTATTTCGATTGTTGTAAACGTCTTTGTAGAGCTGGTGAAATGTCGTGACCTTCCTTCTCAAGTCAGACCACTTGTTGTTAAGTTCACGAGTGGTGCGATATTCTTCACGTTCGAGAATTTGATGAAAACGAGTTGAAACCCGGTTCCAAAATATTGAATTTTGCGGGATAGTACCTGAATTTTCGATACAAGATCTTACTAAAGTCACCTCCTCTTCATCCGTCCACGGATTTTGATCACTTGTAGCACTCATGTTTTGTGTATTGAGTAAATTTGTGTGAATTGTTTGTGTCAAGCGACTGAATTTATAGACTTGAAAAAGTTTTATACGGCCCGTGAGAGGCTTTACGGGCCGTGAGGGTGTCACCATACGGCCGTGTAGTGTCAACGGCCGTGTTTTAAAAAGTACAAAGCATCACGGCCCGTGAAAGAGGTAACGGGCCGTGTGGAAATAATGTAACGGGCCGTGAGGTCCGTCACGACCGTGAGGCCCGATAATATATAGGACCTCACGGCCCATTTGCTCATTTACGCCCCCAAAACACACATACGATTTACTCCCGTCACGACCTCCGTATTTTCATCATTTTCATACATCCGACTCCCTACTACGGTACGTATTCAAATCCGTATTTTATTTTTGTGTATTTTTCGTTTAAATATATTAAAATTATATTTAAAAAATCTGGAAAATTGAAACGTTTGGGAGTTACGGGCCGTGAAGGGTGGTCACGGGCCGTATCCTTTTGAATTTTCAGAGGGTTACGGGCCGTGACCGTCCTTTACGGCCCGTAATCCTTTGAAACTTAAGTGGGTTACGGGCCGTGATGGTTCTTCACGGGCCGTAACCCTTTTTTTTTCTGGTGAATTTATTATTATTTTTTTTTTGTAGATTATGCCGCCCCGCAAACGTACACGTCCGGAGACTGAGCCCGAGGGTCAGGGTGACTTTCTGGACCCACACCCTGATCTTCGTTTTCCGAGGGAGACCCAGCCACGGCAAAAGCTGTGGAAGCTGATTGGACGTCCCCTGAAGGGGACACGCACCATCGACTGGGACGTGCTGGAGGAGGTCGGAGACATAGCACGTGCCCAGGATATCATCGGGCTGGACGGAGAGACGCCGTGGAGGCGGATGTTTGATTTGGGATCGAGGAGGGGCTACCGGGAGCTGACGTTGCAGTTTTTGTGTACGTTTCAGTTCACTCCCGCCTTTGAGGATCAGGACCCCCGCCAGCACATAGCGGTTCGATTTAGGCTGGGGACCACCGGTAGGTACGAGTTCACCCTCGCCCAGTGGGCGGTGACTCTTGGGTTTTACAATGTTTAGCAATATTTTCCGAAATATGCCATCTGCAAAGTAATCGAACAACACTCGGAAAAACTTCTTCTGACGCATTCATCAGAGCGAGGTCTCGGTCGGTTAGTATAACACGGGGCTCCATACACTTATCTTCCAGCGTTGCTTTTAGTTGCTCTAACACCCATCTGAAGTTGGCTTCACGCTCATAATCAATGAATGCGTGAGCAACAGAAAAAGATTTCAGGGTGGATGTCACACCAACCATTTGAACAAACGGCATTTTATACAAGTTAGTTTTGTATGTTGTGTCAATCATCAGCACGTGTGGGTACGCACGCCATAATGTGTGAGATGTGGGATGTATAAAAAAAACCCCGTCGACGGTATTTGTCGGTTCTTCTATGTGAGGGGTGTAAATATATTGATGTTGTTGTAGTATAGAAAAAAAAACCTGCATTGGGGTTTCACCAATTCTGGTGGACTTTTTTATTTTTGCCCGAGCATTATATACGGTTCGTAACCCAGACACGTTATCGGGATTTTGTTCCCTCGATGTGCCTAGAATGTTTCGAGGGTCACTATTTTGCTCGGACAGATTCCTTACAGTAGAAAGCTCATTTTCGGTGAGCCTCATTGCGTATGCATGTCCTTCCAGGTGTTCAGCAGGTTCATGGTTATGAGTATCATCCACAACAACTATAATCCACCCATCTCTCTGCATCTGGTACTTACCCTGCAATTCAAATTGACAGTTTGTTTTTTTCGTGCCACTTTTTCTTAAAGTGGGTGCTCCCTTATATACACCACCCCGATCACATTTCAACCAAATTTTAACCACCAAACCATTCGAATTTCTTTTTGAACGTTTGGTGACAATAACGAACCCATTTTCTCGCCCCACGTTAGTTGCCCAATCAACTAATTCTTCACGAGATGAGAAAACCTAATCAATTTAATATTTTTAGTTAGTTATTACTAAATAAAAGTAAAATGAAAGTAAAATTAAATATGATATATCTTAATACCTGATTCGTGTCGTATAAACCTCTTTTACCGGAACCCGAACCGTCATTATCCCCGCTGCTATCGCCACCGTTATCACCCCCGTCATCGCCGCCGTCATTCCCCCCGTAATTGGACGCGAACTGCCCTAAATAGTTTGAAGCAGCCTCATCGTAATAACCGTAACCCTCCTGAGGGTAATAGTTAGATTCCGAACCGAATAAATAGTTGCTATCCCAGAAAGACATCGTAACGTTAGATATTAACGTTTATGTAGTAGTTGAAATGAAATGAATTTATATCGTTGAATTATGAAATGAATTTATAAACTAACGTTTATATAGTAGTTGAAATGGAATATTGCATCTCGTCACATAATTAACACGAATATCGAGGAGTATTACGTCATATCAAATAATGTAATAAATACAAATTTACACGAATATCGAGGAATATTACGTCATATCAAATAACGTAATAAATACAAAATTACACGAAAAACGAGGAATAATATATCTCGTCAAATTATTAAAAGTGAAACTAGGACCCGTAATCAAATTCACGGCCCGTAAGATGATTTCCATACGGGCCGTGAAGAAATTCACGGGCCGTAAATCCATACGACCGTTATCTCCTTCACGGCCCGTTACGTTTTTGAATTACGTTTCTGAATGACCGATTTGACTAGCGTCAGACCATACGGCCCGTGAAGGCCCTTACGGCCCGTAAGCAGGGCGTCCAGATATCCATTTGGGCGTCCCTTTAGCAGGCCCCATAATAAATTAATAATTCAACGACATGACAATTTTATTCCATAAAGCTTTCCGTATTTTCTTCATGCAATTTTAAATTTTAATCTTGACGTAAATCGCGCAATCAAATAATACATAAGTTACGTTGATGATTTTTAGAAGTTATTCTTTGTATTATTAAAATGAGAAATGATTTTAATTATATAATGCGATATTAGTATTATAATAGTGCTTAAACATATTACAAGTTTTACCGAAAGATTGTAATAGAGACCTTGGAAGGAGAACGATAAATAGTTAAATACACATAGCAATTTATATATTATTAAGAGTAAATCTCGGTTTTGTTCCCTGTGTTTTTCAAATTGACTCCACTTGAGTACCAACGTTTATTTTGTCTCCATTTGAGTACCAAACTTTAAAAAAGTTGTCTGTTTCAGTCCTTTTGACTAACGGTGTTAACTTTTTCTGTTAGATTTTTTAAAAAGACCAAAATACCCCTAAGGGTTATAAAAATATCACCATCTCCACCACACACCACATACCACCACCACCACACCACAACCGCCGTCCGTCATGAATCCACCAACTGACCACCAACCATCGCCACCTCCACCGCCGGTGCTGCCGTCGCTGCAGCCACCACGCTCCTCGAAACGAATAGAGAAGACGAAGAAGAAGGACACGAGGAGGATCCCATTCACAGAGACGAAGTCGTAGAAGAAGAAGAAATTAGGGTTATGGAAGAACCAAACGCGACAATTGTGCACGAATTAGAGAACAATATTGTGAATGAAGCGGCTGATATTGAAGAGAACGTTGAGGTGGTTTCAGATGAGTTGAAGCCGATGAAGGATCACATAGATCTCGATTCACAGTCGAAGAAGCCCTCACGGTCAAATTTCTGGTCAGCGGCGTCTGTTTTGAGCAAAAAATGGCATAAATGGAGGAGCAAGCAGAAGAAGAGCGTCGCCGGAAGTAATGGCGTTATTCTGTCGTCTACGTTGCCGGTGGAGAAGCCTCTGACACGTTAATACCGTGAAACTCAGTCGGAAATCGCTGATTACGGCTTCGGCCGGCAACAATGGCGTCGTTCTCGAAAAATGGAACTTTAGATTTTCAAGTGTTAGGGTTTTGGTATTTGTATACTGTACCTCCCTTCTTCTTCCCTTGATTTGGGGTTTTGAGTTTTGGGGGTTTTGAGTTTTAGGGGTTTTGAGTTTGACCAGCGAACAGGGTTTGGTGAGATACTAGATTCATCACCGGTGAGCTTCTTCTTCTCCGATTGATCTCACCGGATCTGAATTTTCTGTGTGGTGGCGGTGGTGTGTGGTGGCGGTGGTGTGTGGTGGCGGTGGTGTGTGGTGGCGGTGGTGTGTGGTGGCGGTGGTGTGTGGTGGTGGTGGTGGTATGTGGTGTGTAGGAGATGGTGGTATTTTTATAGCCCTTAGGGGTATTTTCGTCTTTTTTAAAAAAATTTAACAGAAAATGTTAACACCGTTAGTCAAAAGGACTAAAACAGACAACTTTTTTAAAATTTAGTACTCAAACAGACAACTTTTTTAAAGTTTGGTACTCAAATAGAGACAAAATAAACGTTGGTACTCAAGTGGAGTCAATTTGCAAAACACAGGGACCAAAACCGAGATTTACTCTATTATTAATCATCAAGTTAAGGTCGCCTTAATGTTTGTATCATATGTATTATAAGTTGTACATACTTTTGTTTTTATCTTTCTTTTAAGTTTTTATTTTTAAACTCAATACTTTTACATATTTTACATTTTAATCTCTATAATTTTTTAATTTTAATTTTGATCTATTGTACTTTTTATCTTTAAAAAATTTTATGTTTACATTTCGGTCTAGATGTTAAGAGTTAACACATCGTAATGTGCATGTGTGGTTCAATGTTATTACGTCTATTTTTTCCCGTTTTACGGCTTTGTCGATTTAATTATTATTTTTAATGTTTTATGTTTTCATGTGCGTGATTCAACGTATTTACGTCTAATTTGCATTCGGTTCTATTTTTTTCGTTTTTATTCATTTTTTATTACGATTTTTTGTTAGATTTGGTGGTCGCTGACGTTAGTATGATATTGGTGTTACGTGGCATGGTTTTATGCCCCGTCACAATGTGAGAGCTTAGTACTGGTTTATTTGAAATTTGAATTGGTATTGTGATTACTTACTGTCTCCTCTCCTCGCTCCATTTCCTATGGGTACCATTTTTACTATGAATGTTTAATATTCAAATCGGATTTAGAAACTCGAAATTTTATTAGATTCAAGCCGGAAAATCATCGATTCTAAATTATATTTGAATTTTCAAATTCGTATCTGATTTAAAATCTAATTATTCATTGGCCAATAATAATCCATAATATATGTTAACTTACAAATATGTTTATAATAAATAAAAAATTCGATCTTAATAATCCAAATTAATATTGACTGGCCATTAATAAATCATAATATTAATTTGGCTGGTGACACTTCTAACTTTCTTTTTTATTAGCAATGACAATCCCACTAAAATAATTATCAAACAATCACCCTTCATTTATATTTATTTTAAGTTCGATTTAATTTGTATATTTAATTCATTTCGTTCATAGTCATTATTGTGAATGAAATCGGTGCGAATCAAACGTAGAATAAAAGTAAAAGTTTGAAGTGTTATTATCTAAATTAATAATACGGATTATAATCGGCCAACGAGTAATAAGTTAAATTATTAATATCCAACTTACCATAATAAATTAAGAACTAAAAATCAAAAAATATATATATAATCTAAATTTTAAATGTTAATTGATGCTTTTTGTCTTATTGAAATATTTTGATGTTATGCTTGATTTTATTTTAATCATTTAAAATTGGATATTCCGAATGGATGTTAAAAAATACTATTCTATTAATTACGTCTTTTATTAAATACGAATCAAAAAGTTTTTCAAATACGAATCGAATTCGAATCCTGTTTGAAAACTTTAAAATTCGACTTATTAAATTCAATTCGATGAAGACCCTTAACTATTATGTTATATTGTTGCAACCGAATGATGCCTAAAATCTATCCATGATCTCCTTTCCTTATTTATGGTTTCCGTTAACAAATTGTAAACCATAATTCAAGTCCAATGTATATTTCATAGCTCTATAGTAATCATTAACACCTCAATAAAAAAAACCTTAGATTGCCCCAGGAGGACGTAGATCATACAATATGATCTAACGTCTATAAATACCTCTTGTCGTGTTCGCTTACATTGTTGCTCTTGTGTGTGTGTGCCCTCGTTAAACCTAACAATAAATCTGTAATGACCTCACCTAGTTTTGAACTATAAGCACTTGCATTTTGTAATAGCACACACAAAAAGATATTACAACACAAAAGAACAAAAAAACTACAAACAGAAAGAAAGATTAACAACCAATATCCTGACATCTGCCATTACATAAAATAACAACATAATGTGACAGAAAAAGTTATGCCACCTAATATCCAAAGCTTATCTAACCTGCTTTCATATCTCATTTTTTCTTCCTTAAATTCACTTTGCACTTTGGAATATAAATGACAAGACTCAAGTGCTAAATTGTAATTCTTGCTTCTATCACAACTTAAAGCTTCATTAAGCACAAGTAGACTGTTTCTTCCATTCACATGTGCACCTTCCATGTCACCCAATTGCATACAAAGTTCGGTCAACTCAAGGGTCGTCTCGTCATTACTCGCCTCGATTACCTGCAAACATGGTCAAAAGACTCCAGTCATTTGGGTCTCTTTTTCGTCATTCTTGAGGGTCGGGTTCGGTGACCCGTCAACATTTCCCTCCTATTTTTCTTTGAATTTTACAAATAAATTTAGAACATTACACATGACTACAAGCAATACTATTATGACAATAATTTAAATTAAATAAAGGTTCTTCTTTTTGGGAAAACAGTAAGATAAGATGATTTAGGAGAGGTTGTAAGCATTTAATAGTTATGACCCATTACTATTCAGCATTAATGCTACAAATTATTGACAAATAATATATATTTTAATATTGTGTTTAGTTATTGCTTATTATGAAATCCAAATATATATGGAGGAGCAAAACTTATGGGTTAGTTTGGTAGATATGTTGTATCCAAACTCGGGTCCAAATGAGCTAAAACCAAAATAACAGTAAGAATTACAAGTCAAAACGGGTCAGGAAGGTATTCTTTTCCTTTTTACTTTAAATTTTATAAATCCTTAAGGGACTTATACAAAAACTATACAAAGAAATTTAGGAAAGATTGCAACTTGTAAGCATTTAATACTTTCGACTTGCTGCATTGCAAATGAAACTAGTTTAAGACTTTTGATGCTACAAGTAAGTAAACATTTCAATGGCATCTAATATAGCTGTTATTATGAAATTGACCCCTTTTAACCTGCTTTTTTCAATATGACCCTTTAATAACCCAACCCAACCCGCTTATCAAACAACCTCTACCTGGAACTTCATGGCGAGGATGCACTCAACCATTTGGCAAGGAATAATGTCTTTGGCTGGGAGGATAGACCCGAACCGAAGCAAAAAGTCTTTTTCGGTGGGCCAATGTCTTTGACCACCCAATGGGCTCCAGCTCGATAAATTGGCTGCTTTTTTTGTTTTTGTGTTCACGACTATCCAGCTCAACCTGTTGTTAGACCCAGGAATGCAACATTCACAAAATTAAATAATGCTTATCGGGTTATGTAATGTCGCATGATTACACACAACGAGAAGTGAATAGTACACAGATTATCTAGAAGAATAATGGGTTTAAACTTTTAAAAAGTAAACATTTTTTTCTTATCATGTTTTTTTATTTGTACACTTCAAAGAATCAAAGATTACCTCCCTGTTCAAATAATGAGCAGTAAGAAATAGTGTGCGGATGAGTCTTTGCTGGTTAAAATCGTAATTATCAGTTGTTTGATTCAATCATTGACTAAATGACGAAAAAACAAGGGGACCCTCACGAATAAACACGAGGGGACTCCCTGGATTCTAATATAAAGGCGACGGTTACAAATTAAATGGAATTATTTCTGGAATGAACCATTCCATTCCAAAATTTTAAACAACCAGCAAGTTTACATTTCATTCTATCCAACCAAACACTCTGCAACTATTAAAAACCTTTGTTTTATCTAATATATATTAAAAAAACAGAGGCAAAATTAAATAAGCCATAGTATATAAAATAGCACTAAATAATATAATTATAACCATAACTAGATGTGAGCATAATGCCACGACCCGCCAAAATTTCAGGTCGTTACACCATACTCCGGAAGGTTCCGGGTACGTTTAGAGGCATCAAAGGCTGCTCGGAAGAACCCGGAACAGCCCCTAACTTTCTGGACTACTGAAGGGACGTCGGAAGGTGCTAGACCAACCTGCAAAGGGTCTAGAAATGACTGGAAAGGGCTGCACAATTCTGCCCAAAACGTGCAGCCCCATAAACACCAAAATCAGCTTCGGAAGATTCTAGAACGGGCTACAATATTCTGATTTTTATGAGTTATGAAGAAACTCTAGATGCAACCATGAAGCTTCCAAGATCATGCTTGAAGACCTTGGTGTTTACTAGAGATTACTAGAAGTTATCATGTAAATATCTAAGATATTATGTAAGATCATTCTAGACTTAGAATGATCTAGATACTTAGAAGAACTAGTATAAATAGGTAATGAGGCTTCATTTGGAGATCACCCAACATCTTTGTAAACTCAAAGCCTTGTAATCTTGTTTCCTTGTAATATACAAGTACTTTCCTGGTAACTCTTGTTTACCAATCTTCTAGCAAAACCTTGCTAAACTTACAAGTCTTCCGCTGCACTATAAACCAAACCACACCATACCGGCTTACTTAGATCATTATCTAAGCGCCACACGAGAGTCAAGAAATAACTCCGTGACAATAAGCCTTTAAAACTTATGTTATAAGATGGCTAATTGGGTCATTTTATATCACCCTTTATCAGTTCTGTTGCCTAGTATGAAAATGAACAATCTGAAGCTTTTTGTTGTATCTAAAAGCGAAACTAATAACACAGAGCTGATTTTTAGAGCCTTAAATACTCAGAAGCCAAAAATCATATGGAGATGGTACTACAATAGCATAGTAACTATATATAGAGAAACACACGGGCACGACACATACACATGCACACAAATACTTGATGCACATATGTCACCACTAGAATCATCCCTACCTTAGTACCTTAAAGAGTCTCTCATGAACCTTACCCACACACACATATATACAGACACAAATAAATGTATAATTCGATAGCTCTAGTAAAAGGGATTATGCTATATAGATTAGTTTGTTTGATTTTATTACTAGAGCTGAAAATTTGTTACTTTAAGGTCTAATAAAAATTGTGTTGGTTTGTATAACCTGATCCCATCACGAAGTTCTTGCCAAAGTTTTCCGTCTTTTCTCTCTCTTTCCATGGAGGTTATCAGAGGTAGACCATCAGCCGTGGAAAGAGTGACGCCACCTGTACAAATTTGCAGAATTAAGGCCCGATAGAAATATCAAAAACTGATGATTAAGTTTAATTTTCAAAAATAATTAATTAGTTTTGTTTGTAAGTTGTCAGAAACGTGTCATAACCTGATACCATGAACAATGGTTGCAACTAGAGGTGGCAATATCAACCCATTTACTTATGACCGGGTCGATTAAGGTTATGTTTTATCTATACTAAATCGACTTATTCAAATGATTGAATTATTATAGTAACAAAGTGTTTTTGTAATAGTATTTTAACACACAAATTATTTGGAAAAGGATTAAAACCTCAACATGAGATTTGTTGGGCCAATCCATCAAGACTTAGCCGTAAACCTAACAATCTGTGTGACAATTGCCGTTTGTTGTAAAACTGTTCTGTTTAAACCTTAACCTAAATAAGTAAAATTTAAACATTAAAATAAATCAAAGGGTCAAAAAGGTCATATGATTTTAAGAATCACCCCAAGTATACTAATGTGTTCACTACCTCCTTATATTGTTCTATTAAAAAAAAAATTGGTTCATAAGCTCATTAATTTAACACTTGTTTCTTTTCACATATTTGATACATTATTTACAAACAGAGTTGGCAATTTTAACCCTTTAATATTGAAACAGGTCAATCTAGGTTGTGCTTTATAGATAACTAGTCAAACGAGTGAAATCCAGAAAATTGACTAGAGGTGGAACAAGTTAAACGGGTCAGATCTAGCCTAACCAATGCTTACAGGCTTACAGCATCCTATATAGTTTCACTTAACAGAATCTATTTTATAACACTAACAAAATAGTTTTCACAATTACAATTGATACATTAATCATTTACCAAATACAAAAAAGGCTCAAGAAAATCAGCCGGCTCCAACACAATCCAACATATTTTGACCCATATACAAAATTAACCATTTAGACCCCATTATCCAACCCACAGATTTTGAATGCAGGAAAGAGAAAGATACCTGTTTGATCATCGCCTTGACTGGAAAAGGAAAAAAGATCGATCCGAAATGGGCAATCAGAAAACCAACCATTAAAGCCATTAGCATTCGGTATACCCCATATAACTTTTGAGCAGATTG
Organism: Flaveria linearis; assembly: GCA_024085815.1. Lineage (NCBI taxonomy): Eukaryota > Viridiplantae > Streptophyta > Magnoliopsida > Asterales > Asteraceae > Flaveria > Flaveria linearis. Next base: position 83,759,825 of record CM044007.1, read on the forward strand.
TTTCATCTTTATATTTAATATCCACTATGGACACAAAATCAGAAGGCGAAACATTTTGAAATTCATCAAAATCACCATAATATTCAGCTTCAGTAAGTTCTTCAGGATACTCAGGATAGTCGCTCCATGTAAACTCAGAAACATTTTTGTTTACAATAAGGGGGAAACAATCTGCATAAAACTTTTTAAACCCCCCGATTTGTGATACTACTTTTTTAACATCGTCTCGTTTTGTTGAAGGCCACATTGAAGAACACACATTTTCCCATAATCTTTCTTCTTTTGACATTGAGCTAAAAGCTGCACATGCACATGATGCACTTGCTAGCGTTGCACCATCTACCCGTTTTAGTATATCATAAAACAGATCACTGCTTAGTGTAGCCATATTTTCACCGTGTCCCACCGACATTTTTATAGTTTACCAATCATCTGAAAAGGTACACAATTCAATAAATTAAAAACATAACCACAAAAAAGGACCATCTAATTACTTAAACAAACACACAGAATATTTAACCTTTTATGAAAGTAAAATTTGAAAACAACTAAAGAATGAATAATACAAACTTGTTTGGATATGCATTTAAAGTGATGATATGATTTCACGTCCCAATTCAAGTCTTTAGAAAGAGTGATTTTGATTGTGATTTCTTGATTATACAGAAAACAATTAGCAGAAAAAGTAGGAAAATGAAGTCAAATAATATAGTATGTTTTCAATTTAATGTCCATCAACAGAAGGTTAATTTCAAACATCAACAAATAACACTTATTAGAGGTTTGGCCAAAACCAAATTCAACACTATCGCTGTGTTCCCGAGTCTCATTTAAGGAGAGAAAAGAAAAGAAATGGAAGGAAAGAAAAAATAGTTGTGTTCCAGAGTTTTTTTAATGGAAGGAAATAAAAGGATTATTACAAATTCATGTTTCCGAGTTTACTTAAGAAGTGAAAAGAAAAGAAATGGAAAGAAATGAAAGGAAAAAGAAGGCTAAAAACAATCCTTTCAAAATGGAAGGAAATGGAGAGAAAGGAAAAGAAGGGAAAGGAAAAGAAGAGAAAGGAAAAGAAGAGAAAGGAAAAGAAAGTGTTTCCTTTCTTTTCTTTCGTTAAGTAAACTCGGGAACGTATGAGTAAAGTATTATAACCTCCACCTAATACAGTGCTTAATTGACATTTTCAGTGAAATTAACAATCAAAAAACTAAAACAAAATTATAAAAACCTCTAAATTAGGGGAAAGTCAAGATGATCAAAACCACACGCAATGGAATTTTCGGTGAATGTCAGATCAAAACATTAAAGCCTGCTAAACTTTTAGTGGGGCCGTGACTACACAAAATATCAAAAGTTCATGCTTTTCACACACTTTGTCGTGTCACCACTATCCCATAAATGCTAGGGCCAATTGTCCAGCATGCTTAAAGATACTTTTATCAAAGATCTATTAACCATCACTAATTCCCATTATGTCATTGTGGTGATCTTCCTTCAAATGCCTGTAAATGGCAGAGCAAATCATTTCAAATTGATTTCATTTTCATCTAATCATCATTGCTTTACATCTTTATTAAACATTTGATTGATCTTTATACAATTTTGCTCCATACCAAAACAAAATTGTTCAATATCATAATCTAAATTTAAAACAACTAAAGGTAGCTAAAACTGATTTAAACTTGTAATCAACAGCTATAACCCAACGCAACATCAAGCCCTTAAATTCTTCAAAACTTAATCTTTCAACAAATTGCATAAACTACACCTCTAAAACACGTCAATCAGAAGCTCCACAACAAGTAAATCGACCCAAAAACAACAATACAGCCATGCGATTAGCAAATTACATCAAACCCACACCCAAATTGTAACAAAACATCGAAAAATTACCAAAACCATTAACCAAACGCACCTTCAGTGAACACCCATATGGAATTCGATCAAAATATCAACTGGGTCGGTGAGAAAACTGAAAACCCACCTCCGCCGGCGATCGGTGATCAAATTGGGTAGGAATTATGCAAGACGATAAAGGGGTTCTTTCTTATTGATCGTCGATTAAAGATTGAAGATTGTTAGGTCGCCCAAATTGGGTTTTTGAAATTGGGAGTGAAGAGAGTGATATTTCAATGGAAATCGTGATGAGGGTGAAGGTGAACCGCGTGATTTGTGTTTTCAGATGGGATTGATGAAGATTTGACGGCAATGACGCGTGTGTATACAGTAGTTTGTGTTCATATGAGTCTATAACATGCATCTTTATTACGTGTCCATCCTGTAGGGTCGATTCTTTTGTAAAGGATCCTAATAAATAGACACCCACTTTTTTAAATCGACACCCTCTTATACGCCACGTATGGGTTCATACGCGGCGTATAGGGTCGAATGCACTGAAAACGAGGAAAATTCAGGGGGTGTCAGAGAGCTATACGCCCCATATAGCCCTATACGACCCCCCTATATGACACATATAGGGCTATACGACGCGTATAGTTAATTTCGATACTAACTACGAGGAAAAATTCAGGGGGCTGTCAGGGGGTTATACGCCCGGTATAGGGCTATACGACCCCCTATACGACGCGTATGGGGCTATACGACCCGTATAGAAATTTCGGGGTGTTTATTTAAAATAATGGGGTGTCTATTTAAAACGACCCTTTGTAAATGTCTATAAGAAAAATCTTGCTAGTATGTGAAGTGAAACAGTGTTACCGTACTTATTAACCGGACTATGTTAGATCGTTTCAGTTCAAGACGTAGAAGATATACGGGTTATGTGACTTTCAAGATGGCTAGGTGCGGGATTCAAAGTGTTATTTTTGTCTTATATTTATATTATACTAGTTATATAGGCCTCTTAATATTGTACTAATGTTATAGATTCGTATTTATTGCCGTCTTAACTACTATTTAGTATCATGTTTTTTTAATATAGCTAACTAGGAATATATGTCGCGCGTTGCTGCGGCTGTTCGTGTTTGAGTATTTTGTTTTAGTAAGCGACATTACTTATGTCAAATCTATCTTAAAATTAAATCTTCTTTAAAGTTAACGTTAAATATAAATATAACAATGTAACATACCTGAAAGGCGACAGATGGATACCACTAAGCCCGCAATGATCTGCCAATAACAACACAAAACACATACCACAAAAATGAACATGCTTCTTTAATTAGGCTAAACACAAAACACCAAAAAAACAGCTATCTTTAAAAGATATAAGAAGCAAAAGAAACTTTTTTAAGATTTTTCTTTTTCTTTAGTTATTTTCCTAGCTATAAAATGTAATTCATTCAAAACAACATATAAAAAAGTAAAAAGCAACAATAAAACAGACTTCAAAGAAATTGAAAGAATAAACCATACAATTAACTTCAATACATACATAGTATATATATATATAGACACCTATATATATAGATGTATATATATATGAATATAATACACACAGCTTACACACCTACAACCAAATTGTGTAATAACATATATACATGCTACAAGACATTGCAGTACATGCAAACAACAAAACAACTGCAACAAATATACCTCATACAAAGCCCACAGCAACATACATGTATACCTCAACAAATAATACCACCATACATGTACATATAGAATAACAAAACCAAACCCCAAAACTAAACCTTTTCATAGGCTAAACAGCATAGCACATAACTGTCTCTATCACACATAACGCTATCTGCCAAGTTCACACACAACCAATCGCACGATTATCTATACACTAAACTTGTATTAACACGCAGGTAACAAAACAACTTAAATGCATTACACCCACACCAACATATATATATATATATATATATATATATATATATATATGCATAACCATTCGGCCATTCCAAATACCAGTTTTTCTTAAGTGGAAGTAAAGATGGAGATGTTAATCTTTGGGATGCCAAAAGGGAAAAATTGGTATATCACTGGCCAAAAATACATGATAGATAGACCTTCATTCAACCTAGGTCAAGAGGATTTGGAGGAGTAGTTAGAGTATGCCATCTTTACCCTTTTACTTCAATTTTTATTTTATTAAATAATAAGATAAGGTTTACACTTGAATTTTTAATAAAGTTTGAAACACTGCAGGCTGGTGTGACAGATATTCAAGTTCTTTCAAATGGTTTTCTTTCATGTGGTGATGATGGTTCAGTTAAGCTGGTTCAACTTAGAGATTTACTCTGGCTCACATGGCCCAACACCCATGACCCGTGACCCGTGGCTCGTGGCCCATTACGCTGTTACAATTCCAGCCGATTTCTTTTTCCCTTTTGACTGTACTTATGAGTAGCATGTGTGAATATATACAACATATTATCAAAATTTTCAATGGATTTGTTTTTTTAGTTTTAAATCAATTATATAGCTAAATAACATGATTTCTTTGTTATTTTTAGTATTCAGTATAAAAACCAAATATTTTGTCTATGGATGAAGGAACACATGTGAAGAGCAAGAAAGTTGCGTGAAGCATTTACTAAACTGTTGTGTACACTACAGTTGATAATCATTGCCTCAACCTTACTTCCATTATTTAATCACAAAATTAGATTTTGATCACTATATACATATACAATACACAGAGCTTACATACCTACATACAAACCGTGCAACAACATACATACATACTTGAACAAATGACAACACACATACATACACACTAACAAAACCAAACAAAAAAAGTAAACCTTTTCATAAGCTAACACACAGGCTCTAACCAGGCCAATTAGATTTTGATCACTATATACATATACATACAGAGAGCTTACATACCTACATACAAGCCGTGCAACAACATACATACATACTTGAACAAATGACAAGACACAACAGGCTCTAACCAGGCCGATTTAGGTTGCATGGATCTCAAATAGGGTAAATACAAAACTGTAAGCATAAAGTTAACAACCAGTAGATACATGTATCTAATCTACCAACACATAACTGTTTAAAAACAGCAAAACTCCAACAAAATAAACATTAAACATACCTGAAAAACAACCAAGAAAGAACCTGAACCCTGCAGCAACCTGCCAAAATAAATTACCAACAAAAACTCAAATGTTAGAACATGTAACCCCTAAAAGACAACATACACCCCACAACCAATCGAAAACAGAAGCCAAAACAAAAGAAATCAACCAACAACAACCTTACCAGTCAACCAGCAAAACCCAGAAGGATACCAAATCCTGCAAAAACTCAAAAATAAGTATTAGAACCAAACCAACAATAAGTTACAATCAAACCAACAGCAAAACCAACAGCAAAACCAAGTATTAGAACATCTAACCCCAAGTATTAGAACAAAACCAACAGCAAATCCCGCAAAACCAAAATAAGCTACAAACAAAAACTCAAGTATTAGAACATCTAACCCCAAGCAAAACCTAAAAAACAAACCAACAGCAACCATAAAAAACAACCCAAATACAAATAAAAAACACAGAAAACCCCCAAAATCGACACCCACAGGCACAATCAAAACGAAAAGCACACAAATATGGCGATAGCGTACCGGAAAGCAGAGCTCTAAACAGCAAAAGCCAAAGATCTACGGCCGCAAAACACTCGGTTCCACCGAATGCTCCTATGTGTGCAGTTATGCTTCGGATGCTTCGCGTTCGCACCCCTTTCGAAGCGGAAGAAAGGGAGAGTGTCCACCTTCCACCTTCCACCTTCCACCAAGAGGAGCCCGAGGATGTGGAGCTTTTCGGGGACGGTGAGTGTGGTGTGGAAGTGTGGTGGTGGTGATTGCGAGATAGGGCTGATTAGGGTTTGAGATAAGGAAGGTGTGGTAGGGTTTGAGATAAGGAAGGTGCGGAGGTCGGTGGCACTGTAGCCACCGACATAAGAGATTAATCTATATATATAATATTCATACTTGGTATAGTTTCAGTTTCAAGTTAAGTTTATATGTATAGCGGTAAAAGTTGTTCCTAAGGGACCGAATGTCTCAGGTTCGATCCGTGGAAACGGTCTCCCCATAAAATGTGGGGGAAAGACCGCGTACATCTTCCCTTAAATGGGACGGACCCTCCCTGGACCCTGCGAAAAGACGGGAGCTCTTTGCAGCACCAGGTACGCCAAAGATTTTTAAATATATGAATGAAACAGATTTTTTTTTCATTTTTTTATTGTTACCTTTCATGTTATTAGCATGAAAAAGGCTCTTAGAGAACCCTAAAATTTTTAGACATGTCGTCTACTGTCTTTTAACTTTAGATGTTGAAACATGTTCTTTTCGAGACCACCCTGAAATAGGCCACCGGGTATACAACGTTTGAGTTGGTCGGTCATGTTAGGATCAAAGAGCTCAAACACACGAACACAATCACGAGCACAATAATCAAAAGCAATAAACAGGACACGAGATTTATAGTGGTTCGGTTACGTTGTGTAACCTACGTCCACTTGGGCAACTAGGGTTTTCTTTTTATTGAGGTGTTAATCTTTACAAGTACAAGAGATATGTATTTATACTAACTAGACAATTAGGGTTTACATCTTTCCTAATTCTGACTACAGTTAATACCGGGCCCACCGGGCCCACCCGAGATGGGTCGGAGCCCACAACATAACAATCTCCCACTTGGGCTTCGAGACATTTTCTCTAACCCACCACCTGAATACGTCAAACACTTCAACCTGCTTCCACCTGGATGCGCAAAATGTCTTCAACTGCATTGTCTTGTACTTATAAATAAACCTGAACTGGTTTAGCTCCTCCTAGTTGCCCCCGTCTTCTCAACTATTCCTGAAGGCCAGCTGAAGCCCTGCAAAGCTTTAGCTTATCCAGCGTGACAGACTTAGTGAACATGTCTGCTGGATTCTTGTTCCCCTTGATGTTGTTCAACTGAATAGTACCACTGCTGATTAGACCTCTGATGAAATGATATCTGATATGAATGTGCTTCGTCTTCCCATGATGAGAAGGATTCTTTGCTAGTTTAACAGCACTTTCATTATCACAGTACAATAGATACTTTGTCTGTTTTCTGCCTAACTCACCCAGAAAATTCTTCAACCAAACGAGCTCTTTACTAGCCTCAGCGGCTGCCATGTACTCAGCCTCTGTAGTAGAAAGTGTCACGCTCTTTTGGAGCCTAGACATCCAACAAATTGTTGTATCACCCATAGTGAACACATACCCTGTAGTACTCTTGTAGGTCTCATTACATCCACCCAAGTCAGCATCAGAATAACCTTTGAGAATAGCATCTCTACCCTTGACACATAATGTCATCTTTGAAGTACCCTTCAAATATCTGAGTAGCCACTTAACTGCTTCCCAGTGTTCTCTCCCTGGATTAGACATATACCTGCTGACAACTCCCACTGCGTGAGCAATATCGGGCCTTGTGCATACCATTGCGTACATAAGACCGCCCACAGCCAATGCATAAGGAACCTTCGTCATCTCGGCCTTGTCTTTCTCTGTCTTTGGAGACTGATCTTTAGAAAGCTTAATATGACTCGCCAATGGAGTATTTCGATTAGTAGTCTTTTCATCATTCATTCTGAACTTCTCTAATATCTTCTGAATGTACTTCTCCTGAGATAGAGTTAGAGAACCGTTCTTGTGATCTCTGGTGATGCTCATACCAAGTATCTTCTTAGCTGGCCCCAAGTCTTTCATTTCAAACTCTGCAGACAATTGTTTCTTCAACTTGTTAATCTCTGCAATATCTGAACCTGCTATCAGCATATCATCAACATAAAGCTGGAGAATGATATAGGAACTTTTAAACTTCTTGAGATAGCAACAGTTATCCATCTCACATCTCCTATACCCATTTCTGCCCATAAAGCCATCAAACTTCAAATACCACTGTCTGGGCGCCTGTTTTAAACCATACAAACTTTTCTGTAGTTTACACACCAAGTTTTCTTTTCCTTTAACCTGAAAACCCTCTGGTTGTGCCATATAAATAGTCTCATCAAGATCACCATGCAGAAACGCAGTTTTCACATCTAGCTGCTCCAAATGTAATTTCTCTGCTGCAACAATACTAAGTACCAATCTGATGGTAGTCATCTTGACCACAGGAGCAAATATCTCACTGTAGTCAACCCCGTGTTTCTGTTGAAACCCCTTAGCGACCAGTCTTGCTTTGTATCGTTTGTTACCATTGTGATCTTCCTTAACTCTGTAGAGCCATTTATTCTGTAGAACTCTTTTGTCTGGTGGAAGCTTAGTTAAGACCCATGTATTATTCTTCATTAAAGAGTTTATCTCATCCTGCATTGCATGCTCCCACTGAAGCGAATCTTTCAACTTAACTGCTTATGAGTAACTTTCTGGTTCACCATCCTCAGTTAAAAGAAGATAATTAACTGAAAGACTGTACCGGGTAGGCTGCTTTGAAACTCTGGTGGATCTCCTGACCTAATGAGATTGGTCTGGAGTCTGTGGATGCTGTTCATCTTCAGAATCTGAACTCCTACTATCTGAAGCTTCAACTGTCTCTTCATCTCCACCCATACCACCATCTTCAAACTCAGGAACTGTATCATCATCAGTTTCTGTCTCTTGTTCATTAACAGGTTCTGGATCTGGTTGTTTCTGAGCATCAATATCAAATTCAACTTGCTCTTTCTGAACCCCTGAAGTGGTTGCGTTTCTGTCTTTGTATAACTCAGCCTCGTTAAATGTAGCATGCTTACTTCTGATCAATTTTCTATTTTCAAAATCCTAAAGCCGGTAGCCCATATTGTCAAAACCATAGCCAATGAAGGTGTACTTCTTGGCTTTAGCATCAAGCTTGTCACCGTCTTTCACTAGATCATAGGCACTGCACCCAAATACTTTCAAATGCCCAAATTTAACAGCTTCACCTTTCCACTCTTCTTCTGGTAGCTTGAAACCCAACGGAACTGATGGTCCTCGATTATTAAGTAGGCAGCAGTATTAATTGCATCTGCCCAGAACATCTTCGGAAGCCCTGAATTGATTCTCATACTTCTGGCTCTTTCATTCAATGTTCTGTTCATACGTTCTGCGACTCCATTTTGTTGAGGAGTGCCCGGGACTGTATGGATCATTCGAATACCATTCTCTGCACAGTAGTTCTGGAACTCCTTGCTGATGTATTCACCTCCGTTGTCCGACTTCAAGCATTTCACCTTCAAATCAGTTTCCAATTCAACAGCAGTTTTCCATTTCTTAAAAACATCAAAAACTTCAGATTTATTTTTAAGAAAGTAAACCCATACCTTACGTGTCGAATCGTCAATGAAAGTGACATAATAATAAGCACCTCCCAAAGAAGCAACTGGAGTAGGTCCGAAAACATCCGTGTGAATAAGCTCCAATTTCTGAGCTTTCGGTGGCTTTCCCGTCTTCACAAACGACACCTTCTTCTTTTTCCCGAATACACACGGCTCACAAAATTCTGATTCGACCTTCTTTAACTCTGGAAGCTTTCCACTGGAGACGAGCATTTTCATACCTTTTTCACTCATGTGACCGAGTCGTTGGTGCTACAGACTAGATTGACTCATGCCACTGGTTACTGCATTTACCCCATTTACAGGAACTTCAACCATGTACAGTGTGCCCCTCTTTGTACCTCTGGCAATCACAAGATTTCCTTTCACGACCTTCCATTGTCCCCCACCAAACATGATATCATATCCTTCACAATCCAACTGCCCAATAGAAATTAAATTCTTTCTGAGACTTGGAATGACCCGAACATCTTTCAAGATCCATGTGGTGCCCAATGGAGTCTTCAAAACAACATCCCCCATCCCTGTGATATCAAGAGCATGGCCATTAGCTAATTGAACTTTACCAAAGTTACGTGTTCATAGATTCTTCATCGACTTCGTGCTAGATGTAGCATGGAACGATGCTCCTGAATCCATGATCCATGACTCTGTAGAATCTTCAACACAGCAGATAAGAACATCATTTGAATTATCTTCAGCCAGATTAACTTCCTTTTTGTCTTTAGAAACAGATGGTTTAGGGCATTGGCTTCTGAAGTGACCATGTTCTTTGCAGTTCCAACACTGGATGTCTTTTCTGGGCTTTGACTGACTTCTTCTTCTAGACTTTGAACGACCCCTGCTACTACCCCTTTCTTTTCCCCTACCTCTTCCTTCAGTACTCAACAGAGAACTAGATTGTTCACCCGAATTTTTCCTTCTAATGTCCTCCCCGAAAATCAAATCACGGACCCTATCAAAGGTGAGCTTAGCAGTACCACATGAACTACTAACTGCAGTAACTGTCCCTGACCAACTTTCAGGCAATGACGATAACAATAACAGGGCTAAAATTTCACCATCAAACTTAATATCAACAGATAACAAGCGAGAAATAACGTTATTCAAATCATTGATATGAGAGGAAACTGAACCACCTTCTTTCAGTCTGGTGTTAACTAGCTGTCTGATTAGAAATACTTTATTTGATCCGAACGGCTTCTCGTGCATATTCGATAAGGCTTTCATCAAACCACGAGTAGTAGTTTCCTTCACTATATTGAACGCAACGTTCTTTACTAGTGAGAGTCTGATAACAGCAATTGCTTTCCTGTCCAACGTCTTCCATTCTTTATCAGTCATATCTTCCGGTTTCTCCTCGTCCAAGGCTGCCATCAAATCCTTTTGACACAGCGGATCCTCAATTTGCATCTTCCAAAACCCAAATCATGTCCATCAAATTTATCAATCTTTGTTCTCCCGTCATCAGCCATTATTCCAACCTAAATGCTCAACAATCTAGTCAAAACTGAAAACAGTGCCAAACACAACTTTGGTCGGCTGGCTGAACTTGCGTGTTGTTCTATTGAACACTGTTTTATGAAATCAGTTTCAAAAAATTACGAGCAATAGTTTGTAACAGCACCTTCAATTGAAAACACAGAACCAACAGCAACAGAAAACACAGCAGTAGCTGTTTCAGGGCGGCCCCAGGGGAGGAATTCCGGCAGTGGGCGGCGCCGGAACCCTAAATCGGCGGCGGCGACGGCGGTTGAAGGCTGAGGCGGCGGCGCCGGAACCCTAATCGGGGTTTGGCGGCGGCTGAAGGCTGAGGCGGCGGCGACTGAACCCTAATCGGGGTTCGGCGGCGGCTGAAGGCTGAGGCGGTGGCGGCTTAACCCTAATCGGGGTTAGGCGGCAGCGGTTGACGGCGGCGACGACGGCTAACGGCGGCGACGGCGGAACTCTTGATCGTGTGTACAAAATCTTCAAAAAAAATTTAAACAGGGGGGAAGATTTTAACCGTAAACAAGAGCCTGAACTGGCTCTGATACCAGTTGTTAGGATCAAAGAGCTCAAACACACGAACACAATCACGAGAACAATAATCAAAAGCAATAAACAGGACACGAGATTTATAGTGGTTCGGTTACGTTGTGTAACCTACGTCCACTTGGGCAACTAGGGTTTTCTTTTTATTGAGGTGTTAATCTTTACAAGTACAAGAGATATGTATTTATACTAACTAGACAATTAGGGTTTACAACTTTTTAATTCTGACTACAGTTAATACCGGGCCCACCGGGCCCACCCGAGATGGGTCGGAGCCCACAACATAACAGGTCATGCTAACACCTATTGCAAGAGTTATTTAGAGTTTGGCCATGGCACATCAAGAATAAATCAATACGGTGGTTAGAATTAGCGAAGTATTAAAGTTCACTCTTGTATTGCTTTCTCTCTTCTTATTTAAGAATAAGAATAAAACACATGTATAGAATGTATAAGATGTGTTTATAGTAAACATTACACTTTTCATCATCATCCTTTAATATATATGAAAAACTATAGCTTTTATCCTTAATTTTCGTGAGTTATATGAAATATCTTTTACGTTTTAGGTTTGTATTTGATTTTTTTCCCTTTTAATGGATGGTTAAGTATCTATTAACTCCAGTCGTATATAATACGCATAAACACAATTTATACTTTTCAACTTAATAGGATAGTTCTCATAATTTATTGAAAAAATGTGGGAAATAACTAAAATAAGCTTAAAACAACCCGACCCTCCTCTCCACACAAACCACCACAAATCTCTATGCTTCTTTTTGGGTTAAAAAAACGAGCGAACATCTAGCTTGATGTTGCACCAATGACGATTTCATACATTGTTGTTGTCTCAATCTTCAAAACCCTAATAGGATAGAGTTGATGTTTTCATTAGAGTTTTGGAGATTAAGACAAAAACGATATATTTTCTATAACATTATGGGTTTTCAATAACTATTATTTATATTTTCTAGAAATTCCCCTTAAAGTTTGTATTTTTTTATACTTGTATGCTTCATACATAAGGTTTGTAATTTCATGTGGATAATGGTTATCTAGTTTTGTGTGAGATTCTTTGCAGTTACAGTTTTGTTAATTGTTTGTTAAAATACGTAAGAAGCTTTTAGTTGCTTAGATTTTGTAGGCGTCTAGTTATTATTTTGATTCTTTCAACTCATTACAATGCCTTTTACAGGGTAATCTGTATGTTTTGACAGAGATATATACACATGCTTATTTTTTGTGATTGTGGCTTCATATGAGATAAACTTATATGATTTGATATTTATATCTGCGTGAAGTATCTTCTGTGCTATATGTTAGTGTCTTATCTTTTACAATTCAAAAGTATTAAAATTACATGTGAAGCTTGATTCCTGATTGAAAATAAAACATGATCAAACTCTAGTGATTTGAGTTGTTCTTAATCAACTTTAGTAATGTCACCAATTAGACCGAGAATTCTAACGATTAGTTAATTACAATAAAAGTATTGAAAAAAATGACTCCACTAGAAAAAAAATATCTTTGGTCCACACACCACTCATGATAACACCTTAATCGAAATACTAATGGTACAACCCCACCCCACCATGATCAAATGGGCCAAAACATAGTATATGTTTATTTATTATTTGATGAGATGCATCAAGAAAATGAAACATGGCTTTAATGTGATAGAAAAAAAAATATTATCTTTATTCGAAACATATAATTCCACATATAAATACAAAAAGTAACGAAACATACACAAGCATTTCAACCTTTGAATCTTGAGTCATTCACTATTATTTATAACTAATTAAACCTTAAAGTACTAAGGTTTGAAGTACTGGAATATAATAAAGTTTCAAGTTCTTTCATTCTAACCATAAAATTTTATTTCACATAGTGTTTCACTAAAGTTTTGTTTTTTAGCCATAAAATTTTATAATTTTGTTTTATAGCAAAGGTAAATAATATTCTTTTTAAAGATAAGAGTTTGTTTTTAGTGCCTGTTTAGAGTGTTGTTTGGTTTAAAACACTTAGATTGATTATACTTTCATGGAATTAAGACAAATTCAAAAAATAGTTATTTTAGACAGCTATTAGATATCTAAGACAACGAGACACCAACATGTCTCTACATTAATAAAATCATGAAAATATTTCGTACTTTTATTTTGTGTTATCAGAAGTTCAATAGTTAAATTAATTTTTCAAGGTTATGACAAACAACGTGTAAAGAAAATTTAAATGATGTGTAACTCCTTCTAAAAGAATTATAACAAATCGAGAGAAAAGGTATTGATATTATTATTAGAGTTGGTTACATAGATGGTTCTTATAGTTTAGATGAATTAATAGATTTGAGTACTAAGCAAAAATGATAGATATTGTACCAATTTTATGTTGTCTCGAATATGATATTAATACTACCTTTTCATTATCATTTTTATTAAATTAAGGTGAAAAGTCATCCTTAATCACCAAATCATTATGCTTCTGAGTTTAATAAATGAAAAAATAAATAATAAAAAAGGAGAGAAAAGAAGAAAAAAAAGATATGAGATGAAAACGTGTGCTCTCCATAGAAAGCTATCAAAAACATATAATAACGTAATTTGTGTTTTGGAGTTTGAGAAAAAAATAAAAGAATTAGGAAAAACAAAAGGCTAATTGCAAAATTTCTATTTGCTTTATTTACTTTATTGCCAAATCAAACATCTTGAGAGAAAATTTAGAAGAGGTTATTAAAAATATTAATTTTCTTCTTTATACTTGATATTATAACAATTTCAAAAACACAATTTTCTTTTTTGTTACTTTCACTTTCTTTCCCCTCTCATAAAGACTGAAATGTAACACATGTAAGGGCATAGAGCTCCAACAATGTCCAACTAAAGAGCAAACCTACATAGACCACATGCATTACTTGAGCATGTGCAATCGAGATGGTCTTAAGAGTATTCCTAACTCATCCACATCAAAGAACAAGAGTATTCCTAACTCATCCACATCGCAGAACAAGAGTATTCCTAACTCATCCACATCGTAGAACATTCACCAGTAAGTTTATTATTTTAATGTGAATGTGTACCCTATATTATGAGCAATAAACATGAATGGATGTGAGTCAAGTAGAGATAAAATTTATGGATTGGTACTGTGATTCCTCATATTTGTGAAAACACGGTACAACTCGCATAATTTTTTTTATATTTTTAAAAGTGATTGTAAGTGAATGAGAGATAAAGTATAATTATAAAGATATAAAAAATATTATTTAGTTAAAAAAAATTAAAAATAATATTTTTAATATAAATATAAGGATAAAAAAACAAGTGTGAATGCTCTCGACCTCATCCTTATATTGTAACAACCTCATCCTTATATTGTAACAACCTCATCCTTATATTGTAACAAATCACCTTATAATTCACTCCATCAGTCCCATCCTCATCTCTAATTCTTATATTTATTGGGTGAATACATTAATCAGCCCATTCTCTCATCTACATTTTTGTACGTTTCTTTTAATTGAATATAAATAGATATGTCAAAACATATAGAAAATTTAAAAAAAAGGAGAATTTTTAAAAAAACTTTAATTAAATTATAAAAATTAAAATAAAAAATGAACCATTCCCAAAAGAGTGTGTGAGAATAATATACACATGATAACACCATAACCTTTGAAGTGTATAGCAAAACCCATCATTCCGATAAAATAAAAGTACGAAATATTTTCATGATTGTACGAAATATTTTCATGATTGTACGAAATATTTTCATGATTTTTATTAATGTAGAGACATGTTGGTGTCTCGTTGTCGTAGATATCTAATAGCTGTCTAAAATGACTATTTTTGTGAATTTGTCTTAATTCCATGAAAGTATAATCAATCTAAGGCTGCGTTTGGTTGGAAGAATGGAATTGAATGAATGAAATTGAGAAACTAGTATACTTTTCAAGTAAAATTATGTTTGAGTGGGTAATGAAATGTAAAACCCAAGGGAATGTTTCACCTCAAATTCCCTTGGTTGTGGAATTTCAAAATCCTTCCACCTAAAGAGGGAATTTGAAATCCCACAACCAAGGGAATTTGAGGTGAAACATTCCCTTTTGTTTTACATTTCATTACTCACTCAAACTTAATTTTACTTGAAAATTATACTAGTTTCTCAATTCCATTTCATTCCATTTCATTTCATTCCATTCCATTCTTCTAACCAAACGCAGCCTAAATGTTTTAAACCAAACAACACTCTAAACAGGCACTAAAAACAAACTCTTATCTTTAAAAATGAACCATTCCCCAAACACCATATCTACCCCTCTTGGGACTTGAGACTTCAATAAGCATCTCAAAAGTCAAAATCAACAGAAAATTTTTGAGTGTATAGCAAAACCCATTATTCCCATTTGAACATTAACCCCATAATCCAATGCATTCTATAATCTATAGTCTACACATTAACTTCATTAATATGGCGTTTAACTTCACATGTTATTCACAATTTCTATAACTAATTTGCAGAGGAAGTCGATCAGTTCTAAATTAACTGGTTTACGATAAAAGATTTTTTAAAATGAAGGTCAATGGTTGGACTTTAGAGTCTAACATTCTCATTAGGTGCAACATGACTCAAGTGGGCTAAGGATTTTACCAAAGTGGACCTTTGGGTGGTGGCTTTCCTTCAAATGATGGTCGAGCCGGATCACCAGCGTTATATGTGTTCATCGGCGTGAGTTGCCTTTCCCGAATAGGTTTATCTCGGTGACCGGACTTAAAAATTATTAGTTAGCGATTAAAAAAAATTTACATATGCTTTCGTCAACTCATTGACACCAGTTTTCAGAACGATTACGTCGAATTCAACACCGTTCTTAAGAAAATCACAAACACATAACACCGATTTACAACAACATCTAAACCAAAAACACATCACTGAATAACAAAACAAATTCAAAATCGACTCAAAATTACCAAATCATACATGTAGATCACAACAACCTACTTATTCATACTTACAACTCAAATCACCAATCAAGAAGCAGCAGCCTCCGCAGCGTCATCGGCGGCCGGAGCAGCGGCGGCGGCGGGGGGTTCCTCCACCGACTTCTCGGCGACGGTGACGTCATCTGCGTCACCCTTGGGGTCGGATTTCTTCGCGGAGCCTCGAGCTTTGTCGAGCAAGGGTTTGAAGGCTAGCTCGATCGCCGCCCAGGCGAAAGCTAGGGCTCCGATGACGACGACGGCGGATTTCAGAGGGGTTGAATCGGTTTTCGCCATTGATGAGTGTGGTGTGAGAATCGATTGGAGGATGATAGGGTTAGGGTTTGGGATTAGGGTGAGATTTAAGGGGACTGTAGGAGTCGAATTTTGGTTTGTTGTTAGGAGTGATGGATGCCATTCAAAGGGTGTGTGGATAGATAAAGCTCTGGCTGTATTCTATTGGGTGTGGATTTTGGTTGATTGTGTTTTGCAAGTTATATGAAACTATGTCATCACATTTTACAACTTTACAAGGGTTTGTTTAAGGCTTAAGACATATTTGTTTAAGGGTAATTATGTTTAGTGAGACTAAACCAATAGGCGTGCCTTATTGGTTTACTAGTATATCCGGTGTTTATATACATCAAACGACGTGAGTTTTAGATCTCTTAAAGTTGGTAATTGATGGATTTAGAAGTAGATTTTGAAAGAACGCGTATGTTTATTGTTTGAAAAGAGGATCACCCAAAATGGGATCTTTGGGGATTGAAGCGTGTAGCGACGGATGGTCATGGACGAGTTGTGTGGTGTGTTTACTGATTGAATTAAGAAAGATTATTTTGTAAGTGGTTTTAGTTTCAATAATTATTTGTTAATAGATAAATAGAGTTTTTTAATTCAAAAGTTGAGTACATGTTACAATAATCATTCTTATGGATTTTATAAAAATTTTGAGTTTCATTTCTTTGGAAGTTGTTACTGTATGCTATGTGTTGTATGGTTTATTGTATTGTTGTCTGGTTTTCAGTATGGCTTTTGCTATTCGAGTCGGGGGTCTCTTTGGAAGCGGTCTCTCTACCTAACAAGATAGAGGAAAGACTCGCCTACACCTACCCTCCCCAGACCCTGCTCTTGAGTGGGATATACTGGGTTTGTTTTTTGTTTGTTTGTTTATTTCTTTGGAAGTTGTAATGCTCCAACTCCAGGTTAGTACAAAAGCCTTATAAGAATGACCTGGTCACGGCATCATCTCCTCTAACTTGAGGTTTAATTTAAGAATTAAAAATTTTAAATTTTAGATTATATATATTAGAAATGACAAAATTTGTAAATTTTGTTGAATAATAAGGATTGTCATCTTATTTACCACTTCATATAAATGGTAAAAACTTTAAACGCAATCTTAAAGACAAACACAAGTCACATCAATTCCATAATACAAGGGGCGCACTAATATATTCTTCATGTGTTTTTTTGGAAGAAAAGACAAAAAGTTTTTAAATATCCTAACCTAAGAGCATTCACAACCCGTGCCCTATAATCATGTGAGTGTGTTTGGTATATTATATGGAATGATTTTGAGTGGTTGTGAGTGAAGGAGAGAGAAAATGTTATTGTGGATTGGTATATTTGAAGAATCACTGTACAATCCTTATAAATTTTTTAATATTTTTGAAAGTGGTTGTGAGTGAAGGAGAGAGAAAAGGTAATGAAAAAGGTATAAAAATATATTATTTAATTGAAAGGAGAGAGAAGAAGTAATGATTTTTAGTGTAATTATATGGATAAAGATAAGAAATTGACTGTGAATGCTCTAAACTAGTCAAACAACCCGTGTGTTACACGGATTAAAAAAATTAAATAAAAAATAATAACAGTTAAAAATTAAAAGTTAGTATTAATAATTATCATGTACATTCATACTAATTTTATAAATCATGATTTAATAAAGGCATGAGATACGTAATGATTAAATACTTTGAAAACTAATTTTCAAATTTCAAATAATATATATACAACATTTCTATTATATAAATATGATTCTCCATATAATACGGGAGGAGATTTGAAAGATACCCTATTAAAAAGTTTACAAGATATATTAAATTGTGGGTTTCAAATATATGATTTAAGTTATTGTTTGTTAGTCTATATAAGAAGAGCGGAAATTTATAAGCATTTTAAATTATAGATTAAGTCGTCAAAAAATCTAAATTTGTTAAAAATATGTACGTGCATTCTAGTTTTATAGTTTATGATTGCATAAATGCATGGGACTTTTAATGATTAAAAGGTAGTTATTTTTGGTAAAATTTAATGTTGATAAATTATAATGTGAAATTTTAGTATGAATATATGGTTATTAAATTTGAATTTAGTTTTTCAAATAACGTATGCATAATTAGAGGGATTTTATTACTTGATTGACATTATTGTTTCTGTTCCTTTTTAAATAATTGTTGTAATTAACACTTATAAATACTTAATTGATATTATTTCTGTTTCTATTTTTAATGGTATAATTACCGGTATTAAAATAGTTATTATCTTATTCTAATTATTAATAGAGATATTCTGCGTGTCTCAAATCACTGGAAATCTAGGAGATGGCAAGTATACGTGTTCAAAATAAGATGTATGCTTAAATTTTTTTTGAACAACAGATGTACAACATATTATAATTGACATTATAATTTTACAAATTAAGAAATGAGAATGGCATACCAAATAATAATTAATAATTCTTTGCTGTTAAAAACAACAAATATTCAAAAAGTGACATAAAATAATAAGTTATTATCACATATCATCTAATATTGAAAGGCTGAAGATAATAAAAAGCCTATATGATGGAAACTCAAGTTTACAAGTAACAGGATGTGTCGAATTATAACAAAACATATCAATGTATGGCACAAGAACCGTCTATAGCGTGCAATACTACTCCAAAAGAAGGTTATCAGCAGTAGTGATAAATATGATTTCAGATGCTTTCATTCTTGAAACTAAAAAATTAAAAAACAATCAAATTACAAAATTGAAGACTTAAAACTCCAAATACGATATGTGTGCATGTCTCTGTATAACCAAAACACAAGTAAGCTTTTGCTTAACATATAATAATCACAAGATCAAAATATTATACATGCTAATACACTACAAGAAAAATGACTTTTAGCAACAAAATTCTATAGCAAGGACATAATGTCCTTACTATAGCACACTAAAAGACATAAAAGTTGAGCCAGTTGATTTTCTAGTTTGACCAGACCTTTAGCAAGGACAATGTTCTCGCAGTACAGTTTTCAGGTTTTTTTTTTGTTTTTTAATTAATTTTATTGACTGTGAATATATATAAAAGGGTGGGACTTTTTTGACTAGATCTATAGCAAGAACAATGTCCACGCTATAGATAAATACGTATTTTTATAATTTTCAATTCCCACCAAACTTGAAAAATATCACGTAAATACGTATTTTCGATTCCCTCCAAAACTAAAAAAATCCCGGGTCACATATTGTGAGGACATTGTCCTCGCTGAAAGTATTTTTGAATTTTAATTTTGTTTTTAATCGAAATACAAAATATTGTAATTAAATATATTTTCAGTTTTCGTAAATGAAAGAAAAATCCGCTCAGATTTGCAATAGTGTATGTGTGTATGTATATATATATGTGTGTGTATGTATGTATGTTGTGTCTTTTTGTATGTATATATGCATGACACATATTTATTACATGTATGTGTGTATGGTGTATGTATATATCGTGTATGTATGTATAATATGTATGACATGTTTGTATTTAATTATCACATATACAATGTACAATGTATTTATGTATGTACATACATAAGGCATGTATGATATACAATGTACAATGTATGTATTTATGTATGGATATACTGTGTGTGTATGTATGACATGCTGCATATACGTATCATATGTATGTATGTACGTATCACGTGTATAATATACAATGTATGTACGTATGTATTATATATGTGTGTGTGTGTATGTATGTATGTATGTATGTATGTATGTATGTATGTAGTGTCTTTTGGTATGTATATATGCATGACACGTATTTATTACATGAATTTTTGTGGTGTATGTATATATCGTGTTTGTATGTATAATATGTATGACATGTTTGTATTTACTTATCGCATATATAATGTACAATGTATCTGTGTATGTACATACGTGTATGTATGCATGCCATGTATGCATATACGTGTCACATGTATCTATGTATGGATATATTGTGTATGTATGTATGGCCTGTATGATGTACAATGTATGCATCTATGTATTGATATACTGTGTATGTATGTATGACATGTATGCATATACGTATCACATGTATAATGTACAATGTATTTATGTATTACTTGTATATATGCACCGTATGTATGACATGTATGTATGTATGTACGTAGCACATGTATCTATGTATGGATATACTTTGTATGCATGTAAAATATGTATGGCATGTATGATGTACAATGTATGTATCTATGTATGGATATATTATGTATGTATGTATGACATGTATGCATATACGTATCACATGTATAATGTACAATGTATGTATGTATGCATTACTTGTATATATGCACTGTATGTATGACATGTATGTATGTATGTACGTATCATATGTATCTATGTATGGATATACTGTGTATGTATATATAATATGTATGGCACTGCATGTATGACATGTATGCATGTATGACATGTATGTATGTATATACGTATCACTTGTATATATTTAATGTAATAACAACTTTTAAATTATCACTAAAACACAAATGTGCATATTAACATCTAAAACTTATTGTTGAAAGAGCAATTTTTTCACTTTTTATAACCTTTTTTATAATATATGAAACTTTAGAAATGGAAAGATCTAAGTACGTTTATAGTTTTATATTAACAATTAAAAATTACGTATTTTAAGAAAATAATAAAAAAACTTACAAATCTATTTAAAAAAAATAAAAAAATCTAAGTACGTTTATAGTTTTATATTAACAATTAAAAATTACGGGATTTTAAAAAAATAAAGTTCCCAAACCTTAAACCTTAAAAATAAACCTTAAAAATTGTTAAAAATTATATTAACAATTAACAATTTAAACCTTAAATATAAACCAAATTCCCAAACCCCATAACCCGCCCCCCATAACCAAATTCCCAAATCGCGCACCTTAGCCTCTCACCTCATGACACCGGCTGAAGGAGATCGACCAACTCGCACGATCGACCCTCCCAGGTATAATTTCGTTTCTCTCTCTACTCCTCTCAAGTTCTTGGGCTCTCAATCGGATTCTCGAGTGTGGGTGCGCAGGTGTGGGTGCGCGGGTGTGGGTGCGCGGGTGTGGGTGCGCTGGTTTGGTGGTGTCGGGTGTGGGTGGTGTCGGGTGGTCGGGTGGTGATTTGGGTTCAGTAACAAGGCGGTGATTTGGGTTCAGTAACCCTTTGATGTTAAAAGCTCATCAAAGGGTCTTTGTTGTAAAAGATTGTCTTTCCTCACCAAATTTCTATGGTCTTCAAAACAAATGTTAAAAGCTCACATTTTGACTTAACCTAACTCTTTGATGTTGCAAAAGATTGCAAGCAGGTTTGCCCTTTGTTGTATACCTAATTTTCACAGCCATTGATCTTTATGGGATATATAAAAGTTTGAAACACGTGCATTTGCAAACCTTAACTAAGGTTTGACAAAATTTCCATTACTAAAAGCTTCTTTAACCTGTGTTTAGTAATTAGTACCTCATTTTTCCATAGTTTGATGTTTAGGATAGGCTAGAGATGATTATAGATACATGGATTCAATTGCGGTATGTCCTTTCACCAGCAGAAGTAAGTAACAAGGAAGGGATTAATATCTTCCCGAGCAAAGGTTAGATCCGCGACCTTTAGAGATGAAACATTTAGTCACTTTGGAATATTAGTTATTTTCTTTTTCAAGTTTCAGGTAGACTGAAATGGCCCGTAAGGATTGGTTGCTTGAATCTCAGAAGCCAGACACCTAAGATATCAATGATGGCGATGCAATCTTTATGTAAAGATGATTTTTACTTTGTATGCATGGAGGCTTGCTTTCATGGATTGCAAAGAACCGAAGTAAGTATTCACTAAAGTCATGTTTGCTGTTTCTGTTTGTCATCACAAGAAGATCTTATTCTGGTTACCAAATTGCTGGGTATCCTTCCTTCATTACGTGAAGGGGCAAGCACTGCAGATATTATCATGGGTCTCTTGCAGGTTCTAAAATCTCTTTAAATTTTAAATAGCCATTCCTTATACGTGTGTCAGGATGCATATTTTGAAACTGAATCTTTTTTTTCTGAACATCAATTTTTTTACTCCTAAGTCCTAAATACCACCTAATCATTCACTTGCTAGAATTTGAACCCACACCTTATTTGTGAGGGTAATCACCAAAGCCACTAGGCTACAAGGCCACGGACGAAATTTCGATGTGCTTCTGCTATGTTAATTGTGATAATCATATAATTAGATGTTGAAATGTGGTGGACCATTGTAGCATTTAAATAATAAATGGATAAAATGAGCAACTGGCATTTTTGTGTACAAGGCAAACAGTTCTTGAATGGAGATAAAGTCTTTTAAAATATGTTAAAAGGAATTTAAGTTCTAAAATGTAATACCTGCTATATTGGTTAAAGCTTTCATCAATTTTTGTATCAATTAGCATTCATGTGAATAAGTGTAGTTTCTTGATGTTCACAGTTAACCTTGCATTTGGCACGGCTTGAGTCTTTTTGGTTAATGAGTGATTTTTAGGGATATAATCACAAGTTTCATTATCATTCCAATAAAGTCACTCGTACTCCTTTGTGACTATAAATATCACTCGAGTTAAATATTGTTCCATTGCTGTGAAAAATTTCATAATTTTTTAAATTGAATTACCTAAATGGAACAATTATGAAATTTGCTTATTATTTAAGCTTTTTACTTCGCAATTATTTCGTATTTCAGGTTAAACTTGAAAAAAAATAATGACTAAAGAACTAAGTTTCAAATCTTTTTCAATAAGGTCACTTAATACTAACATTTATAAAACTATTTCACCGCAATGGAACAATATTAACTTGAGTTGTTTTTGTATTTAGTGAAAATTTTGAGTAACTTTAGTGGAACACTATAGAAACTGGATACTATTAGGTGACACATTTCCTAACTTTTATCGCGCCTTTAGACATTCAGTTTTGTTGCAGCTCATAGGAAGCTAATTTGATTAGAAACAGAGTTTATCCGAACACTAAAAAAGATTATTGCCACATCAAGTATTAAATAACCATTTTCAGATGGAAAATGCAAACATGATATTTATGCATTCTGCGTTAATGCTTAGCGCTTCTTGGATTATAAATTTCTGATGCAGGCGTGCTATATCCGTGAGCGGCTACCATACAAGACCAAGATCTTAGAAGATTGGGACGGTTCTAATCAGGAGTGGCTTAAACTAGTGAATGATTGCAAACGATCTGAAACTTAGTTCTATAGCGGAGGGTTATGTTGCTGAAGAAGCGCTAACTTTCTGTTCAATATATCTTCGGGATATATCGACTGAATTCAATCGCCCGGATAGAAATGAGGACGCTCCAGCTCTAGCACGTGAGTTGCATGTTTTCCAATCAGTGTGTACGCCAATTAGCACGTGAGTTACGTACAACGTCAGATTAATGGAAAATATCCGAGTCTAATCGAGAATTTCAAGGAGAGGTGCTCTAAAAATAGGAAAATCCCATTACCACAACTTGCTCAACAACAATATGTAAGTAATCAGTTAGTTATTTGGCTATTTTTAGTTTTAGATACTTCCTTTGGTTAATTTGCATAAATGATTAGATTTATATAACATTGATTATTTATTATTTTGTAACTATACAGGATGAAATGAATGACCTACTGAGCCGACAAGAAGGTGCAGCTAACCCGTTGACAGAGAAGCAGATCATGGATCAGGTATTGGGTACACGTCGTGGGTTTAACAGGGGTCGTGGACATGTTGTACCCGGTTTGGCCCGATACACTTCATCATCTTCTAGTCCAGGACCATCTACCCCACCACCACCTGTCTACACCTAAGAACAAGTCAATGAAAAGCTGGCATCATCAAAGAGAAAATATACGCGCCTTGCTACTAAATTGGAAAATGTTGTAAAAGGTTTGGCAGAACACAATATTGTGATTGAATTTGACTCTGATTACGAGAGCGACAACTCTGACTAGGTTATCCTAATGTTTCTTATGAACTTAGATCTTGGTATTAGATTATGTAACCGAATTTATCATTTGAACTTAGATCTTGGTATTAGATTATGTAACCGATTATGGTATGATGATATTTTGGTTGTATGATTGATTATATCATTGGTGTTTGATGGAAATCTGGAAAACAGAACAGGCATTGACCCATAAAAATTCTGGGCGGGAAGCTGCATTTACAGCAAAAATGGCAGTGAAATTCCCAGTCATTCAGCAAGGACAAAGTCCTCTCTAAAGTCTTTAGCAATGACAAAATAAAATACTACAAAAAGTCCTCTCTAAAATACAGCAAGGACTTTGTCCTTGCTGTAGGGTATTTAATAAATACACGTATAATGTATAAATATATTAATAAATACGTTTATAATACATTTATACACGTATAATATATAAATATATATGTTATATGTATTTTTATAATTATTTAAAGTAAATTTTATAGTGAGGACAAAGTCCTTGCTGTAGGGTATTTAATTACTTTTTCAAAAATCAGAGATGTCCTCGCTGTATTCGTTGACTATCCTCGCTGTAGACCTGTAGCCACGGGGCTTTGGCGAGGAGATTCCAGCGAGGACATGTTCTCGCTATACATCTTCAGTGAGGACATTCTAATGTAACATCCGACCCATTTGAAATTGTAACTGAACTCGTTTATATTAGTAAGTGAAATCTATTCATTTAAAACATATTAATGTTGTCATTTAATTCACATTACATATAGTTATTAATATGATTTTATAAAAAAAATATATTATAAAATTATATTAGTAATTATGAAGTTTAAACAAAAAAATAATAATAATAATAATAATAATACTAATAATAATAATAATAAAATAATACTGCTATTAATAATTAGTAAGAATTATTAAACAAAAAAAATATATATATATATATAAGCATGTATTAAAAGTGGATTTATAAGTCCAGGGGGTGATTATGCAATTTTTGAAACTTAAAACCAAAGTTTAAGACATAAAATATTAAATTTGAAAACGCAGGGACCGATTGTGTAAAATTTTAAAACCCACAGCCTTCCCCCTCGATTTTCCGGCGACTATTCCGGCATCCCTCCGGCCGAACTCCGGCGAAGCCAAATCGATGAAATTACACACTTTCAAGCCACAAAACCGGTCCCAATGCATTCGTGGATGAGTTTCGAACCCAATGCAACCATTAAACACATTTAAACCTCGAGATATTCGGATCCAAAGCTACCACATCGAAATCACAAAAATTCCCGACAAGAAATCAGTCAATTTACCCCATTTGAACCCCACAATCACACCGAAAGTTTCTTGGATCCAATTCGAATGGAATTCCAACACAAAAACGTGTTGAATTAGTCAAATAAACGGCTAAAATTCCCACTTTTATCTCGGATTCTAATCCAACTAATAAACCCACTTAAACACTTTTAATAATCAAATTGATGTCATATAATTAACCATTTCTCAGTCCCGAACCCATCTACACTCTCGAATTCATCTGAAACACACACAATCATCGATTTTGATTCTCCTAAAGCCGCGGACCTATCTCGAACTCAAACTCATCGAATACACTATCTCAACAGGTAATTAATACCTCTATGAACTCGTTTTTACTTGGGGATTAAAAGCCCCAAGGTTAATTTCATTTACATAATCGATCTGATGTTCAATTTGGTTCGGATTCGATCTAGGGTTCATCATGGTTGGGGGAAACAAGTTTAAGGGTTTAAAAGATTTAAAACCCAAGTATAACCGCGGGCACGGCCTTTGGTTCACCGGTTCCCACGCTCTATCCCACCTGAGAGGTCCCGGGTTCGACCCCGGGCCACCTCACCCATTTTTTTAAGCTCTTTTTAGGCTTTAAAAATTCAGAAAAAAATTCTAAAAATCATAAAAACATTTTTACAAACCTTAAAATTTTCTAAAACCCTTTAATTATTTTCTGAAATTATTTTTATATTTTATTCATTTATTTTTATTTGTTTTAAATAAATAAAATAACTAATTGTATTATCCACAAATTTATAATTAGTGTATAATACATAATTATACAATAAATAAATTGAATTCAATATATATACATATATATATATTATTCAATTATCGAAACAACTTTTATCTAAATAAATTACAGGTATATAATTTTACACCATCGTATACAATTTATAACATATGTATATAATTAACGTACAATATATAGTTACGCTTACTTATGTATAAATTTATTATATACATATAATTATGTGTGTAATCATACATGAGATTAGATATAATTACATGAATATATATAATTATGTATATAGATATACATATACAAATTTATTAATAAATTGTATATATGTATAACTTATATGCATAAATTTTTATTAAAATCCTGGACATAATCACTTTCAACAAATTCGTTTATTTCAAGACATTTCAAACCAAATAAAATTAATCAATTGAAACTACCATGGAAATCCTGATACATTCCCAAATTCCCAAATCATTATTGTTCTAATTTGAGACACCGTTCCTTAGGTTAATCATAAGGAAATCGTTGGTGTCTAATCTATCACGTCCAAATTCAAATCTCATCAATCAGGTGAGTATTCATATCCCCTTTTTATATCATTTCTTATTTGGGGGAAATCATGTGATATAATATATTCAATCATGATATTCTGTTGTTGTTTCATTCTAAATTCAATTCAAGACAGGTTATGTTATTACTTGCAATCATGTGAACATACTATGATAAACTGGACGACAGTAAAACCCTAATTCAATCAATCAATCCTGGTATCAATGGTAGATCTACTGGTTTGGATAACCCACCCCACATGGCTTACGAGTGGTGATTATGCCAGAGACAATTAGTCAATCTATGGTGTTTGTGTGAAGTCTATTATATGCAAGTGTCAAGTCAAGGGGTTTATATTGTGTTGGTTTATCTATATGTTTCGCTATTGCCATATAAGTCTTAATATTACCTTGTGAATTGAATTATTCTCAATCAATCAATCAATCTATACGTATATTCAAAACTGTGATTACTCACCAGCTAACTCGTTAGCTGACTTTATTTTCTCACATGATTTCAGGTTAAGCAAGATAGTGGACTTCTACGTGCTCATCTAAGACACGGACCTAGTTAAAATAAAAGACAATTATTATTTGTGGTTTCGATTGTTGTATTTGTGTATGTCGAACTTATTTTATCTTGTAATCTGATTGTAATATTATTTCCACTATTAGACAACCATGTGTGATGAACAATCAATCATTCCCTCGTCCGCTCCGATGATTCCGCCGTCGGTCGGGGTGTGACATCTAATATTTAGCGAGGACTTTTGTCCTTGCTGAATGTCATTTTTCTTGTAGTGATAAACATACACATTATCATTCCATAGTTATTCTCTCTGAAGACATTCTATAAATCTATATTCTGACTCATTGCATAAGGAGGGTTTTGGATAACTTGATCTTCATGTGGTTACATATGCATTCTATATGTACAAATCATCGACTCAATGGATTCAAAACTTATTTGTATGAAATATTCATCATCTATACTATAATATGTTAAGCATTTCAGCATGTGGTTGTGGCCCTAATATTTAAAAGGAAAATATTTTTTCTACTTAAGGCCTTGAAATATTTAATTTATTCTAGCAAGCAACTATTTAATATTAAAGTATATGCAATTTCTGTTTTAAACAACAATTGACAATTGTATGCACAAAGTGCAGACTTATAATGAATGCTCCTTCAATAATTCTTTATTCATGAACACAAAACTTGTTAAAGAGAATACAGACACAAAATCACTACAGAAAGTCAACAAAAAACATACTAAAAAGCAACAGAATTGAATTCAACACAATTATATTTCAATGCTGTGTTTTCCTTAAATCCCTATATAAATTAACAAAAAACATGCAGATACAATTTAATTTAAGGATAATCGAATTGAACAAAAAAATACCTCTTCAAAGCTGCAACACTCGATTGGAACCCTAGTGGAAATCAATCAATAAAACTTCAATTAATAAAGTCGAAGACATCACCGGATGGTGCATAATCATATTCGAATTCATATCAGTAATACGAGAAATTGCACAAAAGATTTCATGAAAAAGAAAATAAAAACAGATTGCAAAAAATCATACAAAGAAATCAATCTTATTTCTTTATGCTGAATCAACATCAATAGAAACATCAACAATCGCACAATCAACATCAATAGTATGTTGAATGAGAAATGATAACGTTTTGTAACAACATTTGTTGATTTACATTAAGATAGCAAAAACCATATGAAAAGAGCGTATTAAAACTTAGGTAATGAAGAACAATATACATCGCAGATTGTGAATCAATAAGGGAAGCGAACCTGAATTAAGAACGTATTTCAGAGAATTTGGCAGGAAATCGAATGCTTTCTTCGTCTCAAAGTGTTTAGCCGATGGAAAAAGCGATGATGGCGTTTTAGGGTTGGGATAGAAGGGAAGAGGGGATATATCGCAACCCGGTTTGAAAATGGGTGGGTAAAGATCCGCGTGTGTTTTATGAAGTGGAATGCGGAGGTTGGGTAATAGTTTGACACATGGCATTTTATGCCTAAAACGGTGACACGTGAAATGATATTACTTAAAATGATACCATATGGCTGAACCTATTTTCTTTTATTATATATAGAGATTTGACAACGTGAAAAAATATAATTTCACAAAATTTCAATCTCAATTTTGTAAAATTTTTCAAGGAAATTTGTTGTTCCCCTAAATATCAGACTTGAGATATTTGTTTGGTTTTTTCTGTTATATTTCTCATTTTTACCAAAAACTTAACCTACGTCCATTCTTCAAATATCAAACTTGAAATATTTGGTCAGTCTAGTTTAAGGGCAATCATTATACTCTTCTTATAAAAGCAACATAATAAAGCATAATAACACTAGTAACTTTATGATGCAGCAGATGGATCTGCAATGTTAATTAGCTTGTTTACTAAGGAAGATTGAACCACCTTCTTGCCAAAGATGCACAAATGCAAGGATAAAAAAACATTTCATCTCATCAAACATGTGTTTCTCGTCTTTTGAAGCTGAACTTAAACTAGCTCGAGGGAAGCTCAAACCTAGATTAAGTTCGTTTAATTAACAAGCATAAGTCCAGGCCTACATCGGGCTTGATTAGGCTCACATAACTAGAATAGCTTAGTACATATATGAATGTAATAGGATTTACATAATATAAAATGAACTTGCATATAGTAATCATTAAAATATATGTGATTGTGATAAAAGAAAACTAAATATTACATTGTATGTTATATAAGAGAATTATAATCATAGATGTGTTATGTGTATGATTATACATATAAAAGATAATAAACTTACCACGTCTCAGCTGAGCTCAAGCTTTAGATATATTGATCGAGTTTTCTTATCTTAGACAAACCAAACTTAGCCATGCTTGACTCGTTTGTTAAACCATTGGTCAAAAGGGGCATAAGGTGAAACTGGCAAGTTTAACATCAAGGAAAAATAACTTGCAAAATGATCGTGTTATCCATCTCCAGACCTCCAACAATATAAATGTTTACAATACCAAATATAACAATCTTAGAAACTTAGCGGCCTCGACCACGACCACGCCCGCGTCCACGGCCCCTTCCACGTCCCACCGGTCTCCCTAAAATGATTTAATGAACATAAATACAATATAAAAGTGGAATTTCAAATCAATTATTAACAAAAAGAAATTCCCTTATGTTTAATCTGTAACGTGTAAGGTGATTTGCAAACAACTAAAATCGATTTTTAGTGAAATGGGCTGAAAGCTCCAAACAGGTCAAAAGTTGCCAAAATGTATTCAATACATCAAACATCCTAAACCATTTCATTGAACTAACTTTATTAAATATAAACAATTTAGAATCATATCATCATGCTAATTATTTAAAGCAAATTACACTTTTCATCCTTTAAGCATATATGTAATGACACATTTCGTCCTTAAGTTTCAATAATTAGACTAACTATTGAACGTAAAAGATGTTTATTGTACTTTCTGAAACTTAAAAACAAAAGATGTAATTGCCTATATACTAAAACGATGAAAAGTGTAATTTACTGTTACTCGTATAAAAATTCACAAATTTAAGACAAAAGGGGTTCCAAGTTAACCCAGCCCGCCAATTTCAAAAGATAACAGAAGTTATATGTTTTGACCCAAACTTATTTTGTAAGTTACCTAACCTGCCAGACCAACCAGTCCAGTTTGTTAAAAGAGAAACAAAAGTATGAATTAAACTTCTCTTAAAAATCAGACTTACCTGCAGTTGGCTTCTTTGGTTTGACACGGGGTGTTTCTTCGACCAGCAAAGTCTCAAGATTTAAGCTGTCAGGCAGGATGTAGTATCTGATGTTGTTGCCCCTAACACTTAGGTGATCTAAGGTCACTGGATTCTTCCCCTTTAGGGTAAGTTTAACCGTCTTTAGATGTGTATTCATACTAATATCCACTCCTGTAACATCACAATTAAAAAAAATCATCAAAAGTAAAGCTCGGTGATGAAAAATTTAGCAAGTGGTCCCAGTTATGAACATGTCAATTATTGAAGCAAACATCAAAGTGTCATTCTAATTAATTTTCATCCGTTTGAACTAATGACTCAAACAGTTGCAATCACCAACCGCAATCAATGCAAGTTTTGAAAAGGAAATTGTCATACTCCATTTGCCGCAAAAAGAGCACAAAAGTTTATAGAAGAAACTGCAAAATTTCCTTTGGGAGCAGATTTTAACCTACCTTACATTTTAACACTGGCAACGGCAACTTGAAACTAGAAACTTTGATTTTGGCATCTGATTTGTCCTAATTGAAAGACAATTTAAAGATATGATTGATAGTAAACAATTTTGAAACCATGTGCAAGTCAACTAGTATGCTTTTTTGTTAGATAGAGTATGTAATGACTAATAACATTAGTTATGTAAAAATATGGCAACGAGAAGGAGAACAAACCCTAGTAGCTTAAAGTTCTAATCAACCCAAATGGAATTATAGCGGTGACAATCAACCCCATTTAATGGGCCGGTTATGTTATGTTCTATCTCTAACAAGCCAACAAAGCACAATAAAAAACAATGTCATAAAATGTAAATGGGTCGAAAGTCACCAATAGGGTGCTTTTTAATTGCAATCATAAATCATTGCCAAAAGAATATAATTGTTGTGATCATATTCAAAGGGCGTACCTGGTGCTGCAAAGAGCTCCCGCGTTTTCGCAGGGTGCAGGGAGGGTCCGTCCCATTTAAGGGAAGATGTACGCGGTCTTTCCTCCACATTTTGTGGGGAGGCCGTTTCCACGGATCGAACCTAAGACCTTCGGTCCCTTAGGAACAGCTTTTACCGCTGCGCCAAGGCACGCCCTCATATTCAAGTATATTATGGGTCAAACCTGTGATCATATTCAAGTACTCACTAAATTTCTGGACAAAATATATTATGGGTCAAACCAGCCTGGACCGAGTCGCCCGATGGCCAACCCATTCCATTCCATACCAAAAAACTTAAGATTCGGTTGTATAAAATTTCAGGGAACAAGAAGCCTTCCAAACTTCAAAGCTACCTTAACACATTATTGCTACTTGAACTAGACACCCCTGTATAAAATTAATCCCAAAAAAAAAAACATTGAAACTGCCATGGAATTGAAGTTAAAAATGTAACGAAAAGAAAACTGAAATGCAGCATTGTCCAAAATTTTTCCGACAAAAAGTAGATGCTTATGAGTTTATTCATATAGGTTCAGGTATTACTTCATATACTTGAAAGTTGAAACATGTTGATTAATCCAATTATTACTCTGGCAACTAATAATAATCTTGCAAAGTCAGTTTCCAAGATCAAGGAGCTTAATTACTCAAAAGTTGAAACAACAGGTTCAGGTTTCCTTTTCCTTGCATTTGACAAAACTAAATGTTGGAACTACTTGGAAGTCACAAATTTGCTGAAGATGCAAAAGTTAACACACACCATGTAGAAACAGCGCTATCTAGCATATTCTATTGCTATCATGGTTTTAGGGTAAATAACAAAAGATAAAAAATAATTTAGAATAAGGTTTAACTGTCAAACAAAATCCAAACAGCATAGTATTTTCTAATGCATAAAGACCAAACTTCAAATCACTAGAGTCTTTGGCAGGCTATTGATTTGGATACCACACCAACTTCTCTATGATGTGGGGCACAGATGCTGACTTCAATTACACAATCTTAATAATACATGAAACCTAAGGCTGGTCATAGAAAGCAATAGCGGATTTATATGTCATTCTCTATTCCAAAATACATGATGATGTGATATTAATATTAACATGTCCAGATTACAGAGCTACTTGAAAAACACTACATGTGCAACTCTAAACTATTACAATTGCATTTATGCCAAATTTTTAAAATGTAATTTACCAGTAACACTGAAACCATTTAAAACTTTCCTAATTCCCATTTGTGGAAGGATTACAATTCATAATTACATCTTTACAAAGCATAACTATATATAATTGCTGACATGATACTGCTCTGTGCTTATATTTCTAACCAATTCAATACCCTACTATGATTACAAATTTACAATACTCCATTACTGCAAGAAAAGCATGAGCTGAAACCTAATCATAGTGAAGCCTATAATAACACACAATATAAGTATTAACCCATCTACTTGGACAAAACAGTGTTTAAATGTCGAACAACGTCCACTACTTTGTAAGTTATTCAATCGCACTCAACAAACATCAAAAATATGCTCATATAACACCAAAACCGATCTCTTCAAACCCTAACTACAGCAAACCATAAGATGCAAAGTTTTCAGCTACTAATTCATGTAAATATGTAATGATGAAGAAACGAAAAGCTACGTGCCTGTGATTGTGCCGTGAACAACAGTGCCATTCTTCAGTTCGATCGAAACCGTCTCGTTGTTCAGCTTCATCAAAAACCTGTTCAGTCAGAAATCAGAATCAACCAATATATCAGTCAAATAGTCGCGTGATAAACTTTGGATCCTATGAAACGTATAATAGATATGAAGAGAATGTTAGGGGTTACCGAACGAGCTTCATCTCCGGAGGTAGTGTTGAAACGACGGAGGATTAACGAACTGTATGCCGGAGAAACGTGTAGGAGAAGAGGGTTTTTGCTGTTTTAGGGCTTCTGATTGAGAACAACTGTGAGTTGTGAGTTGTATTTGTGGGCCGGGTCAGGGTCCATTTATAAAGCCCATTATGGTAAAGCTTAGGTAGATCATAGTACTTGGTTGGAAAACACTATGCTACGCTAGAGGTGCCCTAACCGGGTTTCAACCCGGGTCGGGATTTGGTCAAAAAATCCAAATGGGTTTAGCCGGGTTTCGGATCGGGTCCAACCCGGTTTCAGGGTGGCAAAGTGGTAATAAAAAAAATCGGGTTCAAACATGGCGGGTTGGGGAAAAGCCGGGTTGAACCCGGGTTGGAGTGTGGAGAGAACAAACCGGTTTGAACCCTACGGGTTGGACCTGGTTGTGAAGTTTCAGGGTTGAAGCCGGTTCAGGTCAGGGTAACCGGATTGGATGTGCACCTCTATGATATGTGATGAAGCTTGCTTCTTTTTTTTCCTTCTAATTGCCATGGTTGTGTATTTTGAAACGTGGATACAAAGGGGGGGGGGGGTAAAAGTTGTAAACGGTGGTGATCAGATAATGTAGTTCGCAGTGTAACAATTTAACATAAAACTTGAAATTAATTAAAGAAAAACAAAAGAGAATTAAAAGCCTAAAAGAAAGCCAAAAAATAACTAGATATTAAAGGAAGGGGGCTTTTGCTTGAAGTAGGACTGTTTTTGCATTAGGATGCGCACACAACCACCTCATCTAGCCTTTAACATGTGATTAAACTTAAAGCAATTTGTATTTGCAAAAAATAGAATTTAAAAAAAAATATCAGTAGCCTATCAAATGGTAGACGCCAGATTGGCCGTCACCCAAGCCACCTCATCACAAGAATTTACTGTTCATCTTAAACATAAAGATATAATATTATGACTTGTAAATGAGTAGCGCCTAAATAGCATTCCTATTAATATTGTATCTTTAAAACAAAAGACATAAAAATTACACTTTGGAAATGTTTTTTCCTCTTATTTTCTACTCGTAAAGGATTCTCAAACCCTTTTTCATTCAATTGAGTTTAGATATATATAAATAGTAATAACCATAAGATATTAATAAAATCTAGTAGTTTTTAAATTATAAGAGAAGACACCAAAGAGATTGTGAGAATTAAATTTAAATGCAAGGCTACGCAAGAAAAAAAAAAGCAAGCAAAAAAATCACCCAAAGGGTCAAACTCGAGTGATCAATTAACCAAACCCAAAGTATATAACACATCGGCCTAGAGTGAAAAAAACAACAACCATACACGAAATTCATTTATAAAACCAACTTGTAAATATAATAGCATGTAATGTAATTTCCTCATCTAACTTGTGTTTGATTAAAGCTAAGTTTTTTTCTCAAGTTTGGCTTGAAAGCATAACAGAATTTAAAACTATAACGAGTTGAGCTTAAAAATATAGTGGTTTAGCTCAAGCTTTTATCAATAATTTTAAATTTTTAAGTAATATGTATCATATATATGAATAAAAAATTCTTAGTGTTACCATAAAACTTGTTGTTTTTTAGACTATTTATGGATGTTGTTGATTGTTATTGTAATTTCTATATGTAACTATATTTTACATACGGTTGAAATAGGTTTGGTTATCAAAGATAATTACCCTATATGTTCAAAATGAAAGGCAATGAACAGTAATTGGTGGAATCTAGGTCGTTTGTTTTATAATCAACGGTGAGAAGCTATTGGTGTGTTGTTTGGTTTACCATCTACCACGTGTGTGTCAAAACCGCTTCGTGGCATCCTCTTACATCAAAGGCAAAAGACAGATGGAAGGAGAGAAAGAAGAAGAGAGGTTTTCAAGATCAAATGTTAACGAAGGGGAGGTTCTTGTGGTGTTTCTGTTGGGGTTCGACCATATGCATTCTTCTTCGGCGATGTTGTTAGCCTTGGCAACAGCAATTTCTCTTTAATTTTCATCTTTAAAGTGAGGGAGAGAGATGGAATCGCGGTTTTGAGGAAGGAGGAGACAGGGATAGCGGTCGCTTTACCCGTGACGACGGTGGCTAGGGTTTATCACACGACTATTGTTTCCTCTCCTCTTGACATACCATCGCATTTTTGTAATTAGGGGTGGTGCTTAGGGTTTATTTGCGCAAATCTAGCGATTTTGGTTGTTTGGTTTCATCTTTTGGGAACCCTAGGTGGCATTGGTATGGTGTTGGCAGTACGATCGTGGTCACGGTGTTTTTTTTTTCGGTGGTGGTCGTGGTTTCCACTCTTTTTTTTTTCAGGTTCGTTATTTCAAGTTATTATTTATTTAATTGTAGATAGTCGTTGATTTTGTAGGTATCTTTGAGGCAGATCATGTTTATTTTCTATCACTTATGTAATTTAGAATGTATAATATATTTATACACATATTGTATTTGTTTAAACGGTTTGATTTTATAAATTTGCTGATTGATCAAATCTTGCAGCAGGTATAAGATTTTGAGGGCTACTATCGCAGGTACAAGGCTGATTTTCGTGAGCTTCTTAGCAAGCTATTGTTACGTGTTATAAAATAAAACAATTGCAGCAACAAAGACAAGAATTAGCAGCTTACTAAGAGATACATTGCTAAGCTTATAACCACATTTTGAGTTCTACATACTACCCCTCATAGACAGTACCACAACCACCGCTTCTTGCATTGTATACTGATATTCTTCATCTAAAGCGTTCAATCTACCTGCTGTAGGTGTTTCTCTCAGTTGGCTTTCAATTTAATTTGATGATTTTCCTTGGTGTAGTTTTTTTGAATCTTAAGGTTTTATTTATGACAGATTTAGTTGGATTTGTTGTTCAGTGGTGGATTTAGATTTAAGGGGAATCATGAGCTCAAGAGTCAAGAGTATACATGTAAGTTATATTTGTGAAACCATGTCTCTTAAATTTATTGTTATTGAAATGTGAAAGGTTTTTTGATCCAATGAATTTCATGATGTTATATGGTATTCTTCTTCATGGTTTGGTTATATTACAACATGTGAATTGGTGATCTATATGATTGTAACATAATCCTCTCATTAGTGAGCTGTTTTACAACCTTATATGAGCTAAAAATGATTTGTTTAAAGATAGCTTGATTAAATTATTAAATGATTGAACATGTTTGTTTAGATTATAATATATAAAGTGCAGGTTAATTTAATTTTATAAATATGAGATATCAAAAGCACTTCAAAGAAAACAATCATGAATACATGAGGACATGCTACTTTAAATCTTGCAGGAGCTTATGGCTTTTTTCAAAAGTGTTAAGCATGCAGTTCAGATTGCTTATGTTATTCGTATGTTCAAAGCAAAAGAATTCTATAGAGAAGATGAAAAGTGAATAGCAACAAGTGCTTATAGTTTGGTAGCAAACACCAAAGTGAAATGATTGGTAAGTACGATTGCTTTGTATTTTAGCAGCAAGTATCAAGTTCAAATGAAAAAAGTGTAGCACCAGTGTTTCATGCATTTGGACTATATATTTGAGAAATTGAGCCGTATGCATTATATTTTAGCAACACATATAATAAGTGTGTATTTAAGAAATTGAGTGGTATGTATTTTGTTCTACTTCTCATGACAGGGAGGGTGGTTTCTTCATTTGAGCTTTCATACAGTCATTTGGAGTCACTCGGAGTGACGTATCTTCTAATTTTCAGCTAGAGTTAGCAAGATGGTTGTTTGCATCATTTGTGATGCCCCTTATCAAATTGATTCTGTTTATTTTGAGTATATTACACATAATAATTTGTTTCTTTTTTGGTTGCTTACATTACGTGTTTAATTTGAGTTTTCCTTTTTTTTTCTTAGGCAGGTCACTTTTTCGGGTTGTGATTTTGGTAGCACCCTAAAGTCAGCCAACTCCTGTATATGCTGGAAAAAAGTAACGCATGACCAACTACAGTAGCAAATGTATCCGCAGAGGGCCAAGTGCTTTTAATTTAACAACATGGTATAATGCGCAAGCTAACAATCCAGATCAAACGGCTCTGGTTGACAAGCAAACAAACACACCAGACCGAAAAACGCGTGAAGCGCGTAATTGAATACCACTAGTTTTGTATGTATATTGAACTTTTTGTAGTAAACTTCGAGTTGGGTTTCAATCTTGTTTGAGCAGAGCCTAAGCATGTGTTAATTAATATGTCTGTCTAGCTACTAAATCAAGCTCGAGCCTAGCCTGAAGTTTTTAATAGATATCCAGATTTTTGTGATTTTGGTAGCACCCTAAAGTCAGCCAACTCCTGTATATGCTGGAAAAAAGTAACGCATGACCAATTACAGTAGCAAATGTATCCACTGTAACACCCGGACCCCCAAAGAGTCCGTTTAAGTTAAATAAACATGCGGAATTTGGACCCAGAAAATTTCATTAACATTTAACTCCCAAAAATATGTGTTTCGTGTCAACCGACACTCAAAAATGAAGTTTAACAATCCATTTACATAAACACGTGATAAGGAGTTTCAAAATAATATTAACGCGTTAATTCTACAAAAGAAACGCGTTTGCAAGTCCCGTTCGATCCTTGTATGCCCTATCGATCACTTTAGCCTTCCGGTCCCGTAACACCTGAAAGCACACGTTTAGACATCCATTAGTTCATAGGAACTAAGTAAGTACATTCTAACATTCATTTCGGGTCTTTACGGGGGTTTAAACGGACTCGGAACGCATTAAAACGATAATCGACAAAAATCTGGGAACTGGTCCCTACCGTAACTTACGGTACCACCGTAAGTTACGGTAGCTTCAGAATATGATACGGTGGGGCTACACTGGCTTACGGTAGCTGCAGTTCACCCAGGGACCTACCGTAAATTACGGTACCACCGTAAGCTACGGTAGACCCTGCAGCAAAATCATTATTTTTGACCCGTTAAGGGTCGTTTCGCGTTCCCGAGCCACCCCTTTCGATCCCGATTGTTTCAAACACCTGGAAATAACATATTTTATCACATACGTGATTCCCACGGAGTTTCGACGAGTCTAACCCGACTCTTGGCAATATACCAAATTTTTTTTATTTTTTTGGTATTTAATTCCTTATTTAACCCATTTATGGTTCGTTTGTTCTTTAGAGCTCCCGACCGTCCCGACAACCATGGAACCGGTCTATTATAACATATTACATATGTTTGGTGAGTTCTTAGACCCAACCCATCCCATTTGCTTATCATAACGCAATTTTCCTTTTTATACTGAATTTGCCCCTTATAGGGTCAAATCCCATTTTAATGAGCGGTTTGCCATTCTTTCACGAACGACCGCTTTCCTTGGCGTTACCCAACGTCCACACACGTTGCAAATCATAGGGATAACCCTTTACCCTAGTGTTCACACACGATGTGAATCACTTTAATCCGGGTTTGTCCTTCTTCCCATTTCCATGGGACGGTCACGCACGTCATGACTCGTTCTATTCCACAACCATGTGGTATAACACTAAAGTGTTATTTTCCTTTATGTTCACGCACGTCGTGAATCATTTGTCATAGAAGCTCACATACGGTGCAAGTCAACTATTTATCCTTTTTGTTTTTAAACGTGGTTTTCATTTTGTTTGAGCTTATGAGCACATGGTCACACACATTGTGACTCATGCCTTTACCTTGTTATGCTCAATTTAAAGAATGTCTTACCTTGAGTCCGGAAGGTTTAAGTGGTCAATCAAACGTGTTCCTTGCCGGTTCCCTTGGATCCGCTTGCCACACCACTTCCTATTACCATTTTAAGGACCCATTTAACACATAACATTCATTTAATCACACATATGGTCTATTTGACCATTTATCACATTTAACCTACAATCTAGGCTTTCACATTGCACATTTCTTGCAATTTAAGTAGTTCATTCATGTTTTTCATCTAACTTGAGCATTTAATCAAACACCTTATGTGCATAACTTAACATATTGGTTATTTACTAGCTTTTAAACATCATCAAGCTAATTTTACACCTAAATCACATATCACACATGTGATTCATCAATTTCAATCAAATGTTATGCACATAATCACATTTCTACAAGAATGAACATGGATTCTACAACTAGCAACTGGTTTACATGAAGAATCCTTAGTTTGACCTTCTAGTAACTAAACCCATTTCCATGGTTCATGTAAATCTTCAATTAAGGAGCAATTACACATCTAGTTACCATAATACACACATACACATGATCATCTAGCACTATAACACTAGGGTTTCATGTTTAAACCACCAATTTCTACACCCATCATGTGGGTGACGATTTTTACCACCTCAAGAACATCAAATAACACTTACTTGTAGCTCTTGATAAGATGAAGAATGATTTCTAGGGTTCAATTTCGGATCTTGCACTTGAATCACCAACAATTTGAGCAATGAGATGACCAAAACTCTTCTTCTCCTCTTCTCTTGTGTGTATACGTGAATGAGCAGACAATGCTCACCAAATGTATGGCAAGCCATACATATTCATGTTTAGGTTTCATCAATTGGCAAGATCCACCCCTCTAGTATCATTTTCCATTTTTCCACCACTATTAACTAACTAGCAAATTTTCTAGTTAAGTCTTAAATATTTAACCTTTAACATATTTTACAATATTAGGTTTTAACACATGATACATTAATTGTATTTTAATTACATAATACGAAATTCGGGTCGTTACATCCGCAGAGGGCCAAGTGCTTTTAATTAACAACATGGTATAATGCGCAAGCTAACAATCCAGATCAAACGGCTCTGGTTGACAAGCAAACAAACACACCAGACCGAAAAACGCGCGAAGCGCGTAATTGAATACCACTAGTTTTGTATGTATATTGAACTTTGTAGCAAACTTCGAGTTGGGTTTCAATCTTGTTTGAGCAGAGCCTAAGCATGTGTTAATTAATATGTCTGTCTAGATACTAAATCAAGCTCGAGCCTAGCCTGAAGTTTTTAATAGATATCCAGATTTTTGTGATTTTGGTAGCACCCTAAAGTCAGCCAACTCCTGTATATGCTGGAAAAAAGCAACGCATGACCAACTACGGTAGCAAATGTAACTGCAGAGGGCCAAGTGCTTTTAATTTAACAACATGGTAGAATGCGCAAGCTAACAATCCAGATCAAACGGCTCTGGTTGACAAGCAAACAAACGCACCGGACCGAAAAACGCGCGAAGCGCGTAATTGAATACCACTAGTTTTGTATGTATATTGAACTTTTTGTAGCAAACTTCGAGTTGGGTTTCAATCTTGTTTGAGCAGAGCCTAAGCATGTGTTAATTAATATGACTGTCTAGCTACTAAATCAAGCTCGAGCCTAGCCTGAAGTTTTTAATAGATATCCAGATTTTCTGTTCAAAGTTTAATTTGACTCTTTTTTGAGTCTAAGAAAATCTAATTTGGGTTGTGAATATATTAATTTTGTTTTGAAGAGACAGTATGAAGTTGCTTATCTCGAATGAAAAACAAAGTAAATATCAACACAACAATGAATATGTGTTACCGGTGCGCACTAATGAAACAATACTTAAAATTACCATAAATGGGTGTGACGGGAAAACCCTGTATCTGTGAACATTTTGATGTTGTATTTCAAAGATCACATCAATGTGTAGCAAGAAAAAGTCTTACTAGAAATTAACACCTTTTGCCATGACCGACTAAAGTTACAACCTAGAACCATTAATGTGACAAAACCTGAACTAATTGTTCATTAAACTTTTAGCAAAAACTCAAGGATTCTTGTTTTCATCCGGTTATGACTTAAGCATGTAACTGGTATCAGCTTGATTGATGAACATACTAGATAACCTCTGGATCACTTGAGTCAGCATTATTAACACGGACTCATGCGTGTAATGTTCTACATGTAACGATATATTTACCATCCATATATTTTTACTACTAAAGCATTACCAGAAAAAACAAGGGTGTGTGTATTATTGTTTGGTTCGACTTTGAGTCTTCATTAATCAAATATCCGATTTTATCAGATTACTAGCTTGTATAATCGATCGATTTCACTTATCGTCTTTACAATGGGTTGGTTTAGTTACGAGTAGGTAAATCAGTGTTACTGTTTGTGGTCTGCTGATGGTGGCAATCGGTTTTATGTTTTGTTGGTGTAGTTGCTTGTGGTATACTATTGTAGGTGACTGGTTTTATGGTTTGGAGGTGTTGATTAATTCGTATATGTAGGTTGAAAGGACCGATCATCATCGTGGCGATTACGGTGTGCCGAACTAAAACTGATTCATTGATATTAGTCCAATGTTTAAAAAGCGAGCTTTAAGTCACGCCAATTGTCATTAGCTAATCGGTTTCGTCAGCTATCAATTGTATTTATTCAACCCTACTTGAAACTAGTTAAAACCATTAATTAACTCATGATACATTCATTAAAAACAAAAAATAATAACACAAACACAGACGATACTTAATTAATTCCTTAACACTAGTTTCTAAAATTTGTCACATTACTTAGGTTTGAGGGTGTATCCATCGACGACAATTGATTCAGAGCATTCACATTTCATTTCCTATATTTTTTGAGTGTAATTATTATATTATATGGAATGTTGTGAGTAGAGAGAAGAAAAAAATGTCAATATTCATCTGTAAATTTGATAATACAGTGTTAAATGAGTTAAATGCCTATAAAATTTTTAATATTTTTAAAAGTGATTGTGAATAGAAGAAAAAAAATTAAAAATATTATTTAATTAAAAAGAAAAAAAGTAATTTATAATGTTATTATAAGGATGACCATAAATAATTTAGCTAGAAGAAAAAATAATTTATTATAAGAATGACTACAAATAATAGAATAAATACTATTTTGCCTCTTGTGGATTGGATCGTTTAACCCCTCTTAGCTCAAAAATGAATATTTTAATATATCAAACCTTAAGGTTGCATTTTATAACAGTTTTGATCTTTTAATCTGATATGTCAAAATATTTTTTTGAACTAAAAGAGTTAAACCGTATAAAACACATAGCCCCTCAATGGCATATCGATAGTTCAAGCCCACGGCCCCTCTATATCATCAGTTAGCTGGCGGGCAAAAACCCTAAAAATAAAAACATTCGTCAAAATCAGAATCCAAAATCCAATCTCACGTGCGCTTTTGTACGTAATTCGATCTACAATCATCAATACTTTGATTGATCTAACTACTGAATTGCTTTTAATCTCATACAAACCTACGAATCGTAGGCGATTTACCATGTTGTTCGATGTTAGTTCCTTTTGATGTGAAGTTTGTTTGTGATCCGTGAGTTTCAAATCTAACAGTTGCTGGATTGTAATGAGAAACGACAATAGTTCGTATTGATTATGAGTGTGGAGTTATGGGGAGTTTGAGTGTTTTGGAGTTTGGGTATGTGGTTAGTTAATGATATTTTGACGAGAGAATTTGGAGTGATTTAGTGTGTAAGTTTTTAGTTGATTTGAATTAGCTTATTCATGATTGGTTTTGTTTTGATATGATGTTTCTTCATGGTCTGTCAAGGTTTCAAATTGAACAATTGCTGGATAGTGTATTGAGAAAGCTTTAAGCTTGTAATTGTTGGGGAGAAAAAGAGAGTAAAAGGTTTGATTGATTTTAAGGATATAGTTATTGGGAGTTCTGGTGTTTTGGAATTTGGATATGTAACCAGTTCATGATAATTAGACAAGTAAATTCGGAATAGTTACTTTAAATTAGCGTATTCGTGATACAGTTCTCTTGGGATGAATGTATTGTATCGGTGAGGAGCTGCGTAGACGTGGCGATAGACGTGACGATAGGCAAAATCTAATGATGTTCTTTAGTTTAAGCTGCGAAGTTTAGAATGGACTAAGGCAAATTGTTTTTTTGTGATTTATTGGTGCCTTTTTTGGGCATAAGCTACTATCCTACTCTTTCTTTTTTCCTCTGTGGATAATCTGTTCTCAGCATAGTATTAAATTTAATGTAGGAGTTTTTTTGCGACCTTTGATGTAATAGTTAATTCTATTTTTCCTCACTGAATTCAACTTGTGCATTGGGTTATTGAAAAAATTATTTCTTGGCAATGTTATATCATTCTTGACGTGTGGCTCTTTATTTTGCCTGTCAGAAATGATTTTGTTTAATTCTAATCAGAACTTCCTAACTCGGGGTTGGAAAGTATACACTTCAACATGTTAGCAAATAACCTTCATTCCAATGGGCCAACTTAAAATGTGCGTTTTACTGCTATATAATACAATACTATGTATACCTCAACATGCTAGCAAATAACCTTCATTCCAACTTCCATGATCAACTCAACTATTCTAATCCGGCCATGATTGTATGTTCATGGTTTTGTGGAATCAACATCGTCTTACAATAAGACCATCTTAGCATTTATAATTTATGAAGATTGGTATGTCATGTTTTTGGTGTTTTAAATTTCAGCTCTTTCTGAGTAATTGGATCTAGATATCATCAAATCTTACTGTTTAATGTGGGGATCCAACTCATGGACTTGAATGCCTCACCTTTACCAGAGGAAGATGACTCTACACATGTGGATACTTTGAAATATCAGTTCACTGGAAGAGAGAGAGTGACCAGTTTTGAGACCATGGAACAAGTAGTAATCTTTATATTTTTGTACTATACATATGCATATTCATAACATACTATATGAACTTTACTTAGTTATATGAAGCCTTGCATGAATACCTTGTTTCCCTCTTACTTGTTTTGTAGAATAAAAGGAAAACATAAAATAAAAAATTCATTTTATGCTAATTTCCTATCATCAAATAAGGTCAATATCTAGTCATGGGAGGGAAAATTAAAGATTTTTTGTTGACTCTTTTTTAATGTGATGGCTTAAAGTTCTTATGATATGCAACATATAATTAAGATTCAATGCTGTCTCTTACTTTTCAAAACCTTTCCATGAAGGACTCAAACAGCAGACTTTTTTTTTGTTTTGAAAAACTAAATACTTATTTTTGTGGACCGTGACCTAACATGGATTTATCTTATTAGTCTTGTAAGCAACTTTTAGTTAATAAGTTAAAAATACAGTGAACTGGAGTTTGGGAAGAAGAGTTTTTCAAGATACAAAAATTTGTGTGATTATAAGTGTATATGACCTTGTTTTCTCAACATTAGATACTTCATTACTTTTTTTACAAGAGAAGTATTTATTGTTAATATTCACCTGCTGTGGCTGTATACAGTATACATTGTGGTACAGTAGAATGGC
This sequence comes from Flaveria linearis, assembly GCA_024085815.1. Classification (NCBI taxonomy): domain Eukaryota; kingdom Viridiplantae; phylum Streptophyta; class Magnoliopsida; order Asterales; family Asteraceae; genus Flaveria; species Flaveria linearis. Next base: position 83,804,794 of record CM044007.1, read on the forward strand.
TGGTTTCATAACTGTGATGTATGTTTGGTTTCATAACTGTGATGTATGTTTGGTGTCACCTTCATGTTCCTTCCTAAGATAAGCTAATAGAAGCCTTCTATTTCTCTCAGTTCTTGATATTTTTCATAAGGAATCCGTATTATAAGATCTGTCTGATTATGTTATCTAGTTTGGATAAAGGCTTGCTGCTGTTATAACTGTATTTCATCTCTAAGGAACTTTATGGAGAGAAAACATAAGATCATCCACCCTTAGTTTTTTTGATGAAAAGTTGTATATAAGTGTTATTTCGAAATGTTCTTTATTGGCATATGCTTCAATCATCAACGTAAAACTTTTGCGAACTTGAACACATTGATAAAATATAATTGTTTTAAGTGTTCATCCATAAAGTAGCAATGAGACCACTTATTTAGAGTTTTAATTGTAATGACAGGAGAAAGGAAATAAGGGATCAAAAAGAAGATATCTGGATGTGGACCCCATGCATATGTCTCAGCCATCTAAGCGTGGCCAGGGATTTCAGAATAAAAACAATGGATCCTTTGACCGAAATAGCCTTCCTCCAGGTAGGCATACACGTTTTCAAATCTATGGTTCTATATTTTGTTAATAGTTTTCTTTTATCGAATAAAAGTTAACGGAACATTCATGCTTCTTAAGTAAAAACTGATATCAAATGTAATAATATTTCTGCCCTGTAGGTTGGTTGGACTGCCCGCCATATGGGGATGCGGTAAATTTTATTATTCCGTCAAAAGTCCCTCTTGGAGAGTCTTTTAATGACAAGATTCCTTTTCATAAAAGATATTCTCCTCAACAAGCAATTCATCAGCAAAGAAGTTTAGGAAAAGAAGTAAGTATTTCTAACATGACTTAGAGTAAGATAATTTTTCCTAGAGGTGGCCATTTCAACACATTTCTAAATAACAGGTCAGATGTGTAAGTTGAAGGATTTAATTATTTGGAAAGGGATGAATCGTGTTACAAGCCATCTTAACTCTATTAATATGCATAAAAACTTTCCAACTTGGTTTACTGGAAAAGGTTAAATTAGTTTTTTGTGCTATTGTATCCTTCTGTTATCACATTATTTATTAAATATGAGATAAGAGAAATGTCTTCGCTGAATTGGTGTATTGCCCAAGGCCCAACCCATCCAACATGTTCATTCTTCCACCTCTAGACTTTTTTTTAGCATTTTTTTTCTGTACTTTAGGACGCTGAAGTTACTGATCTGACTTGTTTATTTGTCTCTAATTGTTCCAATATTCTGATTATATCATCCTTTTCCAGCTTGGTTTAGTAATAGATCTAACAAATACTAATCGGTACTATCGCGAGTCAGATTGGACAAGAGATGGTATTAAATACTTGAAGGTTAGATAATCAAATATTTGCGTTTTGGTTTTTGTTGAAATCGTCAATTAAGCCAGTTATCTAATTTCCTTTCACTCCCTTAAATACAGATCAGGTGTGCAGGAAGGGATGCAGTGCCTGATAAGGAGTCTGTAGAAAAGTTTATTCAGGAGGTAGGCTTTTGCTGTATCACTGTTCTTGTATATATGATTAGTTGATTCAGGTCATTCCTATTTTCTAACAGATCAAATGTGTAAACATAACACTTATGAAATGGGTCATATTGGTGAAATGGGTTGAAAGTTGACCCAGTGTAGGATACTAGTATTCGTGTATACAACATCCTAAATGGCCTACTAAGTTTTGTTTAGATTATTATTGAAATAACATAGTTTCTAGAATTATATCTAAATCCATTTTGAAAAATGTTAGAAGATTGGACAAAGAAGCGTTTTTTGGTCAACCCAAACAGGCTGATGCTAAAAAATTGCCCCTTTTGACTTGCTAGTTGCTACCCAACCTGCCCATTTTGACACCTATAGTTGGTGTGCAGTACACATACAACTTCATGCCTTAATTGTTTCTCTTTTATTTTAGTTCTTTTTCCCTTATCGAAGACTACAGTCAATATCTGGTGATTAAAGTACCATGAATATGTTGAAGTGGCTTTTTATATTCTCGCACTAGATTCTTTCATTCTGTCTGTTTTCGAGAATCTTGATACTAATGAAAAACGGATGTTACTGAGCTTTACATTTATGTTTATTAGGTGACCCGTTTCAGCTCCCAACATGCTCAATTAAATAAGTATGTTCTTGTCCATTGTACACATGGCCATAATCGGACAGGCTATATGATTGTTAGTTATCTCATACGGTCGGAATCTGTTTCTGTCACAGAGGTTGGTCTGACAATTCATAGAAAACCTTTTGTGTCTGACTCTTTGACCAAATAAAATTTGAATTTATGTATGTTTGGGACTCACGCAGGCGATACATATATTTTCTGAAGCACGTCCTCCAGGGATCTACAAGAAAGATTACATTGATGATTTATACAATCTTTTTGATGAAGAGATGCCTAAAAATTTTGTTTGCCCACAAACCCCAGAGTGGAAGAGGTCACCTGATCGCGATGATGATGATGCAACTACTGGTTTGCAGGTATGTAATTCAGATAACATAGTTGGTGTGTTTAAATTGAGGGTTTGGGATGAGAGAATAGTTGTTTGATTTGATGGTATGGGCTTTGGTATTAGGAATGTTATTCACAGAGCAGGGGATTCTTCATAGTTCATACCTGCCAAAGGAGGAGATGGGTTTAGAAACCGATACTCATTCCCATTCCAGCCTAGTATTAGACCACACCCATGGTGATTTCTGAGTACAAACTACAAACCAAACACCACCTTTATCCTGTGTGGAAATATCAGTTGCAATAAATTGCCTTTAGAACTTTGGATGATTCTTTAATAATAATGGAAGAAAGAGGTGACAGAATGGTGATTTGGGTTTTGGATAAAAATGGTTCGGGATAAAATGGGTGATTTTTGGTTTTGGTCGGGTGAGCGGAACAGGTCCAGACATTTAGGTTTGTTGTACAAAGGGATTTGCTAGTCATAGTCCATCAGGCTGTGGTTAACAGCATCTTCATTATTAACATTTTTCCTTAAAAGTGAGCCTTGTTTAACCAACCTTTGGTTATAGTTAACTGTATACTTGCATAAAGGGCAATTATTACTAAATAGTAATCAAGTTTCATCATTGTTTCACATAGGTTTAAAATGTTTCTATAAGAGGATTAATCACTGAAGTTAACCCAAATCAAAATATTCTAATTATAAGAATTTGCAGGATAGTGATGTGCAAGCAAGCCAGATGACTAATGATGATATATTGGGAGATCCTGTGCTGTTTAATCAGACGGAGTCGTTGAGGGAATTTTGTAATCAAGTTCTTAAGTTGAATGCATGGGTGGTGAGCATCTTTGGAGTTGCACTTAAATCCTATGTGTTTGTATTTGATTTTACTGTTGTTTTTTGGGATGTTACACTATTTAGAGTTACAATTTTCGTCCAATTAGCCTATTAATTTGTTACATAATGAAATGTGCATGTTATTCAGAATACCATATAAGCAAGAATATGATATAAATTGTAGTAGGTAATTTTAAGTATAAAGATACTAGCTTTCATCGGGGTTTCTTGTAGTTTTGAGGTTTATCATATATGTATACAGAGACAAATTTTAATTATTTTTCTTCCCTTTTTCACTCCTCAGGGGCGAGGAAAGCCACGATTTCCAGGATCACACCCTGTTTCTCTTAGCAGGTACGGTTTAATATTCAAATTATAGAGCATACATAAAGGGACAGCATCTTATTTAGGAATTGCGGAGAAACACGTTTCTTTGTTCTAGAGAAGCATTTTTTTAGGATATGCAGTTTAATGTCATTCTTCAAGGTTCTTATGCTGTTAATTTTTCTAATTCAGGGACAACTTACAACTTTTGAGACAGCGGTACTATTATGCAACATGGAAAGCTGATGGGACACGATACATGATGTTAATAACTTGGGATGGATGCTATTTAATTGATAGAAATTTCAATTTTCGGAGTGTTCAGTTGCGGTTTCCATGTGGAAACATTAATGAGGTGATATTCACTTAAAATAGGGAATTGATTCGTATACTACCAAACTTGATTTTTACACAACTAAAGTTTATATTTTTGTGTTGTACCGTACTACCATGTGCCTTTGATCTTTAAGTGTTGTAAGAATCACTTCCCTTCATAAAATGCTCCATCTGTCCCATATTGGATGCAACATTACCTTTCATTATTAAGGGCCTTCTTGATTTGTCACTTCACTTCATAGGGAATGCTTTCTGTAGGTGGCAAAAATGGGCAACCTTGGCAACAGATCAAAAGCAGCATAATTTTGGGGGCTGGTCAAAATGGGTTGGCTTGACATACAGACACTTATGTTTTTTTATATCTACATGGTTAATTTATTAAGTATGATTGCAAAAAGTCCAAAACTGCTACCAAAGCAGCGGTCCTGCTTTTGATGAAAAAAGTCATTTCAAGAAGTTGAAACACTGTAGTTGGCTTGAATCATAAAGCATTCAACTTGCTATTATCTATGTATATGGGGTTTATCCATTATCTTAAGGCATGAGGTACCTAGGTTTTCAGTATCTAAAACTTTGTTCTTCCTGTTGATGATATTGTCTGACACGCTCTTTTGTTAGGGTGCAGCTGGAAATACTCATAACTATACTTTACTTGACGGAGAAATGATAGTTGATACGGATCCAAGCACACACAAGCAGGAAAGGAGATATCTCATTTATGATCTTATAGCGATCAACCAAACATCACTCGTAGATGTAAATCTCTATTCTCTTAATTCACTTTATTTTATATGCTTTGACTTGTTGACTAGATTGTACGGTGTTACATAAGTTTTACGGTTTGTGATCTATAGTTTCTTTGATGTGTGATGTTTGTATAACAAATAAATGTGAATTTGTGTATGTGCAAGCATTACTGTTTAGTAGTGTGGCAAAATGGGCGGGTAGGTGTTGGATCAAAAACGAGCTAGGGCTGGTTGACACTCAAATGTTTCTTTTCTTCTTTTTTTGTTATTTATATTTTATACCTAAATAATGGGTCAAAATGCCTACAATTGGGATATAATACTTGAAGCTTAGTATTGATCAGTAAATGAGGGTGTTCTTTGGGTTGAGATTTTTATTTGGGCAAAACAACGACAACAATCATACATCGTAAAACGCACATCATATCTTTTCCTGATTTGAGCAACAAACTTTAAACAATACTGAAGTGACACTTACACATTATTACTGATTTTACAATATTTTTACCGATTGTAGCTACAAATGACCTGCTCACCGGTAGCCAGGCCGGTGGCAGGATGTTAGGATCAAAGAGCTCAAACAAACACACGAACACAAACACGAGAACAATAATGGAAAGCAATAAACGAGACACGAGATTTATAGTGGTTCGGTTACGTTGTGTAACCTACGTCCACTTGGGGCAACTAGGGTTTTCTTTTTATTGAGGTGTTAATTTTACAAGTACAAGAGATGTGTATATATACTAATCTAGACAATTAGGGTTACAATCATTCCTAATTCTGTCTATAGATAATAACGGGCTCACCGGGCCCACCCGAGATGGGTCGGAGCCCACAACATAACAATCTCCCACTTGAGCTTCGAGACATCTTCTCTAACCCACCGCATGAATGCGACAGACACTTCAACCTGATTCCACCTGAATGCGCAAAATGTCTTCAACTGCATTGTCTTGTACTTATAAATAAACCCGAACTGGTTTAGCTCCTCCTAGTTACCCCCGCCTTCTCAACTATTCCTGAAGGCCAGCTGAAGCCCTGCAAAGCTTCAGCTTATCCAGCGTGACAAACTTAGTGAACATGTCTGCTGGATTCTTGTTCCCCTTGATGTTGTTCAACTGGATAGTACCACTGCTGATTAGACCTCTGATGAAATGATATCTGATATGAATGTGCTTCGTCTTCCCATGATGAGAAGGATTCTTTGCTAGTTTAACAGCACTTTCATTATCACAGTACAATGGATACTTAGTTTGTTTTCTGCCTAACTCACCCAGAAAATTCTTCAACCAAACGAGCTCTTTACTAGCCTCAGCGGCTGCCATGTACTCAGCCTCTGTAGTAGAAAGTGCCACGCTCTTTTGGAGCCTAGACATCCAACAAATTGCTGTATCACCCATAGTGAACACATACCCTGTAATACTCTTGTAGGTCTCATTGCATCCACCCAAGTCAGCATCAGAATAACCTTTGAGAATAGCATCTCTACCCTTGAAACATAATGCCATCTTTGAAGTACCCTTCAAATATCTGAGCAGCCATTTAACTGCTTCCCAGTGTTCTCTCCCCGGATTAGACATGAACCTGCTGACAACTCCCACTGCGTGAGCAATATCGGGCCTTGTGCATACCATAGCGTACATAAGACTGCCTACAGCCGATGCATAAGGAACCTTCATCATCTCGTCCTTGTCTTTCTCTGTCTTTGGAGACTGATCTTTAGAAAGCTTAATATGACTTGCCAATGGTGTATTTCGAGTAGTAGTCTTCTCATCATTCATTCTGAACTTCTTTAATATCTTCTGAATGTACTTTTCCTGAGATAAAGTTAGAGAACCGTTCTTGTGATCTCTGGTGATGCTCATACCAAGTATCTTCTTAGCTGGACCCAAGTCTTTCATTTCAAACTCTGCAGACAACTGTTTCTTCAACTTGTTAATCTCTGCAATGTCTGAACCTGCTATCAGCATATCATCAACATAAAGCAGGAGAATGATATAGGAACTTTTAAACTTCTTGAGATAGCAACAGTGATCCATCTCACATCTCCTATACCCGTTTCTGCCCATAAAGCCATCAAACTTCAAATACCACTGTTTGGGCGCCTGTTTTAAACCATACAAACTTTTCTGTAGTTTACACACCAAGTTTTCTTTTCCTTTAACCAGAAAACCCTCTGGTTGTGCCATATAAATAGTCTCATCAAGTTTACCATGCAGAAACGCAGTCTTCACATTTAGCTGCTCCAGATGTAATTTCTCTGCTGCAACAATACTAAGTACCAGTCTGATTGTAGTCATCTTGACCACAGGAGCAAATATCTCACTGTAGTCAACCCCGTGTTTCTGTTGAAACCCCTTAGCAACCAGTCTTGCTTTGTATCGTTTGTTACCATTGTGATCTTCCTTAACTCTGTAAAGCCATTTATTCTGTAGAACTCTTTTATCTGGCGGAAGCTTAGTTAAGACCCATGTATTATTCTTCATTAAAGAGTTCATCTCATCCTGCATTACATGCTCCCACTGAAGCGAATCTTTCAACTTAACTGCTTCTGAGTAACTTTCTGGTTCACCATCCTCAGTTAAAAGAAGATAATTAACTGAAGGACTGTACCGGGTAGGCTGCTTAGAAACTCTGGTGGATCTCCTAACCCAATGAGATTGGTCTGGAGTCTGTGGATGTTGTTCATCTTCAGAATCTGAACTCCCACTATTAGAAGCTTCAACTGTCTCTTCATCTCCACCCATACCACCATCTTCAAACTCAGGAACTGTATCATCATCAGTTTCTGTCTCTGGTTCATTAACAGGTTCTGGATCTGATTGTTTCTGAGCATCAACATCAAATTCAACTTGCTCTTTCTGAACCTCTGAAGTGGTTGTGTTTCTGTCTTTGTATAACTCAGCCTCGTTAAATGTAGCATGCTTACTTCTGATCAATTTTTTGTTTTCAAAATCCCAAAGCCGGTAGCCCATACTGTCAAAACCATAGCCAATAAAGGTGTACTTCTTGGCTTTAGCATCAAGCTTGTCACCGTCTTTCACTAGATCATAGGCACTGTACCCGAATACTTTCAAATGCCCAAATTTAACAGCTTCACCTTTCCACTCTTCTTCTGGTAGCTTGAAACCCAACGGAACAGATGGTCCCCGATTAATTAAGTAGGCAGCAGTATTAATTGCATCTGCCCAGAACATCTTTGGAAGCCCTAAATTGATTCTCATACTTCTGGCCCTTTCATTCAAAGTTCTGTTCATACGTTCTGCGTCTCCATTTTGTTGAGGAGTGCCCGGGACTGTATAGATCATTCGAATACCATTCTCTGCACAGTAGTTCTGGAACTCCTTGCTGATGTATTCACCTCCGTTATCCGACTTCAAGCATTTCACCTTCAAATCAGTTTCCAATTCAACAGCAGTTTTCCATTTCTTAAAAGTATCAAAAACTTCAGATTTATTTTTAAGAAAGTAAACCCATACCTTACGTGTTGAATCGTCAATGAAAGTGACATAATAATAAGCACCTCCCAGAGAAGCAACTGGGGTAGGTCCGAAAACATCCGTGTGAATAAGCTCCAATTTCTGAGCTTTCGGTGGCTTTCCTGTCTTTACAAAAGACACCTTCTTCTTTTTCCCGAATACACACGGCTCACAGAATTCTGATTCGACCTTCTTTAACTCTGGAAGCTTTCCACTGGAAACGAGCATTTTCATTCCTTTTTCACTCATGTGACCGAGTCGTTGGTGCCACAGATTAGATTGACTTATGCCACTGGTTACTGCATTTACCCCATCTACAGGAACTTCAACCATGTACAGTGTGCCCCTCTTTGAACCTCTGGCGATCACAAGATTTCCTTTCACGACCTTCCATTGTCCCCCACCAAACATGACATCATATCCTTCACAATCCAACTGCCCAATGGAAATTAACTTCTTCCTGAGACTTGGAATGACCCGAACATCTTTCAATATCCATGTGGTGCCCAATGGAGTCTTCAAAACAACATCCCCCATCCCTGTTATATCAAGAGCATGGCCATTGGCTAAGTGAACTTTACCAAAATTTCCTGTTCGTAGATTCTTCATCGACTTCGTGCTAGATGTAGCATGGAACGATGCTCCTGAATCCATGACCCATGACTCTGTAGAATCTTCAACACAGCAGATAAGAACGTCATTAGAATTATCTTCAGCCAGATTAACTTCCTTTTTGTCTTTAGAAGCAGATGGTTTAGGGCATTGGCTTCTGAAGTGACCATGTTCTTTGCAGTTCCAACACTGGATGTCTTTCCTGGGCTTTGACTGACTTCTTCTTCTAGACTTTGAACGACCCCTGCTACTACCCCTTTCTTTTCCCCTACCTCTTCCTTCAGTACTCAACAGAGAACTAGATGGTTCACCCGAATTTTTCCTTCTAATGTCTTCCCCGAAAATCAATTCACGAACCCCATCAAAGGTGAGCTTAGCAGTACCACATGAACTACTAACTGCAGTAACTGTCCCTGACCAACTTTCAGGCAATGACGATAACAATAACAGGGCTAAGATTTCATCATCAAACTTGATATCAACAGATAACCAAGCGAGAAATAATGTTATTGAAATCATTGATGTGAGAGGAAACTGAACCACCTTCTTTCAATCTGGTGTTAACTAGCTGTCTGATTAGAAATACTTTGTTTGATCCAGACGGCTTCTCGTACATATTTGATAAGGCTTTCATCAAACCATGAGTAGTAGTTTCCTTCACCATATTGAACGCAACGTTCTTTGCTAGTGAGAGTCTGATAACAGCAATTGCTTTCCTGTCCAACGTCTTCCATTCTTTATCAGTCATATCTTCTGGTTTCTCCTCATCCAAGGCTGCCATCAAATCCTTTTGACATAGCAGATCCTCAATTTGCATCTTCCAAAACCCAAAATCATGTCCATCAAACTTATCAATCTTTGTTCTCCCGTCGTCAGCCATTATTCCAACCTAATTGCTCAACAATCGAGTCAAAACTGAAAACAGTGCCAAACACAACTTTGGCCGGCTGCCTGAACTTGAGTGTTGTTCTATTGAACACAGTTTTATGAACTCAGTTTCAAAAAATTGAGGGCAATCGATTGTAACAGCACCTTCAATTGAAATCACTGACCCAACAACACACAAAACGCTGAACCAACAGCAACAGAGCGAACAGCAGCAGCAGTTTCAACCAAGCACTGAACCGACAGAAACAGAAGCTAACAGCAGCAGCTGTTCTGACCGAAACCACTGCACCAACAGCAACAGAACAAACGGCAGCAGCAGTTTTGGCGGCCGCAGGGGGTATCCCGGCAGTGGTCGGCGCCGGATCCCACAATTGGCAGCGGCAGCGGCGGTTTAGGGCTGAGGCGGCGGCGGCTTAACCCTAATTAGGGTTAGGCGGCGGCTGAAAGGTGGAGGAGGCTGTGCGACGGCAGTAGCTCAACCCTAATCGGGGTTGGGCGGCTGCGGCAGTTAGAGGCGGCGACGGTGGCGGAACCCTAGTCCGGTGTTCGTACGGAATCTTCAAGAGCCTGAACCGGCTCTGATACCAGTTGTTAGGATCAAAGAGCTCAAACAAACACACGAACACAAACACGAGAACAATAATGGAAAGCAATAAACGAGACACGAGATTTATAGTGGTTCGGTTACGTTGTGTAACCTACGTCCACTTGGGGCAACAAGGGTTTTCTTTTTATTGAGGTGTTAATTTTACAAGTACAAGAGATGTGTATATATACTAATCTAGACAATTAGGGTTACAATCATTCCTAATTCTGTCTATAGATAATAACGGGCTCACCGGGCCCACCCGAGATGGGTCGGAGCCCACAACATAACACAGGACAGTTTTTTTGTTGGTTTTACAAAAGTTGACATAGCATTTAGTGTATATTTATGTGCCATATAACATCTAGTTTGATATTTAAAATTATCTATAAATATAATTTATAATTGAATAGATCATTTTTCACACAAGTAAGTTGATTTTATAATATATTTCGTATGAGCACTTTTGTATATGCCATCTAATGTGGCAGTTGGCATGGTATCAACAAGTGCCACATCAGCAATTTACAGTAGAATCTAATAAAATCTGGTGGTTGCTAAAACATAATACATTGTATATTGGTTTTAGTTTTGAGCATAAATTAAAGTTGTTTGCTATAATCAGGAAAAAAGATAAGTTCGCTTCTATTTGGTGCAGTTTTCCGTTTTGTTTTTGTGATAAATTTTGCTAAGACACTCTACATGAAGCTCAAACTGAATTTTCAATGTCATTTCAGCATCCTTTCAGTGACAGGTGGAAGATACTTGAGAATGAAGTTATTAAACCTAGGAACATTGAACGAGACCGTTTGTTCAGAAGTAGAAACCCATACTACAGATATGATTTGGAACTATTTAGGGTGCGTCATATGGCCATTATACACCATTAGATTTTGATATTAATTAATTTTTTTAATACTTATGATTCTAACAATTAAAGATCCATTTAGGTGAGAAGGAAAGACTTTTACCTACTTTCTGCTGTGTCAAAGCTTCTTAAAGAGTTCATTCCACACCTTTGCCATGCATCAGATGGTCTCATTTTCCAGGTGATCATAATTTTTTCTGTCTTGAATGCATTAATCCGTTTTTGTGTATGGATAAACAAATTAGATTTTTTATTATTTGATTACTTGATCAAATAATTAGTTTGATAGTTGATCTAGCTACAATAAATTGGTTATCAAAGGTTAAAATAACATCACCTAATCACCCCTTCTTTTAACCCTGATTAGAGAATTTTTCTCTCATCTCACAAGGTGGGACTCTTTCTTTTTATTCACAAGAATGTCCTTTTGTTCTATTATGAATAAACAAATTTGCTTTAATTATATGATTATTTGCTCAAATAATCATCTCAAAGGTAAAACTGTAAAATTATAAATAGCCTAATGACCCCTTTTTTACACCTGATTATAGAGAATTTTACTCCCTTCTCACAAGGTTCTCTTTTTCAGATGAATGCTTTTTGGTCGCTCTATGCATTAGTTTATTACATTATAAGAACCCTCCAAACTCTTAAAACATCTGACTATTAATATGTCCATGACTCCACGTGAACCCTTTTTTAATATAGCTTCTGCCATATTTTTTCATCTCATAATTTTAAGTCAGATATTTATGGATATATCCGTTTCATGTTTAAAAAGATCCCCCTAGTAGAGGTGACAATTCAACCCGTTTTCAGCCTTACGAATGAATAGTTTCAGGTTGTGCTTTATCCCTTACTAGTCAAACCGATAACATGAAAAGTGGGTTTTAAAGGAAATGGGTCAAGAGTCACCCAAAGTATATTTAATGCATAAAACTTCATAAACAGTTTACTCAAAATTTAAATTATTAATGTGATAAGATAGTCTTTAATTTTATTATTAAGGACAAAAGGTGTATCGGTAAACTTGACCTTATCGCTTTCGACATGTAGACAAAAGTATTTTGTTTGATCAATTAACCAACCTGCCTATTTTTCCACCTCTACTCACTAATACAACTTCAAACAACAAATGAACCCACAAACATTATGATAGGAACCCAGTGGGTGCTTAGTGGCGGGAAAAGAGCTGGCGGGAAAGATTCAATTTTCAGAAGATGGGGGTGGGTGTTCCATGAAATCAGGTGCTAAAATTGTGGGAGAAGTTAAGGAAGTTTTAGTTTAAATAGTATTGTTATGTGTTATTTGTTTTGTCTTGGTTTTATATTCATCAAAAGTAAGGTTTATATACCTGGTAATCGGAGATCACCCTTCTCGAACAGGGCTCTATTTGTACTACTTATTTGAAGTTAATCAAGCTGACTTTCGGGTTCTATCACATTATATCCTATGTTCTGTTCTTTTACAGTTGATTCTCATACAATCATCCAATTCGACATAATCAATTTCATAAGACATCCAAACATCCTCTTTTTTAACATGATTTATGTAGAGATTTTTTATGTGGTGGGTTCCACTCCACTGCCAGCTGGTTCCTAAGTTTATCTTAACTAACAGTTTTCAATGCTAGGGTTGGGACGATCCATATGTGCCTCACACACATGAAGGTCTTTTGAAGTGGAAGTATCCTGAAATGAACTCTGTTGATTTTCTCTTGGAGGTTGTAAAAAGATGTTTATTCTTTAATAGAGTTTTATGTAATTTTTCATTTATTTTTATCTAAGCAGGGTATATCTTGATAGGTGGGAAACAATAACCGTCCTATGCTTTCTTTAAACGAACGTGGAAGAAAGAAATCAATGGATGGATATCAGGTCGTGTTTAGAGGTGAGTTTATTTATTTATTTATTTATCGATTTGAGTTCTTTTGCTAGCTCTAAAAAAATGTTTGAATTGCAAACTCAAGTTTATTTTAATCATGAAACACAAATTTGACCCGTTTACTTATTAATGGATCAATTCTAGGTATGTCTTGTCTCTAACAGGCAAAAAGATAATATAAAAACAGCTAGCTACTAGGAAGCATGTGAAAAAGGTTGAAAGTCACCCAAAGCGGATACATTAGACCTTTTTAATCATTTTATTTAAAATATAATATTATCCCTGCAATATATATTTAATCATATTTGACACTTATCACTTATATAAAAACATTTTTAGTGCAAAAGGTGTCAAGGATCAACCTGGACGGACCAATAACTAAATTCTACCCATTTGACTTGTTAAGCAATAGGTCAGTATCTAATCCGCTCAGTTTATCCGCCACTGGACACTGGTAAATGAGACCCAAATATAGAAATATTATAATGTGAAAAATAGATGAAAACAGTCTATTATATGCATTTACTTTCATATCTTGATAACTTGAGTATGATTTGCAGATCCATCGGTAGATGTATTTTCATTATCAGGAAAGATAATAGAATGTTCATGGGATTCTGAGGAAGATGTTTGGGTCTTTATGCGAATGCGGCCCGACAAATCGACACCAAATGAATTTATAACCTTTAAAAAGGTCTTACTTCTCTTTACCATCCTAGAAAACACTTTATTTAATTATAAATGGGTTGGTTTGGGTTATGTATTATCTTTTACATGTCAAAAAGGTAAAATACAATTTGTGGGAAAGGAAAGGTTGAATGGTCAAATGGGTCGAAAGTCACCGATGATACCAACTACATGAAATAGAAAGGAACACTACACGTTTAACTTTATAGTAGGTGCAAAATACAAACCAACCTAGAATTTATTATGAATTTTAGCAACGAACCTCATTTTAACTGATTTTACCTCTAAATTTTAAAGTGGCATTGGTAATGTCATGCACTCATGCAGGCCACTTGAATAATAATACAAGTTTGAATAATGCTTTCTCTTGAGTTTAATTTTAAGAAAACTATGATGTCACATTATATGACATGTGACATGGATACATATGCTAATAACTATTGATAAGATGTGGTGTGAGCAATTTAAGAAAATAAGCAAAATTGACCTTCTACCTGAGTACCCGTTGTTCATTGCCACATTCAGAAATAAAAGTAACTTCGTTGCTAAAATCAGTAACAAAATGTAAGCTGGTTTCTATTCTATGCTTTATTTAAAACCGGTTGCTAATCTTGGGAAAACACTTAAGTTCATTTCTATTTCGTGCATCCTAACCTCCCAAACTGTTTTAGTGAAAACCTGTTAGCCGATTATCTAAATAATAAAGTATTTGTAGTCATATATGACACACTAATTAAAAATCTAAAGACTAAGGACAAATAAATATTAGATCGTTGTTTAAATAATAAAGTATCTATAATCATACATGCCACACTAATTTAAAATCTAGAGACAAAGGACAAAGAGTGACTTATGACTTGTGTTGACCCGACCCGTACCAGTGCAAGAAACTACACATTTTGCCCAACTCTAGTCTATGCTACAACTTCTTTGAGTGGCTAACTCTTTTCAATTTAACAATGTAGGTTATGAGGAGCATCAAGGATAATATCACAGAAGAAGTTGTTTTGAATGAGATCAATGATATCGTGCGTCTTCCTATGTATGCTGACAGAATAAGCTCTGATAAAAAAACATTTGAGAAAAAGGGGAGACACAAATAAAAAGGATTTACCATCCAATCACACATTTAACCTTCAATTATCAGTATACAAAATTGAATTTTAAAGAAACTTATTCCCACAAGGATATAATACGGAGAGGTGGCGGTTGTCTACACTCCGGTGGAGCTCTGGCGGCTAACAACCATTGGATCATCATGGTCAGGGGTGTATTGTAGGATTATGATACTAATTTGTTATTTATTCTGATAGGCATAGGTTTTTAAGGCTTAGAATATGCTATAGTTTAGAGGTGATTGGAAATTTTGGTCAGTTTTTGGTTCCGGTATTGATTTGCAGACAAATGAACAAGACTACACAAATTTGATGCATCAGTTGTCTTGTGATGACAGTTGAGATAGCATTAGATCAAATAATGATTATTTGGTGTGTGATGATAGAATTTCAAATTTGTAATGTTAAATGTATTGAACTTTACACACTGTAATTGTATTAAACAAACATACCCAGTATATCTCACTCAAAAGTAGGGTCTTGGAGGGGTAGTTGGTGGCGAGTCTTGTCTCTATCTTGAGAGATAGAGAGACCGCTTTCAAAGAAACCTCCGACACACACTGTAATTGTATTATGAACTCTAAATTTCACTTGAGATTTGTTGTTTGATGATAACATACGTTAACCTTCAAGAGATGGTGTAATGGTAGGCATCTAATTGCTTTCGAGCAAATTCTTAGGTTTGAATTTTGTTTTTATTGTTATTCTATCATAGCTTTTTGAAGGCTACTTTTCTAGATTTTCCTAATATTGACATTATATGTGATATCCAATCTGTCAATCTCATCATCAATCATTCATCTTTTATTTCTCATTTATCAATAAAAAATTAGAGAATTATGTTGATACAAGTAGATAATTATGTTCTTTTCGTGTGACATTTAAGAAAATTATTAAAGAAAAATAACCGGCTAAATAATATATAAACTCAATACTTATAATAACAAGTTTTGATGTGAAATTTTAAAATTCAATAGACACGGTTATGATAGATTTTAAAATTAATCTTTTTTATATAACTAAACCTTCATTGTTCACTTTTATCTTTTAGTGATTTGTCTTTATTGTTGATAATTAGTTTTATACCTGACCGGTGTTCCGGCGGGCGCTGTATGTAGCACAATAAACTAATAAAGCATAGACTAGAATCGGCTAGACTTTTTTTTTTAACAAATTTTACGTTAAAACAGAGAGAATCAATTGCAATGAAATCAATGGCATAATTAATCACAATCAAAGATTCGATTTGGATTGTTACTTGCAAAACCGACTGGATGTAAGAAGCGTCCACGAGAAAATATTTTAGTCGTTGGTTGTATCGTTTGAACAAAGAATCTATATCACAAAAGTCCTGTGATGTTAAGGAAGGAGGTTGTGGGCATCTGGAAAGAAAGAAGTATTCGTGCATCACACAACAAAAGAGATGAGCCATCTCTGACGGTTTTTTTTTAAATATATGTGTGACAAATTTCTATATCCCTAAATATTCACTGTAGCACCAATATTTTTAAATTATATTAAATATAATACCTCTAGGAATACGAATTAAATTGTTTTTTTCCAGTCATAAGAAAGTCGTTATTAGAAAATATAAGCCGCTGTAGTCTGTACCAACACTCTAAATTATTAAAAAAAAAAACATACCCAGTATGTCTCACTGAGAGTATGATCTGAGAGGAATAGGTGGTGGTTCATTTAATTATAAAAAACAAAACAAACAAACATACCCAGTATGTCTCACTGAGAGTATGATCCGAGAGGAATAGGTGATGGTTCATTTTGTAATTTACTATTAAAAGTTTAAAAGTTTGGCTAAATCTAGTACCTCCTATGGAGGAATTCTATCATTGCATCATCACTTGATGGTTCATTTTGTAATGGCTCCTAATAAAGGACACCCACTTTTTTAAATCGACACCCCCTATAAGCCGCGTATGGTTCCGTACTAAAATATATATATATATATATATATATATATATATATATATATATATATATATATATATTAAAACTCAAAAAATTAAAAAAAATATCTTTTAACCTTTCAAAATATCAATATTAAAATATATATATATATATATATATATATATATATATATATATATTAAAACTCAAAAAATTAAAAATATATATATATAAGCTATACGCCGCGTATGGACCCATACGCGGCGTATAGCTCCTCCACGTATGGGTCATAAGTCACGTATAGGGTATAAAACGTCAAATCAACAACGCACCCTATACGCCGCGTATGGACCCATACGCGGCGTATAGGGTATAAAACGTCAAATCAACAACGCACCCTATACGCCGCGTATGGACCCATACGCGGCGTATAGGGTGCAGGGGTGTTGATTTAAAATTGAGGGGTGTCTAAATAAAGGGACCCTTTGTAATTTACTGTCACCGTCTTAATTATTCATTTGCTAATTTAAAATAGGGTCTTAATATACAGGCATCACATATTATCAATCGACACCCCCTTGTACGTTTCGTATGACACCATACACGACGTATAGGGTCAAAAACACTGAAAACAAGAGAAATTCAGTGGGGAGGGTTGTCAGAGGGCTATATGCCCCATATAGGCTATATTACATGTATAGTAAATTTTGACACTGACTACGAGGAAAAATTCTGAAGATTGTCAGATGGGCTATACGCCTCATGGGTTATACAATCCCCTATACGACGCGTATGAGGCTATACGACATGTATAGAAATTTAGGGTGTTAATTTATAATTTTGAGTAGTCTAGATAGGGGTTTGTCATAACTACACCTAATTTATTTTCATTATCTCTATCTCTCTCTATACATACACACTGGCGAAGCTTCTTTGGGGGGCGGGGGGCTCGACCCCTCTCTTTTCGACAATGTTTTTGATTTTCGGCTCGGTAGTGTAAAGTTTCGGTCCGGTAGTGGAAATTTTTAATAAATATAGAGTCCGCCCCACTAAAATAGTTTTCTTTCGCTCCCGCCCCCTTAAGATTTGATTCAAACTCCGCCATTGTACATACATATAGATACATTAAGAGAGATAAAGATAAGAGGGTGTCTAAATAACAAAATTGATGTTTGTATAACCCAACCCGTCTAAATATCCATTAACTTTAAAATATTTTATGATATAAAAATACAACTAATGTTTTCAGAACTGGATGGACGTCTAACCGGACGCCTTACTGGTTTAGTGGTCGGACCGTTTGGACCGGATTTAAGAACCGAATGACGTCATAATTATATATATAGTATATTATATATAGTTATATATAATTAAATATAAGTAATTTATATATGTATTTTATAGTTATGTATAAAACTTAACTATATTTATATATCCAACACACTAATTTATAGTTCAACACCCTGTTTTTATCCATTAAAATAAAATAAAAAAATCTGATCCGAACCGGTTCGGTTTCCCGGTCCAACCACCGGTTTGGGACGAACCGGACGATTCGACCAGCCAAAAATGATCCATAGTGAACCGGCGCGGCCATCTAGTCGATCTCCGGTCGGACCGGTTGGACCGGCCAGTCCGATTCGGTGATAACAACATTGAATCCTACTTTTAATAAACCAAAATAATTTTGTACATGTGGCATCTTCTTAGCCCTTCTCATCTTTTATTTTCTCGCTCATAACAAACTAATTAATACTTTCTATGTTTAAGTTTATACCATCTATATTTAATAATATTAATTTTAGATTTCAAAATGTTATACCTTCCTAAATATCATAATACATCATAATAAATAAAAAAACATATAAATTTTTATATATTACTTAAATTCGTAATTAACTGTTGATTGTAATTAGAAGTTTAAATAAATAATAAAAAGAAACTTCAATATTTATATTTTAGTCAAATATATATTTACAATGTCATTAGAACCTTTCATCATTATACACTTTAATTTTAATTTGTGTTTTAATACTTCATTCCATGACTAGTTTTCTATATCATTTAACAAAACATAGTGATAGAATCCAAATAAATATGTTTTTGAAGATATTGACATTCTCAAGTATGACTATACCATAAAATTACGTATCATCAACTTATGTAAACGACCAAGTTTCAAGGATCCAAATGATTTTTACTTTTTTTTTATTTTCTAATATAGGGTATGAAATTTCAAGGCATGTTATAAACATAATAAAAAACTTTTGAAATTTTTAAATACGCGAGATATGTTTGTTTGTACATAAACCAATGTTAGCTAAAAATTCTTCTACATACAAATGTCAAAAGTGCACAGAAAATTTGTTTTAATAATAACATAATGGTGATAAATGTTACAACTTTGTCAAAACATATATTTTGAATTATAATTTAAAATAAACATGTACTAACCTGATGTTTTAAATTACTTAAAAATTTCAGGTCTTTCAAATCATCATGTAGTACTAAAGGTATGTGTTTCAGTAATGTTATTAAGAAATATTAATCAGAGAAATGATTAATGTAACTGTACAAGATTACAAGTCATATCACTTCGTAATCGAGTCATAAAAGTAGAGAAGATAGTTTTCAATTTTAGTGTTGTGTGCAATGACAATCAATGTCAATGGTTGGATTGTTTTTGAGACTACCGGTATTCCCTCATGGTAAATTATATGTAGCGTTATCTAGAGTTACAAATAAAAATGAAGTTAAACTACTAATATTAGATAAAGATGATAGATCTACAAATAAACATCACATGTTTTGTATAAAAATATTTAAAGATTTATAGTTAATGCACCTACTTTTTTAAAATATGTTTATTTGTTCAACCCGTGTATTACACGGGTCTATAACCTAGTACAAGTATACATCAAATCAAGTAATAAAGATCGTTTGAAAAGTCTTATGCATTATGGTCAAGTCAACATCACACAACTTTAATAATTATAATGCGGCGATTTGGTTAATCGGGTCACTTTCGTTATCCAAAAAAATCGTCTAATACAATCTGCTACAACTAGTAAAAAGGAAGAGGAAATAACGGATTGATAAGTATTAGATATATTATTTAAATCAACATGTTTGAAAGACATGTCAACATTAAAGAAAATAATGTATAATCTTCAATTTAAATTCCTAGAAAAGCTATAGAAAAAAATATATTTCTTAACTTGTATGAAATAAAATGGAGATAAATTACATACTCCATGTAAATGATGACACATCAATATGTTTCATTTAGACTGTAAAAGCAACCCTTACCTTTACATTTATTAGATCACTAAGTTAGTAATCATATATTACACGTATTAAATAAATAAATTATTAAATAATTAATAAAAATAATTTAGAAATTATAAAATCATGCTTGAAGATAAAATATGATTATAATTACGTGTAAATAGCTATTTTAAAAAATAATTAATAATCTATTTTTCTTAAGCTTTTGTTTTATAAAAAATTGTGGTTTTAAATATTTTGTTTTAAGTGAAATGAATTTTTTTAAAAGTTCGTTGCTTTTTTTTTCTTTTCAAAAATGAGTTTTTAACTTAAAATAAAGATTTACAATTTATTAAATTATACATTTTTTAAATTGAAAATGGTATGAATTATATTATCAGTATTTGATATTAGTTTTAATAATAGAGAGAAACGAGAAAGTTAGTATGATGATTCTTACGATTGCGTTACGTCTTATCTTATTTTTTATTTATTAAGATAAATAAATAGATAGATAGATAGACATACAGATAGATAGATAGACTAGAAACTCATTCATTTGATGGATTATAGTTAGTAATAAACATAAAGATTTACAGTACGATATTTTAATATAGGATGTAAATTAAATATACGTAATAGTTCAAGAAAATAAAACAATTATATTATTATTTTTAACCCTCTTATTTAAATAGTTTCATTTTAAACATTCGTTTTAAGTTTTTTTATAAAAAAAGTAATTTTTATAAAATCTTTTTATTAAAAACTCTGGTTTGTAATTATTTCAGTTGTTCCAATAAAACTGTTTTTAGAAAAGTTCTTCTTTTTATAATTTTTTTAAATAATGACCGATTTAAAATATTTTGTTTCAAAACTGTTTAATGTTTTAGAAAACTTCATATTATATAAAAAATTATTATTAGTTCTATTTTAATAAAAGATGCGATTTTTGATTTTCTTAATAAAATCTAATTTTAAAAAGTACCTTGATTTTAAAAAATCTAGATGAGAGGAAAATATAGCAATTAATAAAATTGATGTTTAATAAGAGAGAGAAATTAGTTTTAACGTTTAATTTACTATAATACCTTTTTGGAGGAAAAAATGATGTGGATATATCTAAAATAATGACAGGCGACAAAAAGATAAGTAAAGAGAATGACAAATGACAAAATAAATCTTCTTTTGTTAGATACTATATACTTTGAGGATAATGATGAAACACTATTTTGGTACATCGACTTAGCAAAATATAGAATATAACTTTTCTAACATCATTTCATGCTAGATATTGTATATGTTAGATTGTAAATGGGTTTGTCTGTTAAATCATCTTTTGTCTATTTATAGCTTGAATGAATCAATACATGACATAAAAAGCTTCACTTATTTATAGTATGGATGAATTATTAAGCCGGTTTAATGAACAAACTTGTTGAATTTTCTCTACTCCCATGTTTACACAAATATATATTACTTTACATTTATCACTCTCTACAGCATATTTACTCTCATATAAATTTAAGTTATACGATACTTTTAGACGTTGACAACACAACAACATACCTAACATTGTAACAAGTTACAACACGTTTATTATACACATCAGTTCAAATCACTTTCAATGACAAATAATTCAAAAAATCACTTTCAATGCCAAATAATTTAAGACAAGGATGATAGCCTAACCAAATCATTGACAACAATGATACTTATCATCAAGTATTGGACTTTTTACTTTTTAGTTAACAATATTGATAATTGAAACATGTAATATTTAACATAAGTTTATTGATTTCACTCATTTTATTTGTTTAACAGTATTATTTTATATGTATACTATACAACATATATCAATAATGTTTATGCGTTCACTGTAAAGTTGAAGTTGGCACAAGTAGTTTGCCTACCCAAGAGAGTCGAGCTAAATCCTAAGGTAGAAGTAGCAATATCGAATTGAAGAAGATTGTTCTCTAGTTGATATCCACCGATGACAACCGAAGTCCTTGGATTTGATCCCCCATCAACGATAGCAAGACATAATACGTTATCATTTACTTGAACCATAGAATTTGATCCCGTTATCATCCATACAACACTCTCGTTTTGAAGAACTAGCTCGATAGATGGAACTGCAGGTCCCACACGTGTGCTTAGCACATTTGTTGTGCTAAAGCACACATCAAAAGGAGCCACTGATGCAACTCTAGTAATGTTCATGGCTGCGGCCTCTGTAATGAAGGCCGCAGTCAATGCATTATAGATTGAGGCCTCCAGGACTGTGTAAGGATTTACGGTGCTAATTTTGGTCCCACCGTTACCTACACTATCAATTGAGAGCAACGAAGTGTTTAACGGTATGGACTTATTGCTAACCCTAATCGAGCTCACTCCTATAAAGTACTCGGCTGATGGCTCGCCTAGTGTAGACGCGGAAGCCGTGCTCACGGGATTAATAAATAATCGTGTAGTACTTAGTGATTGCGAAACATCAATACCGGGAAGGAAGTTGTATGGTCCATCCCCGAAGAACATAACACCATTCGAGTTCGTTGAAGACGACAAACAAATGGCAAATTTTCGATCAAAGCTGAAAGCGGCAGCTAGTTGGGTCGGAAGCCCGATTCTAGTCCGACCCAACCCAGCCATTCCTGATACACCACTTGCAAGCCCTTGTAACAAAAAAGTAGGTGCACATGAAAATAAAAACTGAGAAACATTGACGGGTCGACCAGGATTCGACCCGTCAGTGGAGCGAACCTGAACAAGGTCCGTTGCCAGCTCACCACTAGTAGCAGTTCTAATAATAGGGTTGTCAGGAAACACACCACACGTGTTATTATTACACCCTGGTCTAGGTGGACTAAAGCATTCCCCACACCCGTTGGCTCCAGCCAACGAGCACTGGGCAGACCGGCAACGAGCCGGTCTGTAAGTTGATGAGACATAGTTATTATCACAATCCACCCATAAAAACTGGCCACCAAGATGCAACACCAGATTCACCGGCACTAAGGGAGTCCGTTGGTGGATCTGAGTGACGTACTGGCTGGTTCCAGCGTCTTTTCTCACTGGAACCACCAGTGCTGATGGCCGAAAAGACGGTTGTGCAGAGGAGAGAGATATAACAAGAAGAATCGAGAAGATGATGAGTTTAGTGGTGGATGAAGCCATTGTTAATGTTGTGTGGTGAATTGGAGGATGTTGGATATGATTTTATAGGCAATAATCCGCCATTAAAGTTCTAGCTAGTATGAATTATGTTGGAGGTTACGTGAAGACAACCATGAGAATGGTCAATGAAGGCAACACAGGTTTGACTTTTATATTATTTGAGATATCTAGCATTTTCAAGAGAAAGGGATCAAGTTTTTTTTTAAGTAGTTTTATTAAAAATATATAAAGTTTGGTGACTTCAATGAAAAAATCAGTTAACATCTTGTTATGTATATTAATATTTAAATTTAAAGTTAGATGGTAAACAATTTATTCTTGTCATCGAAGGTTTTGAATTGTGCGCTCTGTAACGCTGGTAGGGATAGACGGATAGTTAGTAGGAGGAGATTAAATTTCATAAAAATGAAATTAAATTTAAAGTCGTTATGAGCTTTCAGACTATCAAAGTATATTGTTAGGTGGTTTTTTCTTACGGTTTAAATGATACTAATAGAAAACTTGATTATTATGAGGTGATGTGTTTTTAATCTTTTTATCTTAATTTTTTTTTACAAATCTCATAATTTTATTGTAATAATAACGACTCAATGAAATTGTAAGATAAGTACGTGATAAATAATAACGATAGATCTAACTTGGATTTATATAAATGAATGAAAATATATATTTTTAATATAAATTTAATATCGGCTTTCTTAAATCTTTTATAAACTTAATAAATAAATACTGACTTAATTATCCGATGACAGTATTTTTTCCTTACAGATCGAATCGCGTGATAGTGTAGTTTGAATGTTTCAAATTACAAGTGTAATCTGGAATTGTCGGTATTTGACTAATTAAATATTTATATGATTGGGCAGAACATATAGAACATGGAGTATGAAATTATTATTTTTGGTCTGCTATATTATGTGAAAACGCTAGCTGCATATAAATATTATTTTGATCAACAAATATCGATATGGTGGTAGTATGGTACAAGTAATCAAGAATGGCGATATATTATATATATATTAAAGATATAAACTTTACGTACAGTACTACAGTGATGGCCCGACACCCCTTTCCCCCCTGTTCTCTTCGAATCCGGCCAATCCCGGCCACCTGCGCGGGTATCCGGCGAGCCCCCTTCCCCCTCTCGACTCCTCTCATCCAATCGGAAGCAATGGAGGCTTCAATTCCTCTTAAATCGTAACGTAACAGCGCGAATCGAAGGCAAGGTCGGCGGTTGCAGATCGATTTGGAGGCTGTGGTTGCGCGATGGTGATGATTTGGAGGCTGTGGTTGCGCGACGGTGGTGTGCGCTCGCGATGGTGGTGTCGCGATGGTGGTGTCCCGAGGGTGTGGGGTCGCGACGGCTGTGATGGTGACTGTGGTTGTCGCGATGGCGATGGTGGTGGTGGAATTCGGGGGCCGACGAGGCCGATGGCGATGATGGTGGTCGATGGTGGTCGCGATGTGGTGTTGGTGGTGCAGGGCCGCAACAGGGACCATAGCTTTGATTTCATTGGTGGCTCTACGGTACGTGTTATCACACTATACAGCGTTCTAGATTAAGTGTTATTGTATAACATTTAGTTATGAAGACTATTATCTTGATGAGATTTCAGTTTGCTATCATTATTAAATTGAAATTCACATAAGATTCTTCATACTTACAATATCATAAAGTTAAGTTCTCTTTATTTATTATGTAGTACTGATTAGTGGATACTGTGAAGTTAACTAATTGTGAAAGTCATGTCACCAGAGCTGGAATTTCATATTACGACAATCTTACATGAAAGCTCCATGTGCTGGAACTCTGGGATGAGGGTACTGCAGAGTTCCTCTAATTGATATGGGTAAAAGATACTTCTGCTCATCCACTTACATACAATATTTCATTCAAATTGAAGCCCATTTTATTAACTCATCAACATGATTTGGATATTCAGTGTTAATTTTATTACCTATTTTCACATTAGGTGTCTATCTCAAACTGTAGGTCGTTAGCTAACTTCAGTTTATATTTTAACATTAGTTTAAACAACAGGATGGTAATATTAAATTTTATCATGTCCCATCAAGTACCAATTTAAGCCCTTGATCATATTCACAAGTACCAAGAGTGAAGAAGCTTTCTTAGCAATACAACAAAATGGTAATATCATAATTTCACTATGGTCTTTATCCAGTATCCACATCTAGCATGTGGATTCTGTAGCTACTTCTACTAATGATGCTAGAGAATCTTTTACGTAACCGAATTTGATCTTTCCGATGAACCAAGAAATAATCTTCTTTTGAGGTTCATACGTATTGATGCCTAAGACTTAAAAGGCATGCTACTTCTCAGTCATTATGTTTACTAGACGAATCTGGCAAGGGAACACTTACTGAAGTTAGTTATCAAGAAAAGTGTAGTGTCAATAATGATATATGCTTATTGTATTCTGTTTTGTACACTGATCATGCCCCTATTTCCCTTTCTAGATGGTATCTGTCTCCTTGGGGGAAACTGTTGATCATTTTATCTCAATGTATGATCCAGTAAAGGTTTGTTACTCTTTAAATGTGATTCTTTGTTTCATCTGAAGAATTTTTGATTTCTTTAGGTGATACTAATCTCTTTAATGGATGTACAGGTGTATATTATTGCATAACGTGCACCTGCTCATGCTGACCATAGTAAAATACTAGAATCCAAATTTAGCAAGTATACTGTATTTCTGCCATTTTAGGAATATTTGATATCTTGTCACTGGGATCCATTATAGCTACTGTAACTTATCTTTTTTTCATTTCTATGTCATGGAAAAAAATTCAAATCCCAAGTTTGGTATGTACTTGTGTTGTTTGGACCAGGTAACCTTTGCTCCTTTGTTTTAAAGTTCCACTTAGTATATCTTATTCTAGTGGTAACCCTGCCATTTTTTAGTCTTCTATTTCCTTACAATTGCTTTTGCTGGCAGGCTATTAATCAATTCTTGAGTTGCGACAGTCTGGTTCAGGCATCTCATGGATATGGCTTATGTATATGAACGGGTTAGTTGCCTTTTTTTCAGTGTTGTAATCCTCATGTCATAATATGCTTCAAGTTAGATTCAGTTGGAGCGAAACATAAAGATAGTGATACTTCGTCCTCTAAGTACTACTTACCTATTTGTTGCATATTTTTCTGATTTATTTTAATTTTTGTAGGTGATTGGTGTTATTGATGTGAATATAAGTAAAGACAAAGATTAGACAACTGTGAAAGATGGTTTTTTGTGATGAGGCTAGGAACATTATTAGTGGCTTACTTTACCACCAGCTGGATTAAACTTTTTTTCATAATAAAGCGCAGCTGAATGAACCGGACCAAATATACAAGGAGTTTACAGACTTCTTGGAGAAGGTGCAATTTATTCCTGTTACAAGTTCTTTTAATCGAGTTAACACTGGAACTTTTAACAAATCTTGTCTTTGCACCAATATGATAATATCACTGCTTCACATGCAGGCGTGTTCTTGAAACCTGCACGTCTTCCTTACATGTCTAGAGACAAATTGCTCCTACAAGTTGTTTATATAAATCAAATAGGCATGCTTTGTTTTTTCTTGTACCATGTTGGTTTTCTCTGGCACTTACAAACACACCTAGAGAAGACACTTATGAACCCCATGTAGTTTCTCACAATCCCTTTGAATTACGTGAGTATGCAACCTAGCAACCAACCGAAATAAGTTAGAATCATGATCAGGTTGTCAGTTTAAGTTAAACAGAGCTGGAATTAGTTGTAGATAAGGGTTCTTAGAAAATCAAAGCGCAAAAACTATAACACAATGTTAAGTTTGAAACGGTAAGTTTCAGTGGATTCAAAGCGGATTTGGGGTGGTGATTAAGTGTCGATCAATTGATGGACGTTTTTTATTAGTTTATGATATGTTTTCTTTGGTTTTTTTGTTGTTCTTGAAATGTGATTGTTTGTGGGTTGTGTAGAACAATATTAGAAGATTTAGTTTACTGAAAGTTTTTGATTTTTGGAGTGATGTTTGATTATGTTTTTCTTTCCTAAATCAAGATTGAAGGGATCATTTGCTTGCAAAGCTTTGTTGATGAAAATTTAGTCACTAAAAGGGTTCTAATTGGGGCAAATAATTGCCAAATAGTAACTTTATTGCAAAGATTTATGTTACCCTTTTTGTTAATTTTATCTTTACAAGCATTTGTTAATCCTTAAATGGGAATTTTTAGGCGGTTGTGGCAACTTCTGTGGTTAAGATGTGATTGTTGATCTATAGATTGTAAACATCATCGATCTTGGTTCATATTTTGGGTGCAAACTGATATTTCTAATTTGTTTGTGGTGAAGTACGAAATGATATACTAAATGATTTATATATTGGTAATAGTATATGGGTTCTTCTTCATATTATCAAATTGAGAATAATAATAAAACTGATACCATAAGTACAATTTCTAGGATTTTTCTGGGTGTCCTTGGATTTCGATTAAGAATGTTGGATACAATTAGCATGAAATTAGATGCTTAATGTTCCATTTCTTGATTTTTGGGGTTGTTTTTCAGATGCCAAAATAAAAATATGATTTAATCTGTAGCAATATGAACTTAGATAGCAAATTTCTTTTTTTTTTCCGTGTAAGCGACACGCATATTGGAACTGAGAATGTCACTGATCGTGTTAATTCAACTTTGTAGCAACATGAACTTCAATACCAAAAGTTGAGCAGAGAACGAAGCTGGATACGACCCAATATGTCAAAAGCTCCTCTCCCTGCTCTCAAGGTTAATGTGAGTCACTTAAATTATTTTATCACTTTTACGAATTACGATGAAGTAGCCGTTAAGGTTATCGACGGAGTGAGAGTCGTAGCGACGGGTTTGTTTTACCTTTCTACACGCTTTAGGATTTTACATTGGAATGGTAACCGTTACATTTTGTTTGACATTTGCGTTTTGATATTTGGGATCATGACGAAAGACCCCGCGCAACGCGCGGGGCAAAAAAAACTAGTTATTATTTATTTTAGTAAAGGTGAGTTTAATGTTATCAAAACTATTTTAATTTAATAGAATTACTTAAGATCATTGAGGGATAAAGATATTATAATAAATTAGGAAGCATGGAATACACGTTTGTATAATACTATTTTCAGACATGATAACTGTGTGGAAGTGACGACTAGGTCTCCAATGGTAGTGGTGAGCAGTGGCGCGTAAGAATAGTCTTTGATCTATATCTAGTACATTATTTGTTCACGAGTTCTTAGAGAATTATTTGATTTTTATTTCGACTAGTATCATCGGAAATTTCAAGTTGACATTTAACTTTACCTAATAAGTTCATTAGAGCTATGCAATTATTTGAAGGGGCAATTTACCCAACTCAAAACCAAAATTTCATATATCTCCTTTCTTAATCTACTTTATTGTATATTTATACAACTTAAAACTAAAATTGTATATAACTCCTCATTTTGATAAAAGTATCAAATTCACCCATTTCGACGTTTTATTAAATTAGATTATAGGATGACTATTTTACCATAACTTTTTGTGATTGTTTTTTGTCATGATTTTTTTGGTTCCGTAATAACCTAAAGTATGGTATTTGCATTGTAATTTATTATTGTTACTCTAAAAACTTGATAAATATGAGTAGGCTTAAAATAGACGAATGAAAGTAAAACGCAAAAAATCAAAAAAGTTTAAGAAACTAAAAAAGCTCATTAGCGAAACATGATTAAATTAAAAAAATGTAATAAGAAAAAAGAAAGCTAGTTAAAAACGGGTGAATATGAAAATTTAAAAATTTTTATAGTTTTTGTAAAGATAAGGGTAACGTAGTTAAATTTTAATTTATTTTTAATAAAACAATCAAAATGGGTAAATTTTGATATATGCAATTTTGGTTGTGAATTGAGTAAACTTGATTTTTTTTTCATTAAGGGAGGGTATATATGCAATTTTGTTTGTGAATTGGGTAAATATGTGATTAAAAAGCTTAAAGAAGGGGATATATGCAATTTTTATTTAAAATTCAATAAATATGCAATTAAGTTGTTTTACAATAACATATATACAATTGTTTATTATTACTTTTCTCTCTATATATTTCTATATATACATCTATAATAATAAATCAAAATATATAGAAGTCACATATTATTTTTCTACACCGTCCACTTATGCTCCACTTAAGATTTGTACCCGTGTCGTTACTAGAATAAAAGTTAACTATGTAATGATACATCAAAAGCTAATGATATTAATTATATACTTTTCAAATTATTAAAAAAATATTTTAATAAACTAAAAACATGTTTCTTCTTATTAAAAACATAATTGTTAAAAACAAAACTTTTATGAAATATGAATTTTTTTAATACATATAACGTTAAAAAACTAACACTGTATATAAAAATATATTTTTTAAAATTGAAGTGTTAACAAAAAACAAGTTTTAAAGCAGAAGTTTTTTATAGACGAACGATTGGAAAAATATAGTTATTGTTTTATTAACTACAATAGTTAATCATACGTAATTTTAATCATATTTGTTTTAAAAAATATAAATTTTTAATTGTAAATGTTAATAAATAACTATTAATTTAAAATTTCGCACAACCCATGTAGCGCGTAGGTTTCTACCAATGTTTTCAGAACCGGATCGGACGTCGAACCGGACGCCTTACTGGTTTGGTGGTCGGACCGGTCGGACCGGATTTAACTATATTTTAATTATATTTATATATGTAATTAAATATAAGTAATTTATATATGATTTATACATGTATTTTATAGTTATATATAAAACTTAACTATATTTGTATATCCGCCGTACTAATTTATGGTTTAACACCCCGTTTTTACCCACTAAAATAAAAAAAAATAAAAAAAATAATAATAATAATTATAGATTATAGATGTCCTCGAGATAACCAAAAGTCGTAGTAAATTCCAAACCGGTCAAAATTCAATTCACCGTTTAACCTGACCACCAATAACATACCTTTTCATTTCCCTTTTTACCCTTCTCCATCAAAATCATTTATATTATATATATCACCTCACCTCACCTCAAGGGTTTAGTCAGCACCTTCAACCTCTTCAATACACCATCCAAGAAACTTCCTCATCTTCATCACCCCCCCAAATTTAAATAATAATCAAATCAGTTATCAATTTCATCTCAAAACTCCAATTCACTCACCTCCGATCACCGATTCACACGATGCCTTCAAATTCAACGATCGAAGCAGGGTTTATAGTTCCCAAAATCTCCTCTAGGGTTTCAACGATACAAAGGGCGGTGAAGATCTGTTTGTTCATTGATACAAAGGGCTTTGGTTTCATCACCCCCACTGATGGTTCAAAGGCGGTGAAGATCTGTTTGTGCAAGACAATCGAGAACCGTAAAGTGGTTCAACGATACAAAGGGCTTCGGTTTCATCACCCCCACCGATGGCGGTGAAGATCTGTTTGTTCATCAGTCGTCGATTAGGACCGATGGCTTCAGGAGCTTAGGCGACGGCGAGACAGTCGGAACCGGCCTGGTTCGCCGGTCCAACCGCCGGTTCGGTTTCAACCGACCGATTCAAAGCAACCAAAACGAACCACCCCTGACCGGACCGGACCAGGCCCCGATTCGCGGTCGAACCGGTCGGACCGGCCGGTCCGATCCGGTCTCAACAACAATGGTTTCTACACTAGTATAGATATATGGAGAAAGATAGAGACAATACGTGTCTCAACGACAACAATAAGTGTTTTATAACCCAACCTAGTAATCCATACTAATAAATCAAAATCATTGAAAGCCACATGTTATTTTTTTAGGATGCCTAGGCTCTATCTACAAATTAAACACATGTACTCGGTACAATAAATGTTATAAATTAATATATTATATTAGTTTCTTTAATAAATGCCTTATTATTATGATATTAATCAAATTCACTTTTTCCTAAAAAATAAATAAAACGTTTCCTTGATTTTCTTAATGAGATTTAATTTTTATTAAAATTAAATTTAATTCCAGCTAATCATCGTTAGAATTAAAATACTTTAAACATCGTACTTTTTAAGCAAACATAGTTTTAATATTAAGATTCACGAAATTAAACTCATTTACAATGTGTGATTACTTATTATGAAACAACATCCCCACTTCAATGTAAATTGCGGTTTTATCTTCTCAAGTCTACGTATGTTTTACTACCTCACAGTTTCATATTCACAACTTTATGTTCTCATATACGAGTTATTATTTCAACTCTCGTAACACATTTGTATCTAACCTATTAATAATAATAAGAAAAATTAGATTTTATTAATCCAAACTTATAACAGTCTCATGCTAACAATTCGTTAACTCCGTTAGTTTTTATGACGTGACACGTGACTGTGTCGTAACGTGACATGTGACATGACGTATTACATAATAAAAATAAAAATAAAAATATAAATATGTCACTCAGTTTTTGTATTTCTTTATCTCCAAGCTAATTAACCAACAACAAAAATGTTACGTTGAATTACTTTAAGAAATGATAGTTTATAAAGAAGGAGTAATATATTTATATATCTAATTATAACTATGCTATACATTACATCACAAGCCACACCGCTTAATACGACATAAAAACTAGCGGAGTTAACAAGCAGAAACTGTAAATGTTATTAGTAACAAAATCGAAAATCAAGATTAATACTGATCATATTGTTAGTTGAGATTAATATTGACCAATACTCGAACGTTAGAGTTATTAAAATTCAACTAGCTTTAGTGAAACCGTGTATTACACAGATTTAATAAATAATATATTAAATAAAATAAAATTTTAATAATTATAAAATGATATTTTAAAATAT
The DNA here is from genome assembly GCA_024085815.1 of Flaveria linearis. Lineage (NCBI taxonomy): Eukaryota > Viridiplantae > Streptophyta > Magnoliopsida > Asterales > Asteraceae > Flaveria > Flaveria linearis. Next base: position 83,836,869 of record CM044007.1, read on the forward strand.
ACGATTAAAATTACTTATGAGTAAAAATTATAAGTAATAAACAATTATATCAAATTTTTAACAAAGTATTGTATGAGAAAACCATTGATAATGTACATGAGTTTAAAATTTTAATTAAATAACCTAACTTGACAATTAAAAAAAGTAAAATATTGACTAATCTCGTCTCGAGCAATTGTAAATGACAAAAAACGTAAAATATGATACTGGAAATAAAATTTTATGAAAATTTACTAAAAAATAGACTCATAGAAAGAAGTGTCCGTGATGCATTTTGATACTAATTATAACTCATAATCATGCACATATTTAGTTGAGTTTACTATTAAACTTACGCTCACGTGATAATACAACTAAGCATGGACAATACAAAAATCAATTAAAAAACTTTCTAAATTCCACACTAAAAATGGTTACTCTATATCTTAATAGACTTGATTAAAGAGTTCTACCTAAATAAAAAATAATATGATAAACTGGATAAAAAGAAAAACTATAAAAAAACGTTATCTGATAAATTAAAGAAATCACTTATAAAATAAAATAAAATATTTCTAACAAAATAAGAACACGTTTCAAATTTAGTTAAAAACATATTAAATTTTGAAAAATAATGGTTTTGTTGATGGTAACAAATAAAAAAAGAAAAAGAGACGGTAATGAAATAAAAGAAAATTGAAAATACTGATGTCTAATTTAAATATATTTTTAATAATATTTTATTTTAGTTTCTAAAAGTAATTCTTTATTTTTACTAATAGCAGTTTCTATAGAAAATAACATATAAAATATTATAATTGACGTGCGTGTGAGTGATAATATACAATCTTAAAGTAAACATTTATATTAAAATTATAACTTATTTTATCTTTCAAAAAATAAAGATTTGATAAGAATATAATTTTAAAATTAACCAATAGAGTTTGCTAAGAGTAAAAGTAAAAGATATATGTTTTTTAATTTAAAATGAAAGGATTTTGATTTATTTCCAGTTAATTTTAGATGGAATTATATTTGGAAACAAAATGTGTATTTAAAAAAATTAATACAAAAATGATAGATTTAATTTTTTTGAGCGGGAAAAATATTTATTGTTAAATATCAAGATGCCATGTGACATTAAGTGAGTCTAAAAAATGACATGTGACAACCTTAGTTACCATTTTATTAAACTAGTAGGATTTTGATAATAATAATCTACACACGTATGCGGTATGGTATATATATGTATGGATGGTATTGATGTGACACGTACGTACGGAAAGCACAGCAGAAAACCACCTGCTCATTGGTGCCAACATTCAAATCCCCAAAATCTCAATCATCGTTTCGATCAAAACCCTAATTTTACCACTACGAAGTGAGTTGATCTCCATCAATTTCTTATTCACTAGTAATGTACTCTGCTTCATGTCGTCACTCGCTCGTGTTTTATGCATACGTATAATAAGTATCGATCGTTATTTTTATCATTTTTATGCAAACTCGTGTTTCTTCTTCGTCATAATCAGTACGTGTTCGTGTTTTTCTGTGTGTTTTAGCTTAGATTATTCAAATATACAGTTCATCTGTTAAATAAGAAGCTGGATTTTATTGTTGAAGAGATTACAGGAAAACTTGTGTTTTGAATGCTAGATTTCTACAGTTCCATGGAGAATGTTTTAGCGATGTTCATATTGATATGGTCCTTGTTCATCACAGCATGTAACTTGTTTGAAATTTTGTAAGCTGAAGTTATCTGGTTGCCGTGACGACATGGTTAGGAAGATGTGTAATGAACATAATGGAAGGTCATTTTGCTCTGATTGTTTTGATTAGTTAGGGCTATTTAATCTGATGCCTAGGAGGTCACTCAGCCACCTAGCTCTGCTTAGTGCTTTTTAGAAAACTAAGTTATCAAATCATCAATATGCTTGTAGAATTGATTGGTGATTCAGGGAGAACATATTTAGAGATGTGTTTTTGTTCAATAAAGAAATAACACTCAATTGCCCTTTGTTTACTGAAATATTCCTTCTATAATCTGTCTTCTGGTTGCTGGATTTAACGACTAAAGTGCACTATCACTACTAGTTTATGATTTCTGTAGTGTTAAATATGTGAGTTGCTATAAGCATTGACTTTTAAGTGATACGGATCCTCTTTTGCACTTGAAATTCATGGAACTATACGTTTCTCTCAAACTTGTGGCGGTTTTGTGTTGTTGTGTCATGATAGATCATTTGAACATAATTATAAGCTTATAGTGTTCCAGTTTGGTTCCCTGTATGCTAGTTTACAGTTTCTTTTTACTCAATTGTACTTTTTACAATTATTGTGAATGCAGTTTTCACTCTGGGTGATATGGATGAACACACTCTTCAACGTAATTCTGATTTGCAGTTTTCATCATCTAATGTACAAGGAAATTTCAGTTATGTTCCTTATTTAGCCGAAAATACCTCTTCACAACAGCATTTGGTAAAACCAGAAGATTATGATAACTATTTTCTTCCTCAATGGATCGGATACCAGCATTTGGCTCCAAATTATGTTGATTATCTACTAGGAAATCAAATCTCTAATATGCAAGGACAAACTCCATATGAAAGCAATGGAATTGGATGCAGTTTTACTCCTACCGAGTCTTTTTTCAGAATGGATGGCCATCTTGCAGAGACAAATCCATATGTTTGATCTCCATCTCATGAATCTTTGTTAATATGAATTCATTTGTTCATTTATACGACGCTATGTCATTTTTTTCAACCCTGACTAGGAGTGTGTAGACTGTAGAGTACCGGATTTTTTTTTTGAAAACCATAGACTTGGGCTTTGCCGCTTTGGTTTCGGAAACCAATATATTTGGCCTAGGTTCGTTTTTGTGTAGTACACTAATGGGTTTGGTTTTTTCAGATAATATACTAATATGTCGTTTTGCTACGAGTATATTCAGTAAATAATTTAAGTTTCACTTTTTCAGTCGTTCATTTATCAGGTTGTTGTTGGCTATAACAAATCAATGATAACTAGTGTTTGTGGTTTTCATTTATGAGATTATATGTTGTTTTTAGATTTCACCTATTTATATTTCGTAGATATAAGCATTCTTAAAAAAAATGTGTGTAGTTGGACTTATTTTTTTTTTGTTTGTTTGGCTGAAATGGTCAATGCCATAGCCTCAAGAACGGGAAAAAACCAAATCGATCTGGAAAACCCGGAGCTGAACATGATTCAATTGGTTTAGGTTTTATTCAAACTTACTTGACACAACCCAACCCGTGCACACCCTTACCTCTCCTAAAGCTGATATTGGCGCATAAGATTCTATCAATTTAAATACGTATACAGAATATTTATGTGATGATTTTTACATGTAGGCAAGACTTTCAAGGAAGCAACATGATGAAATGCCTGGGAGCAGTTACAAAAAAACACAAAGCATTTGCTATCTGGTCGCTCAGAATCAAGCTCCCTCAACTTCATATTGTCACACAGTAAAATCTATTTATCTGTTACGTTATCCACTGATTTTAAGTATCCTATTTAGCTATTTCATTATCCTTAACAGCAAGTACCAAATGAAGCTGTTCAATACCAACCAAAGATGTCAGCATTAACCTCAGAAATCCCAACCAAATCACACAAGACATATTTGAGAAGGAAGGCCTCTGAATCAGATCGTGTAAGCCTAAATTCCCAACAGCAGACTATTATATTGTGCTCACTTAGTGTTGTACTAATTAGTTTTTTATCTTATCATTATACCATTTTTAAGGACAATTGCAAAGTTTATTTTCCCTTTAAAAAGCAAGTATTATACACAATTGCATTCAATTTATTTAATTTGTTTTCTTTTGTTATTTCAGCGCCGCAGAACAAGAATTGCAGCAGCAATAGATGCACTGGACAGTTTGCTTCCGCAGGCTAAGGAGGTAATACATGTACAAACACACATTGTGCTGCATGGAGGCAGAAAAATGGACTGCTCGAAATGAGTTTTTTTTATCATTTTTTTAATAATTATATAGTTTCAAATATGATTAGTTATACAGTTGCATAATAACTTTAATAATTTTTATAAAATGATTAAGGGGGTTTGTGCATACGGGTTCCACTTTGGTTTACTTTCAGCCAATTTGACCCATTACTTTTTTGGCCTGATGAGATTAAGCATAAAGGGATCTGACCTAATCATAACTCATAAGTGAATTTTTTTTTTCCTTGATAATTCTATCTCAGCTAGCAATTAGCATAGATTCATTTTAATTCTGTAGACAATCCCATTGTTCAAATAAAGACCAAGGACGATCAATCAAGTCAAGTCAAAGCCAACTCAACTTCCAATTCACTTAATCTATATGGTCGGTTTCTGCAGGGAAATAAAACAAATGTAGTCGATGATTGCATAGACTATATAAAGTATTTGCAGCTTCACATGAGGGTGAGCTTTGTATCCTACTATTTCCTTCACTTGACATCCAACTTAAACCCTGATAGTTGCAAGAAGTCTTATGTGATTTGACATTTAATAATTATTAGTTCATATAAATAAAAAAAGTATCAATTTTCAAAATTTTAGATAAATTTTGCTTTTATCACATAAGTAATTTTATGGCATATATGACACTAATGTGGGGGCTGACATGGCATCAACCAGTGTAACATCAGTAATTTACGGGTAAAAAACGAGTTAAAAAAAGGTTGATTGCTAAAATCGGTAAGTAATTGTAAGTTGATGGCGTTTGATTTAGAATTGGTTGCTATAATTTGGGGAAAGGTGTAAAGTTTGATTCTTTTTTCATGCAGTTTGTGCAACTTTAAAAGCTTCTGCTTTCCTAGAACTTAATTTGCCTTTAAACTTTGAACGCATATATATTGTTTAAGTTTTGAATATTACATTATGTACTGATCTCATAGGAATCCAATGATGCAGGAATTGAGTCAGAACAGATTGGGAGGTGAACCAACTTCTAATTCTTTAATGTACCTTGAGGTATGTCTAACATGTGTATCTATGAAGTCACATAAGTTATTAAAGAAATCATATATAGTAGGATTGACAATCTCAACCCAGTTACTTACAAATGGGTCGATCGGTGATATGTTTTGTTATTAGCGGGTCTAAAAGGTTAAGCGAGAAAATCTAACTAAAAGTGGAACGGGCCAAAGTCGGACAGTTGGTCAAAAGTCTTTCAAATTGTATTAATGCAAATACCTCCTAAACCGCTTACTAGTCTTCTACTCATATATACCACATTTGTTATTTATATAACCTTTTATAGAAACGATAAACAAGCGTTCACAACTATGATCAATTCAGACCAGCCCTATTCATCCCGTAATAAAGATTACCCATCTTGTTTTAATCAGTTACCCGTCTCGCCATTTTGCCACATCTAGTTTTGTAGATAAACTACCATCGAGGGTGATAAGTTAGAAAATGTAACTAGAAAAGCAACAAGCCAAATGGGTCAGTCGGGTCAAAAGTTATCCGAACTATGTTTAATGGATAAAACCTCCAAAGTCGCTTTTACAAACTTCCAAATCATATCTAAGTATTTAGCACATTATTTATTTCTAAACAAGTTAAAATGTTTGGACAAAATGCTTGCAGGTTGGCCTGGCCTGGCCTGATTTGACCTGTAATAAAATAGTTAAACACCCATTTTGGCCAAACCAGTTACCTGACCCGCGATTTTAATACAATCAACTCAGCATAAAAATTCTCAATTAAATTAATGATCTACAGGGATATGGTCATTACCTTGTTCACGAAAACACAGCTGATGGACCTTTGCAAGACATGTTGGTAAAATTGTTCGATGAGAACCCATCAGAAGCAAGCAAGTTTCTAGAAAGTCGAGATCTGTTCATGATGCCTATGTCTCCTAATTGAGAATCTGGTAAACAACCCGAGACACCTAAATAGCAAATGCTTAATGAGGTTTAACATGCTTATTACTTTATGCGCGTATATGTTAGATTTTATCACAAATCTGTTTGCTTAGAGAGAGTCATGATTATAAAGCTGGAAAATACAACATTTTGGTTGAGTGGAAGCCTTTGCGTGCAAATAGTAAAATGGTTTTTTCGTACTTTGTACTAGAGATGGCAGTTTCAACCCTTCAATGGGTTGATTCTGGTTATGTACTTTTGTTTAATCTCTAACATAAAGTAGAATAAAAAAAGTTGCTTAATATGAACCTGGTCAACTGTGTCGATGGTTTGTGGGAGCTCATAGTCACCTAGTAATTTTATTAAAGAAAAACTGTATTTATTTTCAATTTTCAAGTAATATAATCTTTATATTCATATCTGAAACACGAATCATTATTTTTAAATATATCTTTGGGACAAAAAACGTTCTAGGTCAACCTGGCTCAATCATAGAAAATTATTAGGTTAGAATTTAGGGATAGCAGGTCATGTTGGGTTTGGATTGGTATCACTATTCGAAGGTCAAACAAGACCCATATGTTTAATCATATTATAATCTCAGTAGTAACCGAAACCTAGCTGCATCTGTATAATCTAGACACAACCCACGTAACAGGTTAATAGGCTGAACCTATAATATGTTATTATGGGTCGACTGGTTTATCGCGAACCCAATTTGGATTTAAACCGCTTACTAGACATGTTAAGAGTGTTAGTAAAGTGTACTTACATGTACCCATTTTGGCTCAACCCTACCTTGTTTATTTCTACGGTCGGGTTTATGTTGTATTAGGAACTATCACTGTAGGATATGATAAATTATGTTGTAAACACGGACACGGGATTTGGTTTGACTTGACTGAGTTGGGTCAAACTAGATGCCCCGATAAACTCGATATTCGTTTGCACTTTTAAGTCGAACAAGTGGAATAAAGATATTGTAGTAGCAAGGTTAGAAAAATAGATGGCCACAAAAAACAAAAAAAGAGGACAAAAGAAAAGTGCCAAGAAAGACCCTTTTGTTTGTACCCATATCAACAGCATTTGGCCTCTATCAACAAAGGGTCGACAATCTTTGAGGCATTTATTCCCTTTTTAGTATTGCCCCCAACCCTCTTCAACCTTTTATACTTTCCTACTTTAAAGGTGGTAAATGGTAATTATGGCCGATTAACGGGTCAAATGAGTTGGTTAATATAATATAGGACCATGTATAAGATTAATTTTATAAATTTTCATGGTATGGGTCTCGTGTTAGGTAATACATGGTCTGATTTCTAGTAATGCCGCAAAATACATACCTGTTTACCCAAATTATATTTGTAAAACATCTATGTGTATTTTGTTTGTCCTTAGGTAATAAGGTATTCTACTAATCCAGACTTAGTTTTATTATGTTTGTCCTTATATCTAAATTACTCAAACCAAATGCTTTGTTGCCAACCTGAAACTCCCGCACTACTATTGAATAGTTTAATCGGAAAATATCAGAGTTACAGTGCGAAAAACAAATCTCTCAAAACTTTTCATCTTTTATCTTTGTTAAAGATGTACATTATATATTTTATAACATTTTACATAACCATTTGTTCAATTTATCTTGCCAGAGAATTGATCCTCACTAACCCTTCTAAGCAGATACATCACCTGAAAGTACATGCATAACATATATTAGTTTTCGCCAGGTAAATGTACATTAACAACTTTGTATATCACATATTTTCACTCCACATTTTAGTGACTTTGCCACCCTATATCAAAGTGACTTACAATCACACCATGTTCATGTGATTTGTTCATCTAATTTACTGTCACCCCACATCTATGTGACTTGAAACTACACCACGTCCATGTGATTCCTCACATAAGATTCATTCTCATGCCACGTCTGGTTGAATTAGAGTCACATGTCATTCATAAAAGTATATAACAATCACATGATATCACATAAGGTTCCTTAACATCCCTCCTAACGAATCCTTTGTACTAGATTATGCAAACCTATCATAATTTATACGTCATATTTTAGGGTTTTAACCATGTTTCCTTTTAGGTACGTAACCATAATCCAAGGTTTCTATCCTATACACCCTTAGGCACTCAATCTATACCCTTTCTGGGTTTTTTGGTTTATTAATTTGTTTTTTATCCTAGGTGTTGTGGGTGCAATCTACTGCAATCTGCCTAGATCCTATCATATTCTAATGGAGAACCTTTATTTAACTATCCACAAGTCTTTTGTTAGGTAGACAACCCGATGAAACAAAACTAACTTGGGCTGGTTTCAACACTTACCGAAGCATAAGCTTTTAGTTATAGCCTTTTTTGTATAGAGTTACAGTCCATGAGGTTCAAAGGTTAAAGGTTACGATTTGTAACCTTTTTGGATGACACATGGCACATTTCTAGTGATTTTTCTAACCACCTTAGTGTTACATACCGTAATGTTAAGAGGTTATGATTTGTAACCTTGGTCCGCATCTTGCTTCCACGAGTCAGAATCAATATCTTTCCTTTTCCGCGCTAGATGATAAGTAAGATCGAGGGCAAGTCCTCAACCCTTCAATCTTCTAGCTTCCAGAGCTCCACGATTAATAAGATGAAAACCCTTTTCAGTCGATCTACAAGCATATGATCTAATGGTGGAGTTGTTTCATGCGATCAATCAACGACGAAACCTTCTTAAAAAATGCTTAAAGAGAGGTTGGATATGAGTCATGACCAAGTGATCTCTCATTTGCCTAGGAATTTGGAAATCATTTCGGATAATAAAATCAAGACCAAATATATCTGTTATAAAGATATGTTAAAATAATAATTTACGGTTCAATGTTTTTGAAGGATTGAAATAATTGAAAATTTTGGACTTTTTGTTATAAACATTTCTCTTTTATTCAAACCGGAGGTGATAATTATTATAAAAGTTTATAGGTGACGACTACGAAGTTAAAGATTTCTAGATTCATAAGATTTGTCGGTTCACTAATATTGTTTTGTTTGCTATTTTTGTGGTGGTTATGAATTTTAAGAATAATTCTTTTTGTGATTTAAATAAAGCTTCTATGGTCTATTTTTTAATCTTTACCGATGACCATGTTTGTATTTTAAATTTCAATTTATATGAAAACATTAGCTAGAAAAAAACAAGTAAATAACTATATGGTAAACAATTAACAAAAAGAACAAGCATTAACTCTTACGATTTAACATATCTAGAAAATAACATATTCGTAAACGCAAAACTAAATATTTAGGGTTTAAAACTTAACAAATAAAATTGAAGTATCAAAGCAACTCGTGTAACATATGGTCCACATAAGAATAAAGGTTGATTCTGGTGCGGAGCCTTGAAGATAGAATCATAGTGAAGAATATGACAGAGGCAATGCTAGGATTGGGAATTCGGATTGATTCTGATTCTTGATGCATGAGTCTTGATGAATTGAAGAATCACAACACTCAAACCAAAAATTCGTAATGGAATTTCAAATTTTCGATTATTATTTGATCGGATAGTAAATAGTGAAGAAGAAGAACAAATGAATCATACGATAACAGTAAACTAGTGATCTACCTAACTTAATAGCCTTCACCGGATGTTTCGCATTGTAGGGCAACACTGTAGTATTGGGATTCAATTGCCGATTGATCTCCTCCACCCTCCAGGCTTCATTAGCTGCCTTCCACAGTTATCAGTTGGTGCAGTGGTTTCCTTATTCTTGAATTATGGTCAGATGTGTTTCCCTATCTCTAGGCTCCACCCCACTCTTCCATATCTATTAGTTTAGTAGTTTTAGTAAACCCGTGTATTACATGAGTTGAATAACAAAATATTGAATAAAATAAAAATTTATCAATTATAAATCAATATTCTAAAATAAGACATGATTGAAATATTTTCTTGTAATAAATAAAACAAAATTTTATTTCAACACAAAACGTTTTAAAAGTTGTCATACTTAAAAACCTTCTTATTGTAACTCTCAATTTTAATTGTTTTTTGTTTATAAAAATTTTTACTTTTTAAAAACACCAATTATAAATTATTTTATATTTTAAAAAAGTTTAATATTCTAAAAAAATTTCTAGTTTTATGAAAAAATATTTCCTTAGAAATAACATTAGTAAAAAGATTTCTTTCATAATTTATTAAAAACTAATTTAATTTAAAAAAGTTAAATAATATTATTAGTAATTAATGTGATTATTAAATAGGAGAGAGAAACTAAAAAAAGCGAGGATGAATATGATGTTGACATGTGTTCCTTCTAGATATCCTTTTATTAGAGTAGAGAGATTATCCATAACAAAATAGAATAGACCCAATACGAATAAGTAAAAATATATATAATGGCGCCTCGATGTTTTAGAGGTAAAGCACTAGCTTTTTTTTACAAAGCTATTGGGCAGCTTTGAATTTGGCATTTCATGTGTTCGAGTAAACTTGTCTTAAGAATTAGATATTGAAATTATATTTATTCTAATTAAATTGGTTAAAACATGTCAAAATCATAACTTTTTACATAACCGACCAACTATATATAATGGGTCGAATCAGGTACGACCAACTTCTTAATTGTTTAACATTTGATCTGTCCTCTTGTTCATTTAGTTATCGGGTTGATTCGGTCTAATATCATTTAATTCTGGTTTAGATGATGAACACCTCTAATATTAATTATACAATATAACATCTATTATATAATCTATTATATTTTAGATGTGTTGAATGGAATCATGAATTTTAGGTCATATAAAACAATGATTAGGAGATGATTAAACATTTGAGTCAATCACTAGCACTAAAAGATATTCCATTGCATTAGTGGGCCACTTGATTTCAAATTTGTAGTGGGAATTTTGTATGAAAAATTCATCATGATAAATGGGGCTACCTATCATTTAAAAAAAGCAAAAATATTTTACAAAATTATCTTCATCTAAAAAGACAAAATTATTTTATAATTTATCTTTACATATTATCTTACATTAAAAATTGCAACAAGTTATTATATTATCTATAATGCGTGTACTAATTTCATAGATTTGTCACCAAAAATCATAATAAATTGTTATTTTGAACTAAGTTATGAAGTGTTCGTGGTTTGAGATTCATATGCTTATATTATTATATTTGGTGGATAACATTTTGATTATAGTGATCCTGCAATTAGCATGTTGGGTCATATATTATATATTTATCGAAAAACCAAATTAAAATGAGAGATAGAGACAAAAACAACTTTTACAAATATTCCACATAGCATGACAAACTGATATGTTTATAAAAGATTCTATGTAAATTAAATACTAGTTAATATTTTAAAACACGTACAAAAAGATATGTGAGAGTATGAAGTGATATGATCTTTCTTATAATTTTTTGAACGGTTAGATTTTGCCAATAACAAGATGAAAGATAATAGCAGGGATGGTTTAAGGGAAAGTGAAATAAAAAATCATTTTAGACTTTTAGGTTATGGGATAGGTTCAAATGAAAATCAATAAAAATCATGAAAATAAATAACTCAAATCTCCGTTTTTGATTTATTAAGATCAATGACTTATTTTTTTAAACAAACAAACAAACAAACCCAGTATATCCCACTTAAGAGCAGGGTCTGGGGAGGGTAGGTGTAGGCGAGTCTTTCCTCTATCTTGTTAGGTAGAGAGACCGCTTCCAAAGAGACCCCCGACTCGATAGCAAAAGCCAACGATAGCAAGACATCATAAAATAAATCATACAACATATAGCATACAGCATACAAAAATATAACAACAAAAGAATTAGAGAAAGAAAAAAACATATATCAGAGGAGCAGGTAGAATCACTGGTAGAGGGCAGATATGGACTACGTACACATTAGGGGTGTAAACGAGCCAAGCCGGCTAGCAAGCTACTCGGGATTGGCTCGAAAAAAGCTCGAATCGAGTTGAGCTTAAACGAGCTCGAGCCCGAGCTCGAGCTCAAATTATTGCTCGTTTAATAAACGAGCTCGAGCTCGAGCTTCAGGATATCGAGCTCGAGCTGGCTCGCGAGCCTAAACGAGCTTTTTGTATATATGTATTTTTTACTTACATATTAAATATATATAAATACATATTTACATAAATTATATTATTAAATATATTATTGTGATAAAAAATAGTTAAATAATATATATTGTGTTATATATAAAAAGTATGCTTATAAATAATTATAAAAGTAATTATAAAAAATATAAATTTAATAATTTAACAATAAACTAGCCGAGCTCGAGCCGAGCTCGAGCTTAAAAATTTTCTAACGAGTCTAGCTCGAGCTTTATAAATAAAACTATAAACGAGCCGAGCTCGAGCTCGAGCTTCCTAAAACCAAAACGAGCCGAGCTCGAGCCTTAGCGAGCTCGGGCTCGGCTCGGCTCGTTTACACCCCTAGTACACATCAGGCCCCGCAAAAAGATTTCAAATACCCTACCTGCCTATAGGTCCCACTAAAAGTTCTTAATTTTAATTCTACGCCTCCACTCACTCCTATCCTCGATCATGTGCTCAGAGAGGTACAAATGTATCATATCTCGCCTAATTACCTCATCCCAAGTCAATCTAGGTCTTCCTCTACTCCTCCTACCCTCTAAGATGATGTTCTCTACTGCTCTAACTGGTGTCGTCATTGGTCTCCTCTTGACATGCCCAAACCGTCTTAATCTTCCCTCTCGTATTTTATCTGCGATACAAGCCACTTGTAGCTTATGTCGAAACACTTCGTTTCTTATCCGATCCAGTCTTGTGTGACCACACATCCACCTCAGCATTCGCATTTCCGCTACCTCTATTTGTTTCTCGTGCGATTTCTTTATGGCCCAGCAGTCTGTTCCATATAACATAGCTGGGCGTATGACCGGCTTGTCGCGTGCACTAGTCAAAGATAGTATTTGTATAGTTCCTTAGTACCAAAACTATGTAGCAAATGGTAAGAAGGGTGTCGAATCACAAGGAGTATGTGGTTTGTGTTTAGATTTGAATTGAGCTAACAAGTTAATTATGAAGCTTGCTATTTTGTTTATAAAAGATTTTATATGTTTACTTAAAATGGTGTTGAGATTTTGTTCAACACAAGGGAATGAACAAAACAAAAATGGTTACTTAAAAATGATTAACAGAACTTGAGAACTTAGAACAATGGTTGACAATACTAAGTTTAATAATAAGGTTCACCCCCGGTTGATATCATAAAATTATGGTGCTACTAATCCAACTAATTTGCATCAAAGATGTGAGTCATGCTAACGAGTTCATCATTACAAGGCTTAGGTGTCAAGAATTGTCAACGTTAATTACGGACAATAATACACTTCATTACACATGAACATTCAAACTCTACATCTACATAGCACACATGACCAACTCCATTTCTCAAAGACAAATTTCATACTCATTCATGCAATTTGGGAATTCAAGTTAAGATCAAAATACTAACATACATGTTTCAAGCAATCAAATACAAAACACCAAGATGCAATCTAGTTTTCAAGTTAACAAACCATAGTCTTACAATATTCAAACCGGGGGAAAACCCAAAGAAGTTTAGCCTCTCATAGTTTTATGCACAAGAACAAGATTCAAAAGATAATTCATAACAACCAAATACATAACAAGGATCAAATTACCACAATATTCTGTTCTTCAACACAACCAAGAGTATCAACCAAAAGCTTGACCAAAGAAAATCTTGAATCTCAAATACCCCAAATGTGTTTTTTTTTCAAGAGAGTGATCCCCATGTTCATATGAATCAACTCTTTTAAATCAAAGATCACAGCTCAAAAGTTGCAGACAATATCCAGAATTTCATCACATCTCCATATATTTCTCAAAAGCCATCCACTTGTGAATTAAATATGAAAATCCACTTTCCAGGAATCACCCCTACCGTAACTTACGGTAGCCACCGTAAGTTACGGTAGGCTCAAGGGTGCTACGGTGGAAACTCTCTGCCATACGGTGGAAAAATGAAGTTTTGGGGTCCATCGTAATTTACGGTGGCCACCGTAAATTACGGTGGAGCCCTGAATATTCTTTGTCTTCTTTTCTTCTTTCCACGTACGTCCGTTCCGTTCCGTCATGGTCCGTCAAACGCTACGTTTTTTCCGTATTAAGCGCCATATTGTGCCTGAAACAAAAGCAACTGCAGTTATCTAATTCAAGATAATTACATGATTAAAATAGAGAATGTTACGCGTTTAATCACCATAAAGGGTTGTTCTTTGAACCACCCGTCACATCCCCACACTTAACCGTTGCTTGTCCCAAGCAACATACCAAATCATCTTCAAACAGCGATCTATGTAAATCAAGCATAAACATGTAAAACTTTTATTAACCCTTTCGTAATACCCAACATGATACACCCCTCGCTATGTCTCTCCTCTCGGTGACAAGTAAGCTTTAGCATCTATGAGCTAAACACACAAAAGGCAAATAAGTGGTTGCACAACTATAAACTTGTACTTAAATCGACCGTTCTCTTAACGATTGCCAAACATGAATGCATATCAAAGGGACTTCAAGGTTGTAACTTGGCTAGGTGTATGGGTAGGAAATGGAATATATATGAGGAAGCGAAGACTTAACCTGGTCTTTCATTACATAATAACATAAACAACTAAATACCAAACCTAATACTATGAACAAAGTACTCAACTTCAATTTCTTTTTTTTTTTTTTTTTTTTTTTCGTAATTTTCTCTTGCTTTTTCTTCGTTTTTTTTTTCTCTTTTTTTTTTATATATTTTTTTTATAACAATAAAACAAGCACAAAATCTTCATGCAAACATCTAACACAGTATTGAAGATAAATACAATTACTAATCAACTAATAACACTATAAGACCAGGTCAAGGTAGGTAAATTTTTAAGGTAACTAGCTAAGGGGTAACAAATGATAGGCTTTTAGGCACAAAATTGGATAACTAAATGTCCAAACCCCCGCCCCTCTCGCAACAAAGCTCATATATATAATTTATGAGGTCCAACCTCCCAAATCCCACACTCGCACACATCCAAGACGAGGTTACCTAAATGCCCTTATTCCTTACACATTCACATCCAACTTAAAGTCTCAGATCGTATTCAAGCACAAGTTCTAATGCACCCCCACCTATTGCCACTCTCACAAGGAACTGTGTTATTTATCTACAAGTGTGGCTTCAACTCTCACCAAGAATAAAAATGATTAAAGGTTGCCGATGCATCATTTGGATTTAATCCAAGGTGTTCAAATTATCACAATGTTTTGCTTGAATTTTTTAAAAAAATTTCAAAATTTTCTCCCCATCCCCACACTTGAGGTACATTGACCCCAATGTACGGTTTTAAGGAGATTTGATCGCTTCAACGAACCAAACGTTCATAACTCAAACCATGGATTTGATAAATTTTTTTTTTTTTTTTTTTTTTAGAAGAAATACACCACCAACTCTCGCATAGCCCAAAACAAAAGAAAATCACTTAACTCCACCCATCCACCCATCCGTAAACATGACGAACTAACAAATATTCACAAAATGTAAAAGAAAGAACACAACCTGACTAATAATAGCGGGGCTGAGGAGGCCCGAAGATAGAAGACATCATGTCGTTCCACTCTCCGAAAGCAAACGCGCCGCTACCACTTCCCTCTGATTGTGCTGCTCCCTGTTGTTGACGAGGATCTACCCATTGCGAATGATGGAACGGCGGGGTCGGATACGATACACTACCATCGTAAGGTGGTAGAGACGCATAATCCACCGGAGGTGGATCCACAACCACAGGCCGCCCTGCATGCCAGTCTGCATGCATCCTTCTTGCTTGATCATCTTCATACCGATGATTCACCTCCACCTCATGAGAATAAGCATGTGCACGATTCCATGCTTCCTGTCGGTCAAAATTATGCTTTAAGGCTCGTTCCATACTAGCACTCATCATTGTGTGCTGATCAAACAATGTTCGTTCAGAACCCGACCATGAATCAAAAATGGGTGCCGGAGGACGTTGGTTCTCGATAACTTCCTGCATGGTACCATCGTATGCCCAGTTTGGTGCGTACGATCGTTCCGTATAATCATAAAAAGCACCACCATGTCCCCCACCTGGACCCCTTTGACCCTCATGCACATCCTCCTCATGAGGCTCATCCGCATAATCCTCGTCCCCACTCGGGACTTCATCTCCACTTTCGGGCTCATCCTCTTCTCCCGGAAACAGTTCCCTCGCATCATCCTTCAACACTCTCCATCTCTGACCCTCCGATTTCAACTTGTGATATCTTTCTGATTGAGTGTAGGTCCATCCAGTACCCATCTTCCGAATCTCCAAAGGTTTATGTCTTTTAAATGAACCTTTGTCATCCTCTGTGATTGCCCTGAACTGCTTCAACAGTCCCGTGATAATTCGGCAGTATGGGATGATGTTCCTCCCCACTTTGTTACGGCATATCCAAAGGTGGTTCATGATTAAATACCGTATTGGAAATCGGGGTGACCAGTTGAGCAATGAGTAGAGAACTGGTACCTCTGAATACCTAACCTGTTCCTTGTCTCCTCTTCGAGGAATGACATTCAAAATACAAATGGTCAGCAGCAATTTGGCTTCAATCTTCAGATTCCTCCGGTACAAAACACCACTAAAAGTACCGGGCAAGAATATCGCTGCCAACATGTCATTCCACCTTGGATGTTTCTCTGGTCTCAGCAACAAATCATCAAGGCTTGGAATCATGTAGTCACGGGCAGGTAAACTGTCATATTTGGCTAATCTTCTCAATGATTCGAATGACATCTCCACCTTTATCCCATTCACCTCACCCGTTAGCTTCATCTGTGATGGCCGATCATATCTGTTACATTTCAACGTCGCCATCCACTCTTGAATCTCAGTCATAAACAGGTTCTTGTTGTCCCTGTCATAACAGCTGAGTGCTGCCTCCCATCCCAAAGCACGAAACCGGGCAAATACATTGAACGGCCCAAACTCAACTTCTCTGACCTCTCGTTCACAGATGAACGCAGCAGCTTTATTTTTTAGTCTGTTCATTCGATCATGAAACAGAACTGGTTGCCACCTCTCTGGTTGATCCTCGAGAGGACCCGATTCCCACTTTGGTTTGTTGCCTTGATCCAAGTCCATCATTTCCTCCTCCTCACTTTCACTTTCATTAACCCCACCCAAGTATTGTCTCTTCCTAGGTTGCTCCGGTTCCTTACCTTTGGAAGAGGAAGAACTTGCTCCGGCTCTATCTTTGGTTCTTACCATCTTTCTGCACATACAAAACAAACAACACACTAAACATAATAAGTACAATCCTTCCTCCACAGTATCCCCACACTTGCTTGTTACTATGGTTGTAGATGTTAGTAATAATGAATGTGCATATTTGATTCTAATGAAAATTGGGCATGATGCCTCTACAATGTAAAGGTTCCCCAAAGTTAAGATTTCCCAAGTTCACAAGTTTTTCATCAAACTTACATCTACCATAACAAGCAATTGATCATTCCATCATAAATAAAACAAAATAGTCCATAAGAATGAGTAAACAACCATGTCATCCAACCATAAACCAAAACAAGTGAATATGTATGAACCAATGAAAAGAACAAAGCATAGCCTCAATCTTCACAATGCACCATCAAAAACAATGAAACAAAGTCACATACCTTCAATTGATGATGTTAGATGTCAAGAAAAAACAAAGCTTGAAAACCCCCAAAAATTCCGAAACTAGGGCTTGAGATTCGACCCAGAAAACTTCGTTTTTTCACAGTTTGCTTCTCAAAATCAGAATCCACACGAAATTTTAGTCGAGATAGAACCAAGAATCACGTAATTTCGTTAACGATTGAAGAAGATATGGAAGATTAAAGGTTGAAGGGCTATGGAGGTTATGGAGAATAAGAAGGAAGAAGAAAATGGTGAATGAGAGAAAGAGAGAGAGAGAGCCCGTAGGTTTGAAGAATAAAATATTTTTTTTTTTTTTTTTTTTAGAAACTGCTTATCGGCCGCCCTACCCAGGTCCACCGTAATTTACGGTGGACACCGTAAATTACGGTGGTGTCCTGGCCTCGAATCCCACCGTATGACAGTAGGGTTCTGTCGTAACAAAACAACCAAGGTACCGTAATTTACGGTACCTACCGTAAATTACGGTAACCTTGGTTTTAAAAATTAAATTTTTTTTTTTTTTTTTTTTTAAACTAATTTTTGGAAAAATTGTTAGGAAAAATTGTTATTAAACCTGGTAAGACATGAAAGATCGATTGAGATAGAAATTACCTACCCCCTCAAAAATCACATGTTGTCCTCAACATGATCTAAAACCATTCGTTACCAAAACAATATGTACAAGTTACCTCTCGTGGGTTGCCTCCCACGCAGCGCTAAGTTTACCTGTCGTTAGCCGGACTTTGTGGTGCTGTGGTCACATCGTTACCTCATCAAGAGTACTCAACAACAAGCACTCGGATTGTTTGTCCGCCCCATTTAT
This sequence comes from Flaveria linearis, assembly GCA_024085815.1. Classification (NCBI taxonomy): domain Eukaryota; kingdom Viridiplantae; phylum Streptophyta; class Magnoliopsida; order Asterales; family Asteraceae; genus Flaveria; species Flaveria linearis. The sequence goes on from CM044007.1 coordinate 83,855,295, forward strand.
GTCATTTGGTTCCAAATATGGTTTGAGGCGGTGTCCATTCACCGTTTGCCGTAAATGGTCATCAAAGTCTTCAATCTCCACGTCTCCAAAGTTGCCCACCCGGATGATCAAATATGGACCAGTCCATTTGCTTTTTAACTTCCCGGGAAATAGCTTTAGGCGTGAGTTGTACAACCATACCTTTTGTCCGGGCTTGAACTCTTTCAAACGAAGCTTGGCATCATGAACCCGCTTCATCTTGTCCTTGTATGCAGATGCGGTTTCATAAGCTTCGTCCCTTATCTCTTCTAACTCGTTCAGCGCCAGTTGTCTTTGTTTACCTGCGCACTCATAATTCATATTAACATTTTTAATTGCCCACAAGGCACGATGAGTTAATTCTACAGGTAAATGACAACCCTTTCCATAGACCAACCGGTAGGGAGTGGTTCCAATAGGCGTCTTGTAAGCGGTACGATACGCCCATAAAGCATCATCTAGTTTAGTTGACCAATCCTTGCGATCGGGTCGTACCGTTTTTTGCAAAATTTCTTTAATTTGCCTATTAGAAACCTCTACTTGTCCACTTGTTTGTGGATGGTATGGTGTTGCAATTCTATGGTCAACACCATAACGTTTTAGAAGTTTGCCAAAGTTGAAGTTTTTGAAATGCGATCCCCCATCGCTTATTATCACGCGAGGGATACCAAATCTTGAAAAAATATTGGTTTGGACAAACTTGCATACCACCTTATGGTCATTGGTCTTGGTGGCGATAGCTTCTATCCATTTAGAGACATAATCGACCGCCACCAAGATATAGAGATTACCAAAAGAGTTTGGAAAAGGGCCCATGAAGTCAATGCCCCAAACATCAAAGATTTCCACCACCAAAATTGGTTGCATAGGCATTTCATCTCTTCTTGTCAGACTCCCCATTTGTTGGCATCTTATGCAATTCTTGGCAAATTCATGGGAGTCTTTGAAGATGGTAGGCCAGTAAAAACCACAAGAAAGGACTTTGTGACCCGTCTTTTGTCCACTGAAATGTCCTCCGCATGCCGATTCGTGAAGCATGCTCAACACACATGGGATCTCCTCATCCGGTAGACATCTTCGGATGATTTGGTCGGCTCCAACTTTGAAAAGGTCCGGTTCATCCCAAATGTAATGTTTTGCTTGAGCCTTGAAGTGTTGTTTCTTTCTTCTACTCCATCCTTCTGGCAATGTACCTGTAGCCAAATAGTTTGCAAAATGGGCGTACCAGGGGTTATTGGTGGTGATAGACATGATGTGTTCATCCGGGAATTGTTCATTTATCTCTGGTGTGGTATCTTCTTCCACCGGTTGAATTCTTGACAAGTGATCTGCGACTACATTTTCACTCCCTTTCTTGTCTCGGATCTCAAGATTGAATTCTTGCAATAACAAAATCCAACGAATCAACCTTGGTTTCGCGTCCTTTTTCTCCATGAGGTACCTAACAGCAGAATGGTCAGAATAGACAATAACCTTGCTACCCCATATATAGGACCGAAATTTACCTAAAGCATATACCACCGCAAGTAATTCCTTCTCAGTTGTTGTATAATTCAATTGGGCATCTGAGAGAGTTTTACTTGCATAGTATATGGCAACGGGTTTCTTATCAACCCGTTGACCCAAGACAGCACCAATAGCATAGTCACTTGCATCACACATTATTTCAAAAGGCAATTTCCAATTAGGTGATTGCAAGATCGGAGCTTCAATTAATTTTTGCTTCAAAATGTTAAAGGCTTTTACACATTCTTCATTAAACTCAAATGGGGCATCTTTTAACAATAGATTACACAATGGTTTGGTTATGACACTAAATCCCTTTATGAATCTTCTATAAAAACCGGCATGCCCCAAGAATGATCTAATGCCCTTAACATTTGTGGGGTGAGGTAAAGTGGAAATAACCTTTACTTTGGCATGATCTACTTCTATCCCACGGCTAGACACAACGTGACCCAATACTATCCCCTCTTGAACCATGAAATGGCTCTTTTCCCAACTAAGGACCAAATTGGTTTCAACACATCTTTTTAAAACTTTTTCTAATTGAAGCAAACATGATTCAAATGATGTGCCAAAAATTGAGAAATCATCCATGAAGATTTCTAATGACTCCCCCACCATATCTGAAAAGATACTCATCATACACCTTTGAAAGGTGGCAGGGGCATTACATAACCCAAAGGGCATTCGCCTAAATGCAAACGTGCCATAAGGGCAAGTAAATGTAGTCTTTTCTTGATCTTCAGGATGAATAGCTATTTGGTTATAACCTGAATAACCATCTAGAAAGCAATAAAATTTCTGACCTGATAATTTCTCAACAATTTGATCAATAAATGGTAAGGGGAAATGATCTTTTGAGGTAGCAGCATTCAATTTCCTGTAATCAATACAAATTCTCCACCCGGTTACTGGCCGGGTAGCTACCTCGTTACCTGAGTCATCTTTAACAATTTGGATGCCCGCCTTTTTTGGTACAGTTTGTGTAGGACTCACCCAAGTACTGTCAGAGATTGCAAAGATGATACCTGCATCTAGCCATTTCAATACCTCCTTCTTGACTACCTCTCTCATGTTCGGGTTCAACCTTCGTTGGGCATCATGTGATGGTTTGACTTCCGGATCCGTGATGATTTTGTGCATAACAATTGAGGGGCTAATTCCTTTTAGATCCGCAATAGTCCATCCAATCGCCTCCTTGTTAGCAATCAACACCTCCATCAACGCACCTTCCTGTTCAATAGATAGATTAGAAGCAATAATAACAGGTAAAGTTTCATTCTTACCAAGGAAAGCATATTTTAAATGCTTTGGTAATTCTTTCAATTCAACTTGTGGTGGTTCTTGCAATGAAGGTTTCAACCCGGTGTCGATTTTCTCAGGTAGTGGCTCCACTTGAACCGACCATGGTGGTCGTTCACTCCTCATGGCAGCACTCATTATCTCCTTTTCTTCTTCCTCTAATTGCTTTTCAGTTTCCACTCTCAACCTGTCAAACATGAAACAATCCTCCATTGTGTTTTCCTCATCAACGACCATGTCGCATAGAGGTGTACACTCATCAATAATGTCGGCTATGTAGCATTCATCATTGATAGGAGGGTTAGTCATACCTGAAAATACATTAAGCCTCAACCTATTGTTACCAAATGTCATGTCAACCGTTCCCGTTTTGCAATTAATTTGAGCATTTGAAGTTGCCAAAAATGGTCGACCTAAGATAACCGTAGGTTGTTTGGTTTGATCTATGGAAACATAATCAAGTACTAAAAAGTCCACCGGATAATAAAAATTCTCAACTTTTACTATCACATCAGTAATTATCCCACGGGGAAGCTTGGGTGTTAAATCGGCTAATACCACGGTGGTCTTAGCTTCTTGAAGCGGACCAAAGTCGTATTGGTCATACAAGCTACCCGGTAAAATACTTACACTAGCACCAAGATCCAAGAGTGCCCTTGTCATTTTGAATTCTCCCACTTGAAGAGGTATAATAGGCGCTCCCGGGTCTTGTAGCTTAGGTGGAAGGGCACCCGAAAGAATAGAACTCACATTTTCAGTCAAATCAAGCTTTTTAGGGAATTTATGAGCTCTCTTTTGGGTGCATAATTCTTTTAAATACTTAGCATATGAAGGAACTTGTTTGATTGCATCTAAAAGTGGTAAATTAATCTTCACTTGTTTAAAAATTTCCCACATTTCATCTTGTTGTGGACCTCTTTTCTTTACCACTTTTTGTAAGGGTGCCTTAAGAGCTTCGGGAAAAGGGACGGTATTACCCTCCACCACCTTTTCCTTAGCCTTAGGAGTTTGTGTAACCTCAACGGGTTTGGTTTTAGATTTTTCAGAAAAATTTTCATTTGACCCGTTTGGCTACTCTCACCCTCCTCGTCACTTTCATCAGTAACATCTTCCACCACCCCTTCAACAAATTGGGGTGGTGGTGGTTTAACACCATTGTCGACTAACTTACCACTACGCAAAGTAAGTTTATTAATTGACACCTCGCGTGTGCTTTTAGAACTTGAGCCTTGATGTTGTGGATTCACGGTTGTATCACTTGGCAATCTTCCACCGCTTCCCTTAAGTCGGCCCAAATCTTCGGCTAGTTGACCAACTTGCCTTGTGAGAGCTTCATGTGATTTGTCTCTTACTTCATTTGCTCTCTTCATCTCCTTGATGTCATTGTTAGATTCTTTCACCATGTTCATAAGAGCATCTAACTTTGCATTCAACGAGTCATCTCCACCACCTTGGCTTCCCGATGGTCCACCTTGATTATTGTTGTAATTTCTTTGAAAGTTACCATCCCGATTGTAGCCTTGATTACCTCCCTGATTGTAGTTGTTCCGTTGGTAGCCACCTTGATTGAAGTTTCCCCCTTGATTGTTCCCTTGACGGTTTTGATAACCTTGTCCACCTTGGTTGGCCGGTTGGAAGTTTGGGTTCATTTGGTTTGAAGGATTACCATACCTTAGGTTGGGATGGTTCCTCAAACCCGGATGGTAAGTGTTGGAGTTCATGTCAAAAGGCTTCCGGTCTCCATAAACTTGATTCACCTCTTCGGTTCCTTGAGCCATGTTTACTTGACAACTATCGGCTCTATGACCAATGTCCCCACATTCTTCACAAACCGCGAATTGAACCGCATTTACATCCTTCTTCTTCATGCGAGCTAACTCTCTTTCCAACGCAGCTATTCGATCCTTTGCACTTGAGTCAATGTCGGCGGTGGATTTTGGAATAGGGTGCTTTGCTTTCCTATCCGCGGATTCTTCGGCTCTTGAGTTCTTACTCATCCTTTCAAGGAACTCCCAATCCTCTTCCTCGGGGTTATTCAACAAGGTTCCATTGCTAGTAGACTTGAGGTACTTCCTTTCTTCTTTTGTCAATCCGTTCACAAAACTCTTCACTAACTCCCAAAGTTCAATTTGGTGATGTGGACACTTTCTTATCAACTCTTTGAAACGAGTAAAAGCTTCATGAAGTGGCTCTCCGGATTGTTGTTGGAATGTCCGGATCTCATCCCTCATTTCATCCGTTTTGGCCATTGAATAATATTCGTCAAGGAAGACTTGTTGCATTTCTCCCCATGTTCGAATGCTATTAGCCGGCAAGGTTAAAAACCATTGCTTTGCCTTGTCCTTCAATGAAAATTGGAACAATCTTAAACGCACCTCATCTTGTGAGAAGTTGTGGCCTCCAATTGTGCCACATATGTCGGAGAATTCAGATATGTGTGTGTAAGGCTCCTCCGTTGACATGCCATGAAAATGAGGTAAGATGTTGATGTAGTTGGGCTTACAATCAAATGAACGCCTTCCCGGAATCGGTGGAACAATAGGAGAGACATTGTCCGATATGATGGGTCGGAACCTACCATTTACACCTTGTGTTCTAGCTCGTTGAGGTTGTTGACGTGGAGGACCATTCACTTCTTGATGCATTGGGTATCTTCTTTGTGGTCCTTGATTAGCTACACCAACAAACTGAGGAATTTGGTTTGGGTTGGCATTCATGTTTGGATTCCTAAATTGGTTTTGTCTATGTTGACGGTTGTAGTTGTAGTTCTCATTCTCCATATACCCATGGTTCCATTCATCATAATTATCACCTTGGTAGCCATAATCACCATCATACCCTCCTTCATTGTAGAACCCCCCATTGCCTTCATTGTCATACTCATAATCATCACTATCACCCGTGTGATAGGTGTGAACACTCACCCGTTCGGGTGATTGGTAAGATGGAACACTAAATGGCTCATCCTCATGAATAGCATTTCTTAGCTCATCTAAGTTTGGTGGGCCAAAATGACCCATGGGGTTTTGGTTCACATGTTCAAAAAGTGGGTTACTATGGCTATGAGCTTGTCTACGGTTTGGGTTGAGGTTACGGTCATTAGTGGGTGGTGGTGGTGGATTTTGTGGAATGTTGTGTTGTGGTAGGGGTCGGTTGTTACTACCTCCCTCCATTTGGTTGGCTCGGTTCCTTCTTGCAAAGCGTTCAATTTCCGGTTCAAACACCAACGGAGAGGTTCTTCCGGATGCTCTAGTATGCATGCACTACCTGTGATCTACACAAATAACACAACCAGCATAACAAGGGAAAAAGAATGATGCAAAAATAACCAAACACTTAAACAGAAAATTACAAACTAGTCAACACAATTCTACACACAAAGCGCACTACTCCCCGGCAATGGCGCCAAAATTTGACCGGCTTGTCGCGTGCACTAGTCAAAGATAGTATTTGTATAGTTCCTTAGTACCAAAACTATGTAGCAAATGGTAAGAAGGGTGTCGAATCACAAGGAGTATGTGGTTTGTGTTTAGATTTGAATTGAGCTAACAAGTTAATTATGAAGCTTGCTATTTTGTTTATAAAAGATTTTATATGTTTACTTAAAATGGTGTTGAGATTTTGTTCAACACAAGGGAATGAACAAAACAAAAATGGTTACTTAAAAATGATTAACAGAACTTGAGAACTTAGAACAATGGTTGACAATACTAAGTTTAATAATAGGTTCACCCCCGGTTGATATCATAAAATTATGGTGCTACTAATCCAACTAATTTGCATCAAAGATGTGAGTCATGCTAACGAGTTCATCATTACAAGGCTTAGGTGTCAAGAATTGTCAACGTTAATTACGGACAATAATACACTTCATTACACATGAACATTCAAACTCTACATCTACATAGCACACATGACCAACTCCATTTCTCAAAGACAAATTTCATACTCATTCATGCAATTTGGGAATTCAAGTTAAGATCAAAATACTAACATACATGTTTCAAGCAATCAAATACAAAACACCAAGATGCAATCTAGTTTTCAAGTTAACAAACCATAGTCTTACAATATTCAAACCGGGGGAAAACCCAAAGAAGTTTAGCCTCTCATAGTTTTATGCACAAGAACAAGATTCAAAAGATAATTCATAACAACCAAATACATAACAAGGATCAAATTACCACAATATTCTGTTCTTCAACACAACCAAGAGTATCAACCAAAAGCTTGACCAAAGAAAATCTTGAATCTCAAATACCCCAAATGTGTTTTTTTTTCAAGAGAGTGATCCCCATGTTCATATGAATCAACTCTTTTAAATCAAAGATCACAGCTCAAAAGTTGCAGACAATATCCAGAATTTCATCACATCTCCATATATTTCTCAAAAGCCATCCACTTGTGAATTAAATATGAAAATCCACTTTCCAGGAATCACCCCTACCGTAACTTACGGTAGCCACCGTAAGTTACGGTAGGCTCAAGGGTGCTACGGTGGAAACTCTCTGCCATACGGTGGAAAAATGAAGTTTTGGGGTCCACCGTAATTTACGGTGGCCACCGTAAATTACGGTGGAGCCCTGAATATTCTTTGTCTTCTTTTCTTCTTTCCACGTACGTCCGTTCCGTTCCGTCATGGTCCGTCAAACGCTACGTTTTCTCCGTATTAAGCGCCATATTGTGCCTGAAACAAAAGCAACTGCAGTTATCTAATTCAAGATAATTACATGATTAAAATAGAGAATGTTACGCGTTTAATCACCATAAAGGGTTGTTCTTTGAACCACCCGTCAGCGTACTGCCACTCGGTATAGCTTTCCCTTTAGTTTTGCTGGAAACCTCTTATCACATAGGATCCCTGATGCTGCTCTCCACTTGCACCATCCTGCTTGAACACGGTGCGCTACATCGCTGTGTATCTCTCCGTCCTCCTGCAGGTACGAGCCCAGGTATTTGAACGTAGACGTTTGTGGGACCGCCATACCCTGAATACTGATTTGAGTGTCCTCTTCGACCTCACCACTAAGTTACAATGCATGTATTCTGTCTTAGAGCGACTTATCCTTAAACCTTTGCGCTCTAGTGCTGCTCTCCACTGTTCTAGCCTGTCGTTCAGCACCATTTTAGATTTCGATATTAAGACAATATCATCCGCAAAGAGCATGCACCACGGAACTGGCTGCCGTATAGACTTATTTTTTAAATAAAAAAAGCTTGTACTCTTGTAGGACCACGTGTACAAATAGTCAAAAAAATATGAGTTATTGATCTTAATATATCAAAGGTGGAGATTTGGTTTATTAGTTTTCATAATTTCTTTTGATTTTTATTTGAACCCAATCCCTTAGGCAATAATCTTTTTGGGTCCTTAATTAAAAAAACTAGGTATGCATGATGTATAGATAGATTTTCGGCTTTAGACATGAAACTTGAAAAAGAGTTCTAAAAATTATTTTGAAAAAACACCCCAAAATTTATAATTTTGTTTAAGATTTTATAACATGAAATTCATAAAAGGACTAAAATTTCATTTAGCTTAAAGCCACCAAGAAAATTGAGCTGGTCCTGGACGATAGGAAATTAAAAATAGCTAAAAGTAAAAACTAAAAATAAGCTTTCGTTTTTTTTGGTTTAAATCTAGTTTAATTGTTGTTAAACTCAACTAACTTTTATATACTTTGTTATTTTACAAAAAGAAAAAAATAGCATAAGATTAATAATTTTATTATCTATAATTCTAATATCGTATTTTTACATGTTAAAGGAAAACATCATTAAAAAAATATATTTGTGTCGCAATTATAACGGTGCATCTAAACTATTTTAACAATACATTTGAAAACATTACAATAATGTGTCTAACATTACAGTATTACGTCTAATCTGCACACATTTTACGTATGAACGAATTGCGGTGATTATAGTGGTGCGTTTAATAATCACTTGTAGGTTTATGGACACGTCTACCTTCACTTGAAGCTACATGCATGTGTTGCAAGCTTCCTGATCCTCCATATGTTTAGCACACATTTTCTACTTAACACACTCTAATAACTAGTTTAATTAGGGCACTGTCGTAATTGGGGAATTAAGACTCACCATCGTTGTAAGTAGTTTAGACGTGTTTTTTTTTTTAACTGAAGTGCATTAACATTTCATACTTTTAAAATAGAGCAATATTATATATATATATATATATATATATATGGCTGCTGGATAGTAGTTATAAAATTTGGGCTGATCTTGGCCATTGATCCCCACGTATTTTTAATCTCAGCCGTGTAAATTGATCGGTTAACATTTGATGCGATGGTTATCGGTGGTTCCCTCCCCACTTTCCTTTATTTTCGGTGGTTGCCTCCCCACTTTCCTACTTAATCGGTGCCTTTGCGATTTCAAATGTGTTGCAGTGCATGTTTAACACATCATTTTTCTTCCCTTCGAGTCTTCTTCTCTTCCTGTTTTCTTCTCATGGCCCTTGAAATTCACGTACTTTTGATCCTGGTCGTATTTATTCGACAATTGAGGGATTCTGTGGCAGTTACCGGCGCTCCTCCGACCTTCCCTCCCCACGTAAGTCGACGGTTGCGATGGTTCTTCCTTCCTTCTTTTTGTCCCTATGTTTGCCTGTAACCTCCGTCGCTGCTTTACATACTGAAATTGATTCGCTATTTTGTAAAACCTAATCTGCCCCTCCAAATCTATTCCTTTCCTGTCGATTGAATGGAAAACAGAAAGATGAGCACACACCATCAACTGAGCAACATCATATTGGTTTTAAAAACACCGATTCGACCTCCTATAACTCTCCCTCATGAATCCTGATTTTTTAAAAACAATGACGGCTTCAAGACCAATTAATTTTTGGGTTTTGATTTGATGCAGTAGACTTTCCAAATTGATTTCCTTAAGTTAATCAGGTTTGGTTTTCAATTTTCTTCAATTACATTTAACAGTTGTAATGGTGTGCATTGTGAGTTTATGAGGCTAATTTTAACTCATGTGAAAAAGGGACTTTGAAACTTTTGGTTCATTCAATAACCGCATGTGCAAAATCAATTAAGTAATAAACTCCCGCTGTCTATTAGTTGGCCACATGCATACCTTTCAGTTGTCTTTAAATTACTAAGTCATAACTAAGAAATACTAACAATTAGAAAAAAGTTAACTAATGTGCATCAGTTAATTATATGTTTATAATATTAGTATCACAAGGATTGCCTTTAAGATGCATTGGATTATTTTGATTTTTGGTGTGGCATTTTATTCTCTATTTTTTCTTTTAATAATGAGTCTTTATTATTACACGCTTCAAAAAGTATAAGGTGTATGATGAGATAATGTCCAAGTGCAACTTTTCAAGGCATGATCAGTGAATATATAGCTATTCTTTATCATTTTGGTAAATTTATTTGATTGTTATTATTAGTTTATATGCATAACATGATTTCTGGTAAATTTATTTGACTCTTATGATTAGTTTATATGCATAACATGGTTTGTGTTTATTTGTTGTTGATATACTACTAGGTGGAGAAAGCCAGGGACAAGGAAGAAACTGACCTGTTGATCAAAAAACTAGATGACCAATTTACATATTTGGAGAGTATTAAATTTGTTAATACTAGCAAATTTGAACCTGATCACATAAGGCTTATGTTCTAAAATAAGATAAAACAACTATAAGTTCTAAATCAACGTGGTTATGATAAGTTTTTTGAAAATTAGATTTATTAACTGGAAGTTAATTAATTTAGTTGTAGGAAAAAGCATATGGTTATGATAAATCACTGAATGAAATGATGTTGGATATGCTTGCTTTGTCAAGCATGATAAAAACACATGATGAATATGCATCAGATGAAAACGAGCGAGGTCTGATAACTTTACATATTAAATTAATATATACGCAACATGCCTCCTAATAATGTAATTGTTTTAGTGGTTATGTATCGTAGAAAGAGAGGTAGAAAAAGATGGATGTTGCTCATCTTGACTAATGATTAAGAAGTTGAGGTCATGACACGTACTAATCAAGCATTTTGTACTTAATGCATTAAAAATTAATGATTTGAAAAAATATGTAATTTTAAAGGTGGAGAGGTGGATATATGTAATTTTATCTTTCAAAGTATCATATAGTGTATTATATGATGATGCCTACTTGGTTAAATTAGAGATTTCAATAAAAAGTTCTAAATTGATCTTAAACCAATACCTTTTTTTGTTTAGAAGTAAAATATAAATAGTAAAAAACCATCGTTAAAGTCAAGATAAAGTTTTCATCTCTTATATCATTCCAGACGAATCATAAAATTCTTATGCGAAATATTTTTATCTTGCTAAACTTATCACACATGGATTGCAAAAATAGGAAATCAGAGAAGCTTAGGACAAAAAATAATTAAATTAGTAGGATAATCTAGCCAACCAATAATCGACTGAGCAAAACATAATAGCTGGTGTTGAAATTGTGTTTCCCGAAGTAATCATAAGACTTATGCATTAAATTATTTATAAGGGTGGTAAGAAATCCATGCATTAAAAAGGATTTTATGCTATTTTATGTATCAAATAGAAAAAATCCATCACTAAAGTTATGAGGAACCCTTCTTCTCCTAGATCGTTGTTGATGATTCATGATATCTTGCGTCCTAATTTCTTTATCATGATAATCACCGCTCCTAATTGAACATATCATATGTCTATCGAAAACTTAGAAAATTATGAAGCATCGGTCAATAAAGATCATGATATTCTACGTCCTAATTTCCTTAGGTCGTTCTTCATTACGTATGTCATTAATCATAACCCTGAGGCATGAAAATATTTGTGGGTGGTGATAAGAAATCCATGGGTTTATTTGGATGTGTGCTTTTCAATCTAATATTATTATAAAAGATTTTTTTATGTGTGCTTAATTGTCTTTATAGTAACACGTTAATAGTGTTATTGTTTATAATTTAAAAAGAGATAGTTATTACATTACGACATGAAACCTCCCGGCCACCGGACGGGTATAAAACTAGTTGTATATTGGAATTAAATACAAAAGTTTTTAATTTTATGATATATTTTATTGGAAAAATAATAAAGTATAAAAGTTTATTCGAGTTTAAGAAAACTAAAGGATTATATTAAAAAAATCAACAACGAGGGTTGATTTCTCTTTTTTATCTTTTAGTTTGTAACTTCTTAACAAACGATTATATTATTATTATTGAACATATATTTCTTCTCTTCTCACAAAGGTAAAAGCATAAGTGTTCATGAACTAATGAAGACGTAATCAGTAAAAAATACTTATTAAAATGATGAGTTAATAAAAACAATAAACAAAGTGATTGTATGTACGGATATATAGTACATACAAAATTCCAAAATTTATCAATTTTTGTTTGACTCTTGTGCCATGCAAAGTCTTGGTCATATTCGTCACCCACAAAACTTGAAAATGGAATTAGATGTTCTACATATGGATCAGATTTTGTTTGAAAAGGTATATATCATGCTATATGGTTGGTAATAACATTTCAAATTTACTTGATTTAAAATAATATCTGAATAAAAAAAAACATAAAATAGTAATCAAATTTTAATATTATTACGTTAATGTTACTAACATTTTCTAGCATCAAAAGCAATTAAGTTTTGATATTATTAATATATATGAACCGTGATTGCTATATAGTGTTTAATTTTCTTCCTTCTCAAGTTAACTTAAGTGGAACTATGATGAAGTGTTATTATTATTTAATGAAATTTTCTTTAAACATACCTTCTATCTTAGGTTAGACTTGAAAAACTCATGATCACCATATAATATCAAGTTTAATATGTCTTGTATTTAGGTTAATTGGTTACTAAACAAAGTTTAACATGGTGTTTTCCTCTCTTTTTAATGGATGCGTCCAACTTTTCTTTTAATTGAATATCTTTACGTACCCTTTTGTAAGATGCCAAATCTGGGTTTATATCTTACAATCGGTAAATCATAAGTATAAAAATAGTTTTCAAATTGTAAAATCATAAACCATAGCAACAAATTAAAATAGACATTTAATCCATAAATTAATTTAAAAATATCTAGTTTTAATGGAAAATTTATAGTTGGCATGCTAGTCTTTTAAGAAGTTGGGTAGCTTTATTATCCAACCAAAGAGGGTCATCATCTCAACCCATAACCTGATATTAATCTATTATATATGCAAAAGTCAACGATAATGTTAAATGAAAACCATAGGAAACTTATTGAGCATTCATATTATAACAAAACATATAATATGATCAAAGTAAAATATCTTAAAGTTTCATAATTGCCAACACCGGGTTGACATATATAATTAATGTGACTTCAAGTTGACATGTATTCATTGTCAATAAAAGGGCCTTCATAAGTTGTCAAACTTTAGGTTTACACATCCTTAAAGTAAGATCATATAGAGATAACCCCACCTCGTTCATAATCACATAAAACATAAACATATAACATTTCAAAACATATAACATCAAATGTGTCTATACCATACGTAAATGTCATGTCGCACATAAAATCACATGTAAAAATCCTTTTCATATTGGTTTTGGAATAAAAAAGGTAAAATCATCATGCATATATGTTAGCCTTAAAACGTTTAAATGATGGCATGTAAAACTCACCTTCTATGTAAACGCTTAAATGCTACTAACGTGGAAACCCTAGCTGGTCATGGGGCCTAAAGCATGTTCGAATGTGCTTGTTTTGTTAGTCAGTCGTTACCAATTGTTATAACCAATCCATAGCATGTATCATCATCACCAACATACGTCCAAATTAAAAACATCACAATCATATCTCATTCATTTTGCATTCGGTTAGATCAAAACAATCGTATATATGATCGGCTCTTTCTCAAGGTCTGCGCAAAACATGAATTAGGTTGAAGACATGCATGCTTTGATGAGTGATCATTAGTTCATTATCTAAACAACAAAACAAATAAAACAAGTCATACCTGTTTTTCACTTTGAGTTATATTAAGTGATTTTTGATTTTTAACATTTGTTCTTTAAACATAGTGGTATATTTTTTTTTCTTTAAACACTTGTCGCATCCTACTGTCTTCCTATCTTTACTATCATTCCTAGGACTTTTCTTATTTTCAGTTTGACCGTCCCTATGTATATGTTGTATACTTGTATATACTAATTTGGACATACATGCACACACATTTTTTTAACCTATGCACATCCCCATCATAATCATAATCAGAATAACAATATATATGTAATGACTAATGAACAATCTTTTTGGTCAACTTTCAAGAGATAAAAGCTTTTGATGGCTCTATACATGATCAATGATAGGCCATGATTCTATTTCCATTTTTGAAGTTACCCTTCATTTCTTGCATGCATGCGTAATTCACTTTCCAAATAAGATAATTAAACTTTACATACATTTCACTTTCCCAATAAAAATAAATAAAATTACATACATAATTATTATTCACATTAACTTACATCACATGTTCAAAATTACAAGCAAAATCATACACTACAAAATCTAGGACTTTAGCCACGAATTATATAATTAATATCAGCACATTATATTTTATGCATACATACATCAACATATACAAATGCACTAACATGATTCTATATGTTTGACTATATGAGTTGACAGAAAGTATATATTCTAATGGCGCTTCCTTCTAAAAGTTTAAATATTCAAGCTGAAAATGAGCGTATAAGCACTAAGGGTCTTTAAAGTAAAACATATATATATTATAATGGCTTACAAATGAAACCAGGATCTATTATAATTAGAGTAACTTTTTGAAAAAATGCCATGAGAAACCTCCATTACATGAAGTTGGAAAGCACAAGACCTCAAAACTAAAAGAAACTAATCTTTATGAGGTTCCTAATAGGACCATTCATCCACTTTGGAGTTGACTATACTGTCCACACAATTGTCATATCTTCTTTCCATTTGAGATTTTGTTTGTACAATTATACATGGCCATTACTAGAGAATAATGAAATTTTGAGGTATAGTGTTGCATAAGAAACTTTAAAGGGACAAGACACATATACATATATACAACTATATATACTCCCCTTACTATTGTGGCGGAAGAGAGGAGAGTATACTGGATGCTCAGGCTGAAGCGAAAAACTATGGGGTAGTGATGTATTTGAGGTTAAACTAGTTATAGACGATCTTGAACGTGAAAAAAATGATTATAACAATAATATGTACTAATAAAAGTATATGACGAAAAGCAGTGGTGACGAATATGCGGCTAAAGCTATGAAGGTTGCAGTTAAAAGAGCTACGATTGCATCAACAAGTGCTACAACTGTGACAGTAGTACGAAGAGACATGAAGTGAGACAGCAAGACATGTAACAATCAATGACAACATATATGATCTTATATGTGTGTGTAATGCATCCCTTGGGTTAAATGACAGAGATGAAAAAAAGAAAATTGTCATACAAGGGAGGTGATAAGGAGGAAGAGCGGTGACAATGATGCATCTTTGTTTTTACTACGGTGATAGACAGTGCCGGCTTAAGCTTTTTGAGGGGTCTAAGCAGATACTAAAATTGAGGCCCTTCTCATAAACTTCTTTTTGTTTTCCATACTTAATTGGGTTTCATAAATTTTAAAAAACAGCAAATCAGAACAAGTAGAAAGCAACTTGACATTTTGTTTTCACATTGACATAAATAAGTAAATCATAATAGCCTAGTTCACACAATCTAATAGTCTAATTCACAAATAAATAACTCACAATAACCCAATTCACAAAAAGCCTAGTTCACACAATCAAATAGTCCAATTCACAAATAAGTATCTCACAACAACTCAATTCACAAAATAAGTAGCCTATTTCACAAATCAGTTAATCACAAATGCAAGAAATATATCAAAGTGTAAAGTTAACTCATGAAGTATCAAGTATATATCAAAGAGCAATGTTAACTCACCAAGTGATGTAACTACGAGGTAGAAGGTACTCAGCAAGCTTTTTTAGACCAGCTTCTGAACCAACATAGAAAGTGGCTGCCATTGCCAAAAGATTAAGTGTTCTTCTGGACCAACATAGAAAGTGGATGACATTGGATAGAAATGAGAAGAGAAAAGAGAAGATAAAAGTATAAGAATCATAAGACTCTGAAGTCATAGAATATAATAAAAAATTTCATTCGAAAATATTTGAATCATATGGTTTATGCAAGTAATTGTTTTGTAACAACTAGTTTTCTAACAATTCATTCCTAGTAGACCAATTTCAGCATCTTAAGAGTAATTCTTAGTGTAATTTTGTTTTTTAGTTTTATATAATTTTAGTTTTAATTATTTTATGTAAATTTTTTATTATATTATATTACATTACATTAGTTAATGTGAAAAATAAGTAAGTGTATTATTGTAAAAGTTAATTTGAATTTAAAAATAAATGTAAACGTAGGTGATAATGTGGAAATGTTGGTGGTTTGAACATGAACTATTGTTAGAATAAAAATTGAGTTTTTTCAAAAATTAATTGAACATCTATAATGACAAGGAGACGACATTTTTTATGGGTGTTTGAACACTCTTATTGTCAGATAATCATTGGCTATTTGCAGTAGTGGTTTCCTAGTGGTATTTTTAACATGAGGTCGTTGGTTTGAGTCTTTCTCTAGTTATGAATTTCCTCCTATAAAAATTAATGATGCGAATCTGATTTGAAAACAAATAGATAATCCCAATTAAAATAACTACTATTCAAAACATCATGTTACAATTTACCGTTCATAAAAAATAACCAAGTAGAAAACTAATTTTTTTGATTTAATAAATTTCTTGTAGTTTTTGGTTTCAACCACTTACCAAGAATAAAATAATATTGCACGTACCAACTAATTTATCAATTTAAATTCATGAAAAAAAGTAGAATTGTCAATTCAAGTTCAACTTTTTCTTCACTATAAATACCACACATATGCAGTATGTGTGCTTCATATTTCTCTTAACTCACTAACTTCGAACAACTCACATCCAACCACCACCTTCCGCCACCGCCGGCCACCGGCCACCACCGTACGCCACCAAGTTGCCGCATAAAACACCAAAAGAATCAATACATCACTTGATCAAGAACAACAATATTATTCGGTACTGTTTTTAGGGTATCAAATATCAATTGTTATCAATCGACATAATTCATCAATGATGATGAAGATGATGATGACAACATACCAACAACCTCAACCATCTTTGTTACAAATACCCACCGGAGGAATCAACTCGCCGGTGCTCCGGTGCCACCCACAGAAGGATAAAGTGGTGGTGGTCATGGGTGCCACTGGCACCGGAAAGTCAAGACTCTCGGTGGACCTCGCCGGACGGTATCCGGCGGAGATCATAAATTCTGATAAAATGCAAGTGTATGAAGGGTTAGACATAGCTACGAATAAGATTTCCGACGAGGAATGTGCTGGAGTCCCCCACCACCTCCTCGGGATCGTGGATCCCGAGGCGGATTTCACGGCGGGGAACTTTGTCACCAACGCCTCGTTGACGATGAAGTCGATAGTCGGAAGAGGGAAGCTTCCGATTATCGTGGGGGGGTCGAATTCGTTCATTGAGGCGTTGGTTGGTGATCGGAACCATGAGTTCCGATCGCGCTATGATGTGTGTTTCTTGTGGGTCGATGTTGAAATGCGCGTGTTACGCGAGTTTGTATCCGATCGCGTGGATCGGATGGTGGCGGCAGGGATGGTGGAAGAGGTTAGGGAAATGTATAACCCTAATGCGGATTACTCCAAAGGGATCCGACGTGCCATAGGAGTGCCCGAGTTCGATGCTTATTTTCGAGCCGAGTATTCGTCTTCATGCGATAATAAGACTCGTAGTAGGTTATTAAAAGACGCGATTATAGAAACAAAAATCAATACTTGTAAACTTGCTTGTCGACAGCTTGAAAAGATTCATCGGTTGAGAAATGATAAAGGCTGGAAAATTCACCGGCTTGACGCCACCCTTGTTTTTCAAAAAAAGGGTAGGGAAGCCGATGAGTCATGGGCGGAGATGGTGCTGAGACCGGGGTCAGTGATTGTAAATCAGTTTTTGTTCAATATTAGTCATCATTCCCCGACCTTTGTCCCGTTGGTGGATGATGGTCGGAGAGCGACTAAAAGAGTTGCAGAGATGGTTGCTACCGCACTCTAATAGCTAGAGAATGAAGAAATGGACAAATTTTTGTATGAATAATAGAGAAAGTCATGAGAGCAGCGATTATCCTAAGTATGTTTATATCTTAAAGGTCATGTCAAAACAATTTCACACTCGTGACTTATGCGACAACATAACCGCGCATCAAGTAATATTATAACACCAGACATGTGACAGGTATTGTTATATCATACAATACAAGTAATGATGAGGATTCGCATGATTTTTGGGTAAAATCTCGCGAATACCCTTGGTTTTTTGTATTTTCGACTAGACCAAAGATAATAATATCGCTTTCCTTTCATGGTAGAACCCAACTCAAATTACGTGATCGATTTATAGTTGTTATTTGAAACATAGAAAGTAATAAAATAAATGTTATTAATTTTATACCAAGTCGAGCCGAGCCAGGGCAGGCCAGGCCGTAGCTTCGTATTCTATGTAATCGTTTACTTGATATACAATGTTTACAATTTACCCACTACAACACACTAGGGCAAGTGTACAATTCTTTGGTGTAGCAATTTGCAAAGCGAATGCAAGATACCTGGTATCATCCAAGGATACAAAGCATGATGATTAAGGTTAGTTAACTAATTTAAAATAAAAACAAGTGCAAATAACAAAGTAAAGTACATAGTAGGTGGATCAATTCATTAGAGCTATTTACTTTGATTTGATTCTCTATCAATGATTTATATTTAGCTTCATTGTAAAAGAAAACTGACCGTATGACGAGTTGATACTATCTTTCCAAGAGTAGTAGTCAGAACTCTTAGGAATAATAAGTCATGATAGTCATGTGTGTAAGTGCATAAATTAGATCGGGTCCTAGTTAGGGATCCTAACTCCCTCAACAATATTAGAAAGGACGCCCAATTATATATCATCGCAATATTGGAATATAAGCACCAATGAAATAATCACCATTGGGTTTAAAGTCTTGTATAAGGCATTTCATTGGTGCTTATATTCCACATTCACATCGGAGCTAGGCAGTCCGACTCTGAAAACGCGGATTTTCGCTATTTTTCGTCAATTTTCACTATTTTTCATCTTTTTGTTAGATTTTTTTTCTTGTTTATGTTAATACTTTGAAAGAAGCTATTAAATAATTACAATGTCTATAATATTATAAATAAATATCAATTTTTGAAATATTTTAGTATAGATAATCTATCTTTTTAATTTATATTAATATTTACATATATTGTTATAGATATTGGTGAACTTATGATATTTGATATATGTAGAATTTTTCAAAAATTAATTTCTTTATAAATTGTTATATCCGAATAGATCCCCAAGTACTTCCCGCCTAGAACGAGTACTCATAACTTCTCAGTCGACCGATCTGACAGCACCTAGCGACTTTTGCAACATTGTGTATCGGCATATAATTCCTTTGTTTAAGGCCTTTCATTGTTCTCTTTTCCGGATTTATATTCCAATTGATGAAACCCAAAAAATCCAGAGAAAGCAATTTAAAATTATTTTCTTCATTTTCTTTAGTTAACTTATCGACGTATTTCTAATGAACATACAAAACAAAAAAATATATATAACTTTTGAATTTTTTTTATATTCACGTTTCAAACCAAAAGAAGAATAATAGTTATTTATAAAATCATATCCTTTCTAAAAATAATTTTCATTTTCAAACAAGAAATATTTTTTATAAATAAATTTTAAAAGTGTATAAATTATTTTAGAAAAAGGTTGGAACCACTATAAAGGGTGGAGTAATCTTTATATACTTTATTGTTTATAAGATATTTTAAAGATTATTTAAAATATCATTTGGTATATAAAACTATATAGATAGATGTGTTAGTAGTATTTAAATTCATTAAAAAAGAACCTATGGACCAATTTGCATCACAAAAACTATAGAAGAATATGACCTTATTTTATACGTTTATAAATTATTCACTTTATATGGAGATATTAATTTGATAAAGAATTGTTAACAAAACATACAATTTGATTAGTATGCATGTAACAACTTTTGAAATATGCTTGCATTTATATTAATATGTAACTAACATACACATGGCACTTTGATCTGCTTTTTACGTTTTTAGAATAGAACTAAAAATTTAAGAATTGTTTAGGGAAAAATAAGAATCACTTTATAGTCATTAGCTTGGAGACTTTTAAGTATTCACATGCGAATACGACTCCAGTGAAAGCATATAATTTTTTTAATTAAAAAAAACTATAGATGTAGTATACTTAAATTAAATAAAATTTATATTTTTATAGTGTGTATTTTTTAATAATAACATATGAAAAAAGAATTATAGTAATTTAGAAGTCATGTGAGAAGTTAGTTTATTGTCAATAATTGTAATCAGATAATGACATTGGTGTAGAAGATAATTAATGTGGTTGAATTCATAAAGACCAATTTTGTTCATTTAAACTTTTAAAAGTTAATAAAGGGCAAATCCGTCATCTTCAAATGTAGTATAACATTATTAACTAACGTAAAAACTTGTTGTATCCACTAGTGGTAGTAGAAAACACTACAAGAAAAATGACTTTTAGCAACAAAATTCTATAGCAAGGACATAATGTCCTTACTATAGCACACTAAAAGACATAAAAGTTGAGCCAGTTGATTTTCTAGTTTGACCAGACCTTTAGCAAAGACAATGTTCTCGCAGTACAGTTTTCAGGTTTTTTTTGTTTTTTAATTAATTTATTGACTGTGAATATATATAAAAGGGTGGGACTTTTTTGACTAGATCTATAGCAAGAACAATGTCCACGCTATAGATAAATACGTATTTTTTTAATTTTCAATTCCCACCAAACTTGAAAAATATCACGTAAATACGTATTTTCGATTCCCTCCAAAACTAAAAAAATCCCGGGTCACATATTGTGAGGACATTGTCCTCGCTGAAAGTATTTTTGAATTTTAATTTTGTTTTTAATCGAAATACAAAATATTGTAATTAAATATATTTTCAGTTTCGTAAATGAAAGAAAAATCCGCTCAGATTTGTAATAGTGTATGTGTGTATGTATATATATATGTGTGTGTATGTATGTATGTTGTGTCTTTTTGTATGTATATATGCATGACACATATTTATTACATGTATGTGTGTATGGTGTATGTATATATCGTGTATGTATGTATAATATGTATGACATGTTTGTATTTAATTATCACATATACAATGTACAATGTATTTATGTATGTACATACATAAGGCATGTATGATATACAATGTACAATGTATGTATTTATGTATGGATATACTGTGTGTATATGTATGACATGCTGCATATACGTATCATATGTATGTATGTACGTATCACGTGTATAATATACAATGTATGTATGTATGTATTATATATATATGTGTGTGTGTATGTATGTATGTATGTATGTATGTATGTATGTATGTATGTATGTATGTATGTATGTATGTATGTAGTGTCTTTTGGTATGTATATATGCATGACACGTATTTATTACATGAATTTGTGTGGTGTATGTATATATCGTGTTTGTATGTATAATATGTATGACATGTTTGTATTTACTTATCGCATATATAATGTACAATGTATCTGTGTATGTACATACGTGTATGTATGCATGCCATGTATGCATATACGTGTCACATGTATCTATGTATGGATATATTGTGTATGTATGTATGGCATGTATGATGTACAATGTATGCATCTATGTATTGATATACTGTGTATGTATGTATGACATGTATGCATATACGTATCACATGTATAATGTACAATGTATTTATGTATTACTTGTATATATGCACCGCATGTATGACATGTATGTATGTATGTACGTAGCACATGTATCTATGTATGGATATACTGTGTATGCATGTAAAATATGTATGGCATGTATGATGTACAATGTATGTATCTATGTATGGATATATTATGTATGTATGTATGACATGTATGCATATACGTATCACATGTATAATGTACAATGTATGTATGTATGCATTACTTGTATATATGCACTGTATGTATGACATGTATGTATGTATGTACGTATCATATGTATCTATGTATGGATATACTGTGTATGTATATATAATATGTATGGCACTGCATGTATGACATGCATGTATGTATATACGTATCACTTGTATATATTTAATGTAATAACAACTTTTAAATTATCACTAAATCACAAATGTGCATATTAACATCTAAAACTTATTGTTAAAAGAGCAATTTTTTCACTTTTTATAACTTTTTTTATAATATATGAAACTTTAAAAATGGAAAGATCTAAGTACGTTTATAGTTTTATATTAACAATTAAAAATTACGGATTTTAAGAAAATAATAAAAAAAACTTACAAATCTATTTAAAAAAAATAAAAAAATCTAAGTACGTTTATAGTTTTATATTAACAATTAAAAATTACGGGATTTTAGAAAAATAAAGTTCCCAAACCTTAAACCTTAAAAATAAACCTTAAAAATTGTTAAAAATTATATTAACAATTAACAATTTAAACCTTAAATATAAACCAAATTCCCAAACCCCATAACCCGCCCCCCATAACCCACCCCCATAACCAAATTCCCGAATCGCGCACCCTAGCCTCTCACCTCATGACACCGGCTGAAGGAGATCGACCAACTCGCACGATCGACCCTCCCAGGTATAATTTCGTTTCTCTCTCTACTCCTCTCAAGTTCTTGGGCTCTCAATCGGATTCTCGAGTGTGGGTGCGCAGGTGTGGGTGCGCGGGTGTGGGTGCGCGGGTGTGGGTGAGCTGGTTTGGTGGTGTCGGGTGTGGGTGGTGTCGGTGGTCGGGTGG
Organism: Flaveria linearis; assembly: GCA_024085815.1. Lineage (NCBI taxonomy): Eukaryota > Viridiplantae > Streptophyta > Magnoliopsida > Asterales > Asteraceae > Flaveria > Flaveria linearis. The sequence continues at coordinate 83,878,166 of CM044007.1, forward strand.
TGATTTGGGTTCAGTAACAAGGCGGTGATTTGGGTTCAGTAACAAGGCGGTGATTTGGGTTCAGTAACCCTTTGATGTTAAAAGCTCATCAAAGGGTCTTTGTTGTAAAAGATTGTCTTTCCTCACCAAATTTCTATGGTCTTCAAAACAAATGTTAAAAGCTCACATTTTGACTTAACCTAACTCTTTGATGTTGCAAAAGATTGCAAGCAGGTTTGCCCTTTGTTGTATACCCAATTTTCACAGCCATTGATCTTTATAGGATATATAAAAGTTTGAAACACGTGCATTTGCAAACCTTAACTAAGGTTTGACAAAATTTCCATTACTAAAAGCTTCTTTAACCTGTGTTTAGTAATTAGTACCTCATTTTTCCATAGTTTGATGTTTAGGATAGGCTAGAGATGATTATAGATACATGGATTCAATTGCGGTATGTCCTTTCACCAGCAGAAGTAAGTAAAAGGGAAGGGATTAATATCTTCCCGAGCAAAGGTTAGATCCGCGACCTTTAGAGATGAAACATTTAGTCACTTTGGAATATTAGTTATTTTCTTTTTCAAGTTTCAGGTAGACTGAAATGGCCCGTAAGGATTGGTTGCTTGAATCTCAGAAGCCAGACACCTAAGATATCAATGATGGCGATGCAATCTTTATGTAAAGATGATTTTTACTTTGTATGCATGGAGGCTTGCTTTCATGGATTGCAAAGAACCGAAGTAAGTATTCACTAAAGTCATGTTTGCTGTTTCTTTTTGTCATCACAAGAAGATCTTATTCTGGTTACCAAATTGCTGGGTATCCTTCCTTCATTACGTGAAGGGGCAAGCACTGCAGATATTATCATGGGTCTCTTGCAGGTTCTAAAATCTCTTTAAATTTTAAATAGCCATTCCTTATATGTGTGTCAGGATGCATATTTTGAAACTGAATCTTTTTTTTCTGAACATCAATTTTTTTACTCCTAAGTCCTAAATACCACCTAATCATTCACTTGCTAGAATTTGAACCCACACCTTATTTGTGAGGGTAATCACCAAAGCCACTAGGCTACAAGGCCACGGACGAAATTTCGATGTGCTTCTGCTATGTTAATTGTGATAATCATATAATTAGATGTTGAAATGTGGTGGACCATTGTAGCATTTAAATAATAAATGGATAAAATGAGCAACTGGCATTTTTGTGTACAAGGCAAACAGTTCTTGAATGGAGATAAAGTCTTTTAAAATATGTTAAAAGGAATTTAAGTTCTAAAATGTAATACCTGCTATATTGGTTAAAGCTTTCATCAATTTTTGTATCAATTAGCATTCATGTGAATAAGTGTAGTTTCTTGATGTTCACAGTTAACCTTGCACTTGGCACGGCTTGAGTCTTTTTGGTTAATGAGTGATTTTTAGGGATATAATCACAAGTTTCATTATCATTCCAATAAAGTCACTCGTACTCCTCTGTGACTATAAATATCACTCGAGTTAAATATTGTTCAACTGCTGTGAAAAATTTCATAATTTTTTAAATTGAATTATCTAAATGGAACAATTATGAAATTTGCTTATTATTTAAGCTTTTTACTTCGCAATTATCTCGTATTTCAGGTTAAACTTGAAAAAAATAATGACTAAAGAACTAAGTTTCAAATCTTTTTCAATAAGGTCACTTAATACTAACATTTATAAAACTATTTCACCGCAATGGAACAATATTAACTTGAGTTGTTTTTGTATTTAGTGAAAATTTTGAGTAACTTTAGTGGAACACTATAGAAACTGGATACTATTAGGTGACACATTGCCTAACTTTTATCGCGCCTTTAGACATTCAGTTTTGTTGCAGCTCATAGGAAGCTAATTTGATTAGAAACAGAGTTTATCCGAACACTAAAAAAGATTATTGCCACATCAAGTATTAAATAACCATTTTCAGATGGAAAATGCAAACATGATATTTATGCATTCTGCGTTAATGCTTAGCGCTTCTTGGATTATAAATTTCTGATGCAGGCGTGCTATATCCGTGAGCGGCTACCATACAAGACCAAGATCTTAGAAGATTGGGACGGTTCTAATCAGGAGTGGCTTAAACTAGTGAATGATTGCAAACGATCTGAAACTTAGTTCTATAGCGGAGGGTTATGTTGCTGAAGAAGCGCTAACTTTCTGTTCAATATATCTTCGGGATATATCGACCAAATTCAATCGCCCGGATAGAAATGAGGACGCTCCAGCTCTAGCACGTGAGTTGCATGTTTTCCAATCAGTGTGTACGCCAATTAGCACGTGAGTTACGTACAACGTCAGATTAATGGAAAATATCCGAGTCTAATCGAGAATTTCAAGGAGAGGTGCTCTAAAAATGGGAAAATCCCATTACCACAACTTGCTCAACAACAATATGTAAGTAATCAGTTAGTTATTTGGCTATTTTTAGTTTTAGGTACTTCCTTTGGTTAATTTGCATAAATGATTAGATTTATATAACATTGATTATTTATTATTTTGTAACTATACAGGATGAAATGAATGACCTACTGAGCCGACAAGAAGGTGCAGCTAACCCGTTGACAGAGAAGCAGATCATGGATCAGGTATTGGGTACACGTCGTGGGTTTAACAGGGGTCGTGGACATGTTGTACCCGGTTTGGCCAGTCCAGGACCATCTACCCCACCACCACCTGTCTACACCTAAGAACAAGTCAATGAAAAGCTGGCATCATCAAAGAGAAAATATACGCGCCTTGCTACTAAATTGGAAAATGTTGTAAAAGGTTTGGCAGAACACAATATTATGATTGAATTTGACTCTGATTACGAGAGCGACAACTCTGACTAGGTTATCCTAATGTTTCTTATGAACTTAGATCTTGGTATTAGATTATGTAACCGAATTTATCATTTGAACTTAGATATTGGTATTAGATTATGTAACCGATTATGGTATGATGATATTTTGGTTGTATGATTGATTATATCATTGGTGTTTGATGGAAATCTGGAAAACAGAACAGGCATTGACCCATAAAAATTCTGGCCGGGAAGCTGCATTTACAGCAAAAATGGCAGTGAAATTCCCAGTCATTCAGCAAGGACAAAGTCCTCTCTAAAGTCTTTAGCAATGACAAAATAAAATACTACAAAAAGTCCTCTCTAAAATACAGCAAGGACTTTGTCCTTGCTGTAGGGTATTTAATAAATACACGTATAATGTATAAATATATTAATAAATACGTTTATAATACATTTATACACGTATAATGTATAAATATATATGTTATATGTATTTTTATAATTATTTAAAGTAAATTTTATAGTGAGGACAAAGTCCTTGCTGTAGGGTATTTAATTACTTTTTCAAAAATCAGAGATGTCCTCGCTGTATTCGTTGACTATACTCGCTGTAGACCTGTAGCCACGGGGCTTTGGCGAGGAGATTCCAGCGAGGACATGTTCTCGCTATACATCTTCAGTGAGAACATTCTAATATTTAGCGAGGACTTTTGTCCTTGCTGAATGTCATTTTTCTTGTAGTGCAAGTCATTTTGCATTAGTTAAGAAAATATCACGGCATAACTTTTTTAATTAGTTCTTATTATTCTTTTATTAGTTCTTATTTTGTTTAAAGTAATGATTTTACATTTTTAATAGTTCTCATTTTAACGTGACGTAATGTTTTCCTATATTAGTTTTTTCTTGTTATTCCTAAACATATGGTTAAGAATTAATGTATAATACAAGGCATAGAAGTTTGTTGCATAAATGCTTGACATGAGTCCTTCATTCATTCTGATGCTGACTCTACGATATCATATTCATTCCATGTTTCATTTGTCACTTCGTTTTATTCGCGACATCTAAGAATAACATGAATGATTAATAGCATATCGATAAATGAATCATGTAAGAAATGCCTTGCCAAAGTATGGAAAACGAGCCATGTTTTCATAAAGCAAAGGTACACTTGCAAAATTCACAAGGTACGATTTGTTGATTGCATAAATTCTAACAACACCTATGTCCGAGTGATTGAGAATATTTATCCTTTGAGTTGTGACCCTGACCTCCACTCCTAGGGTCACATGTAAACCTCAATTTAAGAATCACTGGTCCCATTTGTTATCGTGTTTGAGCATATCATGCAAAAAAACTAAAACCGACATCCATTTGGTGATATGAGACTTTACAAATGAGTGTCGGGAATATGTTACTATCATATTTTGTAACCAACACTAACCTTTAAACTTCGCTTTTGCACTACATATGTAACGAGAGTTCCGCTAGACTCTTACAAGATTTTTAGGGGTTAACAGGTTTTCTATAGCTTTTAGTCGCATCATCAACTAGTGATGCTCATCAATTTGACTTTCTGTTTACTCGGTTTAAAGATTTTATCATTCAAAACAGAAAACTGTACCGAATCAAATCTAATTCTATGTGTATTTTCATATGACACTTTAGGCAATGAGCGTTTGACTCGTTAAAAATAAAACATACCCTAAATCAACAACGAGATGAAATCTACAAATATAAAGAATTGTCACATGTTCTTCACTTCAAAGTCATAGTCACTCACACAAAAGGAATCAACCGTAAACTATAAGGGGCAAACAATTTGTACGGATAGATCAACAATGCATGCACTTTGAAGGTCATATTTGTAAACTCATATGGGCATGTAACAAAAGGAACATCATTTGAAGGTCATATTTGGAAACTCATATGGGCATGTAACAAAAGGAACATCATTTGTAAAACATTGCTTATATCATATGACATAATATTACACGATGTACTCGAACCTAAAATGCAACTAAGACAAAGGTCGGACAAAAAAGACAGAACAATCTGACTTGATAAAGTAACATGTTCACTTTCGGCGTATTACACATAAGAAATAAAAAAATACACAAAGATAAGCATAGAATAATCCTCTTGATCAATCAATCAGTATCTCAGGCATCCACTTTTATCACTGTTGTAAAGCACAAGTCCAAGATACAAAAAGCTACACACTTTGAATCAATTCTTCTGCTCATTCATGTGTTAAATCTACTTATACAATAGTATGATACAACATGAAGAACAGAAACCACAAGTAAAAAAATTTCATAATATCACGATACAAAACAAAAAAATATGATATTTAATTAGATGAAACAAATGATGCAAAAATAAAGATAAAAGTCCATGATTTTAAAGACATGTAAACTACAGACGCATAAAAATTGTAACTTTTATATAGAAATTAGTTCTTTATTCGACTTCCGCATGAATAAGTTATGTTGCAAGCTTTACCAACTATTACAGAGTATTTATGAACAGGTCTAGCAAGAAATGGGGGCATTCGAACAAGGAGCTCACAAACACATTGATCATCAACTTGAGACAACCATTTACAACATTGTTCTTCCACAGCTGTGTGTCTATGCCTATGATGATGATGATGACGACGACGACGTTTATGCCCATGATCACGCTTATGGTCATGATCATGGTCATGGTCATGGTCATTGTCGTGGTCACGATCACGATCACGGTCATGGTCATGGTCATCATCATCATCACCATCATCATCATCATGATAATCATCATCATCATGGTCATGATCTTCATCATGTATGTGTGTGTGAGCATGCTCATGCCTATGTTCATGCTCAGGTGTGCCCTCGTCATCAGATGGCGGTGTTTCGGCACCACCATCATACGGGGCTCGAGGTGCTGGTGGGGGGACTTGTACGAAAGGCAGATATGCACATGCTTGATTAGCAAGGGCCATTTGGTAATTACAAAGCGGGCGGGGGGCAATAGGGGTAAGTGGTACTATGGCGACTACCTGTCTTTCAATGCGCAAATGAAGAAAGAGAACAAACATGAAGAGAAGAATTTTAAGAATGGTGAATCTAATCATATTTCTGTATAATAAAAAAAAAACTTTTGTTTTCCTTTGCGGGTTTATACGCAAATGCACACAATTTATATACAAGTTATAGCATAAACTTTGTGTGTTCTTGACGGTTAAGAACAAAATTAAATTTGTAATTGTGTTTGTTATCCATCTTCATTTTCTTTGCATGATGTTCGGGTAGATATTGTTTGTTGAAGCATTGTTTGCTTCTCACATGACCAACTTATTCCTACCACATTTGCCAAGAAATTACACCCACAACTTTGATGGTAATTAACAACTAACAAGAAAGAGGGCTCAAGCTATTAGAATTCATTTGTGGATAGTGTTTTCAAAATTTTGAAATATTTCAACAAGGATAATAAAAAGAGCTATGAACAAATGAACGAAACATGTCCCTCTACTAGTAACGACATGTTTCATTCATCTATCGTATGTACTATATTATTCCAACTACAACTCGATTTTGTTTCATCAAGAAAGAAAAATGGACATAACACATGAGAGAAGAATATAGCAATTCTTTATAATCATTATTATTATTTATTATTATATGATAACCGTTATATTTATGTTTGGACCGTGTCTTGACCAATCTCTCACTCACCTTATTTCCGTCGTTCTATTTTCTTACTAGCGCTTGGTTTATTACATACTAGGTTAATCCCTGTGTATTACACGGATTGAATAAATAAAATATTACAAAATTAGTAATAATAAAATTTTATGCATTATAAAATCATTTTTTAAAGATAAAATATGATTATAATTACTTATAAATATCTACTTTAATTAATAATCAGTAATGTATTTTTCTTAAACTTTTTTTATAAAAAAAATTATGATTTTTAAATATTTATTTTAAGAAAAAATATTTTTAAAGAAAAATTTTGTTGTACTATGTATTTTATAAAACTTTTGTTTTAAAAAAGAGTGATTTTAATAAAAATAGTTTTTTTATTTATTAAATTATACATTGTTATATTTGAAAATAGTATGAGTAATATTATTAGTAGTCAATGTTATTAATAAAAATATAGAGAAATGAGAACATTAGTATGATAAGCTTACAATTGTTTCACGTTTATTTTTATTTTTTTATAGATAGATAGATAGTTTAAAACCAATTAATTAAACGGATTATAGTTAGTAATAAACAATATAGTTAGATTATAATATTATAATATAAATATAATTAAAATTATATATACCTAATAGTTCAAGAAATAAAATAATTATACTATGTTTAACTCTTTTATCTAAATAGTTTTATTTTTAAACAATCGTTTTAAGTTTTTTTTTTTTAAAATATTTTTTATCAAAATCTTATTTTTTAAAACTCTTGTTTGTAATTATTCTGATTGTTTTAATAAGATTATTTTCAAATTAGATAATTTGTATTTTAAACAATCTAGATAAGAGAGATAAATATAGTAATTAATAAAATTTAATATTAATAAGAGAGAGAAATTTGTATTACTATTTAAATTACTATAATACACTTTTGGGGGGAAAGTAAATGTGTGAATGTTTAGAAATTTGACAAATGTTAAAAAAGCGGGTTAAAACAATGACAAGTGGCAAAAAAAATCTTCTTTTATTAGATACTATAGATAGATTTTATTTAAATGTTTAAAATTTCATATATTGTCCTTAGTTTATCATTTTAAAAAACTATATATATTTACTTGTTTCATAGTAAATAAAAAAAAACAGATTGTTTTACTACTTGATAAACAAATAGGAAACAAAGTTATTATTGTAAATCATCTTAGAGTATAATGTTGTCTTCATTTTTCAGTCAAAGACACGTGATCTCTTATAATTTTATTCGTATTAAATTCATTAATTTTGTTTAAATTTGCTTAATCCCTGCTTAACATGGTAAAATTACTAATTTAATCTTGTTCTGGTTTATAGAACATATATTTCATCGAATAAAATATGTATCTCATCTTTCAAAGGTAGTTTAAACAGACTTAAACTTGTACTGAGGGATAAAATCAATTACATTTGAACACATGTATCTTCAGATAGTAGGAGGCAAAATAGGCGAAGCAGATAACATGTCAAAATGAGGCATGCATTTTGGCTGGTTATTTTTTTTAAAGTTTTTTTTCCTAGAATTCTATGAATAAGTGTTTCTAGAATTTTTATAAGTAATTTTTTTATAAGTAATTAATATCTTAAATATGTTACTAGAACTATTGTTACATTACTTATCCGATATTTTAATACGTTGATTCTGAAGCCTATAAACACTTGATTACGTCAATGAGCAATGGATATCCTAACATTTTATTATTGATTAGTACTCTTACTATGTTATTAACCAGTTCATACTATTAGGTCTTTACAATAGAATGGTTCCTGACTTGAATACCATATTGAATGATCTAAGTTTAAAGTTATTAATTCAATCTCTCGATTAGAGAACTTTTAAACTTGTTTAGAATGCTTTGGTTTGCCTGCCAAACTATGCACGCCTCTAAATAACATAACAATAGACCAAATGTGTATATAAACTGTGGTGTGAGATGATATAACATATTGATTTTTTACAGTAAACTTACTTGATATGGATTCTCATTAAAGCATTCATCTTAATACAAAAATCGGAAGCTTTGGATCATATCACATCGCTTGGTTTTCGTAAGGCTCTTCTAATGCGTTCTCGATGTCAACCTGTGTTACGGAGCCAACATGTTAACCCGTGCCATTATTGTCTATTTCATTTTTTTTTAATCATACAATACAAAAATAAATGGTTGCTAAATGGATGTGTTGGGGTTATACCAAGTACAAGTGAAAAGGGGTAGTATTTTAGTACGAGTAGAAACAAACCGGCAGTTGGGTTGAGTTGGGGTTACTCGTTTTCGAATTTAAAGATTGAATTGTTTGATACAACTATATATAAAAATATATTCTTATTATAATAATGATTTAATTTATTTATGAAAACAGTTTAATGAACTGTGAGCGTTAGAATACTATAATTTTACTATTTACTGTGAATGTGTTGATTTGGATTGTTTTTATCTTACATGGGTCAAATCAAATGTAAGTTAAAAAAGAACGGGTCAAATGGACTAATATTAGTCTAAACTCTATTTAATTGTACAAACCTCTAATTTAATAACAAAAGATTATTGTAATAATAAATAACATGCTAATTTTTTTAAAGAAGGATCAGCATGATAATTATTTATAATTAATTTAAAGTGGTTTGAAAGTGTTTTGCCCAAAGTGACATGTGCACCTATATATTCACTTTATAAAGTTACCCATTTCAACTAAAACTTTTTGGGAATTTTCGAAAAAAAAAACTAAAACTTTTTGGGGTCATTGTCAACCCTCACATTTTACCACCTTCTAACCAATGTTTTCAGAACCGGATCGGACGTCGAATCGGATGCCTTACTGGTTTGGTGGTCGGACCGGTCGGACCGGTCGGACCGGATGGACCGGATTTAACTATATTTTAATTATATTTATATATGTAATTAAATATAAGTAATTTATATATGATTTATACATATATTTTATAGTTATATATAAAACTTAACTATATTTGTATATCCGAAGTACTAATTTATGGTTTAACACCCCGTTTTTACCCACTAAAATAAAAAATAAATAAATTGAAAACCGGTCGGAACCGGCCCGGTTCGCCGGTCCAACCGCCGACTCGGTTTGAACCGGCCGGTTCAACTCAACCAAAACGAACCACCCTGGATCGGATCGGCCAGGCAGCCGAATCGCGGTCCGACCGGTCGGACCGGCCGGTCCGATCCGAGCCTGAAAACACTGCTTCTAACTAATCAGATGCAAATTGATTGAAGTTGAAATACCTCAATTGCTGATGGTTCAGTCCTTGCCCCAAATCGACGTATTACTTCTCCTTTCTTGCTAATTAGAAACTTTGTGAAGTTCCATTTGATTGTAGTCCCCATAAGTCCACCACCATTTGCTTTCAAGTACTTGTACAATGGTGCCGCGTTACTACCATTGACTTTGACCTGGTTCCGTTAAACAAACATACATAAATAGTATTGGTTATGTTCATACCAGAACTGAACCTGGACCAGATTAGACTAAACCAATTTTATATATGTGGTCCAGTTTTCAGTTTCTCGATTTGTTTAAAACCAAAGCAACTTTAATGAAAAAGTCCTCAAGTTTGTATTCAACTTAGATATAGTTAGAGAGACACAACGGGTCAAAACCCTATCTAGAAAGATACCGAACCATTTTAGTTTAGTCTGGTCCTCGATCATAATTTTCGGGTTTTGGTCTATTGTGATGAACTATACTACATATGACCCATAACATGAAAATGAAAACGGATAGATTAGCGAGCTTTTACTTTTGCGAAGATCGGGTACTCAGCTTTAAACCTCTCACACACAAACTGGACAGTCTCTTCAATCGTTCCGGGTTCTTGTTGCAAGAATTGATTGCAAGGAAATGCCAATATCTCAAAACCTAGTTCAAGAATCACAATCATATTATAATCGGATCATTTTGTTGTTGATAGGTATTTCTACATTTATATTCAATTAATCAGCTTTCACTTGTCAACTTCTTGCATGTTTTCAAAATTATCTGTAAGAACTATACGTTTGCAACATTCTGATGATTAAATATCCTATTTAAAAGAATTTATTTCTAGATTAAGGAGAATAGCAATTAAAACTTTTTGACCCGCTTAGCTAGTGTTAAGGGTGTTAAACAAGACGTGTTTATAGGTTAGAGTTGAATAAAAAAACATAAAATTCGACACCAACTAAAAACAGTGTCAAACATAGTAACCCAGACATGATATGATTTGTGTAATGAAAAATACACAAGCCCTTCAATCCAAAACTCTTTAATTAGTTTTTTACATATTAATACTCTAAAAACTACAAGTGCAAAATTGTGTAAAAACAACTACGATTTGACTATGAAACGTACATTCTACTAAATCTTGTTACCAATTTGTGTTTTAACTTCGGGATTTGGTATTAATAGTCAGCCAAACGACCAGTTATCGCAAGAACTATTGGAATTAGGATTAAAGCGGTCCGCCTTTGTAGGTTTTAGTCAAGATGGTAGTTTCATGTTTAGGTCAAGTTTACTAGTTATTTGCATATAGGATGTTACCGGTGAAAAAATTAGTAAAATAAAATAATGTTACTTCATTACTTTTATTCTAATTTCATCAACTCATATAAAAATCTCACAAAGAATATTGGTTTTAATGTAATGTACACTTTCTTAAAACTCAAAGGTAATTTTTACTCATCCTCGATTTGAAGGTAATTATTGAAATTAGGAGATTAGGTGGCAAGTGGAAGTGATGAGGCGACAAAGGATCAGTGAAAATGGATGATTGAAACCGGTGAATTCACTGGTTTAGGAAAGGAAACAAGAAAAAACTAAAGAAACTGATGAAATTGATCTAGAAATACGAAAAATGTTCCTCGAAATATGTGACAAGAAGTTGATGAAATCAGGACGAGTACGAATGCCCTAACATACTATTGTGCAAGAGTTGATACCTTTATCCTTGTATTTCCTGTAAATCTCCGTAAGTTGTGTGTAATTCGAATTCGTCAATCCACTGTCGCATCACAACAAACAACGATCAATCAATACGAAACCCCATTGGAAACGAAATTCAACCCTAAATTGAAGCCATATTAAATTATGCAACACACATTATGCAATAAGATTGAGAATAACAATATGAAAAAAGCAAAACAACAACCATTTGGAAGCAACATTCACAATCAATAGAACTTTCCCTTTATAGATGCTTAGATTAACGTCCTTTCCCATGCTATCCTGTAAATTAAAAACTTTCACTAAAGATACATTGAAATTCCATTATAAAAACATAGGATCAATGATTATCATCATCATCATCATCATTATTATTATTATGGAGAAAATGGGGATTTGAAATACCTTGACTGTGAAATCATGAACTGATTGATCAGGGATAGATGAAGAAGAACCCATGATTATTGAATGATTCTTGAAGAATAAGTGGATGATTCAATCATCTTTTAGGAGGATTCATCGATTAATAAATTTGGAATGAAGATGAGCCTCAATTCACATTCGAATGGAACCACACCGCATAAATATAAATACTCCGTAATAAATAGCTATGGTGGTTAATTTTGGCAAAAAGAATAGTAATTACAATGTTTACCTTTTATCCATTTTGTATAATTATATTATACAATCTAAGTATATTTTTCTTTTTAGTTTAAGTTTAGCTAGGGGTGCAAATGAGCGGAGCGGAACGCAAATCGTTTAGGCTTGAGCGGTTTGCTCGATCAAGGGAAAGGCAAGCGATTCGGTAACCAATGAGATTCTCGTCATTTTGACTTAAGAAGGTTGAGTTCAAGCTCAACGATTCTCGTCATTTTGACTTAAGAAGGTTGAGTTCAAGCTCAACTCATTTAGAATTTTATTTTCAAAACTCGAGCTCGGCTTGGGCCCAACTTGCTTATTATTGAATTATTTTATTTAAATATATAATTATATTTATGTAGTTTATATATAACATAAGACATGCTATATAATCATTTTTATCATTTTTTTATATATAACTATAATTAGTTGTATAAATAAACATTTAATAACATAGATGCAAGATATAGAACTAAAAGCTTATTTTGGCATGTGAGCTGCTCGAGCTCGATATGTGAAGCTTAATCTTGGGTTTGATCATTTAATGAGCTTCTTAGGCCTTGGGACGATAAGTTTGGCTCGTTTTGAGCTTTTTATCGAAAGAAATACTTGTCATTGTGTTTTGGTTAAAAATTTAACACTAGAATATATATTTTCAAGAAAAGTATGGAATACTGTACCAGTAATATCAGTGGCGGAGCTTGAACATCCCCGCAGGGGGGCGTGGTCGAAACTAATTTTTTAGGGAGGGGTGGCGAACTTGATATTTATATAACAATTTACACTACCGGGCCAAAGATTTACACTAACAGACTAAAATTTAACACTATCGCCGAAAAAAATAAGCCCTCCACGACCCTCGCTATATTCCGCCAGTGGGTAATATGTTCACGTTATAGAGCGGGTTTCACGAAAATTTTAATCAAAATGCTAATTACAACTTTTGAATAAGAAAAACCAAACTAGTCTATAAAACTGAGTTTAATACATTTTAGATTTACAATTTCTTCCAGTCGAACCGGCCGGTTTGTTGGAAGACGGTTTAAGTGTGCTCAACTGGACCAACCACCTTCCCCGCGGTTGTCCGGCTAAACGTATCTTCTTAAAGTTTAGTGGTAACTTTCAAAACCTCTAAAATGTTCTTGTGGACACCGACTTTCAAGATTTATATATATAAGACTCGCGCAATGTAAATGAGTAATTAAATGGGAAAAAAGGTAGTCGTAAACACGTTGAACCATACGCGTACATTGTGGTATGTTAACTCGTAAAATATAAACCTCAACGTAAAACGTAAATTTTCTACAAGTTGAAAGGTATATGGAACCAAAACAGAAAGTAAAATATATAAAGGCTAAATTATAAAATATGTAAAAGTATTGAGTTAAAAGTTAAAAGTTAAAATTTATGCTAAATAAAAAATAGTATTAACAAATTTTATGTTAAATAAAAAATAGTATTAAAAAATTTTGATGATAAACTAAAAATAGAAAAAAAATGGTTCTTGAAAATAAGGGGGCATCAATTTTTTAAAATTTAGTGGTAACTTTGAATACCTATAAATCCATGAATTATGGATATATAATAACACTTGAGATGATATATATCATTCCAAATTTCCAATTGTGAATTGATATAGCAAAAACATATCCAACTTTTGTCAAAGCCCACTGGGCCCCCAAGCTAAAACCCCAGCCCATAGCGCGCACTTTAGCACGAGCCCATTAATCATCATCAACGACCGATGATGAATCGGCAGGCCACGTGCTCTATGCACCCGTATCCACACCTCACCGCTGACGTTAGCCGAAGACACGCACTCTTGTACCCTCCTAAACCTACGCACCCAGCGCACAATAGCCTCACCCCCATCTCCACACCAAATTCATATCTGCTTCTCTCCGTATGTGAATCCCCCTCTTCCACACAGAACCCACACAAACCCCCCTTCGTAAACTTTAGGGTTTCGTTGTCCCCCAAACATCAACACTCGAAATTAGGGTTTCTTCACGCTTTTAACAACTTATAGGTCTTAATAATCTCGATTCCACCGTCAAAACATTAGGTTATTGACTTATTGTTTACAAATTCAGTGCTCGAGTCGTGTTTTGTTGATGATTTGCCTTTCAATGCGTTTGTACTGTTCCGCCGTTCGGCTGTTGGAAAACCCTAGGGAGTTTGAGGCCGATTTCGCAGGCGTTACAGTGGAGGATTAGGCATTTAGGCGATTACTTTGTTGTGTTTTTGGTTTTTGTAACATCGGATGGTGTTGATTTGATTGATTAAGAGAGTAGGTTTGTTGTTTTGAGTTTTGTGTATGGCGCCGAGCCGGAGAAGAGGTGCCAGTAAAGCGGCGGCTGCCGCCGCCGCGTGTCGGAAGTGGAAGGTCGGCGATCTTGTTCTGGCGAAGGTGAAAGGGTTTCCTGCGTGGCCTGCTACGGTATGTTGTCGGTTTGTTTGGTTTGTGGATCTTGTAGAGTTGATTTGTATTTGCTTAGGGTTTGTTTGACTGATCTTGTAGAGTTGTTGAGTAGATTTTAAACTAAGTTTGAGGCTTTTTCATGTGGTTTGATTTATGTTCTAGTGTTAATCTGATGAGATGTTGATGATGCACTGTTATCTGTTTTGTCCTTTGGCAATGATTGGCCTTTTGGAATTGGTATTTTGTTGTAGTTCTTGTTTGAATCCATTCTAGCTCTGCATGTCAAAGAACTATTTTTAGATTGAAACCGTGTATTTTGATTACTGTTTAGAATAACAAGTAAATGCAGCAGTGTTAGTTGACATCAGCAGTCAAGTTTATATATATTATAACGTGTTGGATTAGAAGGTAGTATTGGATCTTGCATTGTTTGTAGATTTATCTGTAAATCGATATGCTTGTTGTCTGGTAATTGTCTGTTTATGTGTCTTTTTGGAAGGGACAGGGTGGGACTTTAAGATTATTAAACTTTTGCTTATTGTAGCTCTGTTTGCTCGGTTGCAGGTTAGCGAGCCCGAAAAGTGGGGGTACTCTACTGACTGGAAGAAAGTTCTAGTTTTCTTCTTTGGAACACAACAAATGTAAGTATGTTTAGGAAATTTATTTGTTGTTTTAGATCTACTGCTGTTGATCTTAGTTAGGCAATGTCTCTTACAAGTTTTTATTTGTGTCACTTAAGTCATCATCCCGATGCTACTTGTTTGGGTTGAGATTATATAATTTATTTTTGATCTCAGGCTATGTCAGACAGTTTGCTTTAAGGATAAAGTGAACTAGCATTTTTATGATGTTTTGTTGTTTCAGGAATAGACCATAAAATTAACAGGCTAGGTGGACAGTTATATTATTATACTCGCTAAAAGTCCTGAATGAAAACCTTGCTAACTTCTAGATCAGGTAAGTTGTATGTATCATGTATGTAGCCGATGGCTTGGTTTTAAAAATAGCGCTTGAGGTGCGCTTAAGGCTTGAGGCTCTAGAGGTGATCTAGAAAACGCCACAGGGCTTTGAGGCGGCGCCTCATCCACATCTAGGTCAAATTTGGTCAACATTGGGCAAGATTGGGGTTTGTAAAAGAATGATAAGTAGAAATAACCAAAGGGATGATGAGATTATTAATGATTTACATGGTAAAAAAAGCCAATACGTAAAAAAGCTCAGACGAATTCAACTTTTGGTTGTACGTATAGCTCATTTTGTTGTACATAGAACAACGCCTCGCATACGTGAGGCTCTCGCCTCATGCCTCACACATAGCGCCTCGTCTTTTCAGACGTAAACGCCTCGGAGCGCCTAACGCTTTTTAAAACCAAGGCTGATGGACTCTTGACCTAGTGGCACATGGTGTTTATCCCCACCAAATTGGTGTGGATTCGTGTCCCACGAAGTGGGTGATAGGTGGATTCTAGGAGCAGATTTTAGGGGGGTGTTCATCATTTAAAAAAGGTATGGTGTATGTAGCAACTTAGAGACTTGAGTGGACCAGTTAGCTTATCAACTACATTTAGTCATTTTTTCTTGTCATTAGCTTTGAAATTAAAAAATTTCTGATGATACAAGTCCAGCAGTGAAGATGTTATATTTGATAAAGGTGCTATTTCTTTATAAAGGACTTCCTTAAAAAGGGCTTGAGTTGTACTAGCTAGTATATATGTTGCTACTGTATATATTGTCTCTGTTTTGTTGACCACCAAAGCCTTGTTTGTTAGTACTTGGTTGCCTTATCAAAATCTGGTTCATTTAACTTAATTGCTAGCATGCCATTAAGATGGGTACACAAAACATGTGATACAACTTAGGCTAGTAGAGATAAGGATTGATGGCATTTTATTTGGTATGTTCGTTATTTGGTATGTTCGTTATTTGGTATGTTCGTTATTTGGTATGTTCTATTATTTAAGATATGTTCTATTTTGGATAAGACTGAGTCGAGGCGTAGAATTAAAATTAAGGACTTCTAGTTCGACCTATAGGCAGGAAGGGTATTTGAAGTCTGGTTGCGGGGCCTGATGCCTAAGTAGCCCATATCTGCCCTTTAACGGTGATTCTACATGCATCTAGGATATGTATGCTATGTGTTGTATGATTTATTGTGTACTGTAGGCTATGTCTTGTATGATTTATGTATGAGTCTTGCTATCGATATGGCTTTTTGTATACTGTATGCTATGTGTTGTATGATTTATTGTATGTTGTCTTGCTATCAGTATGGCTTTGCTATCGAGTCGGGGTCTCTTGGAAGCGGTCTCTCTACCTAACAAGATAGAGGAAAGACTCGCCTACACCTACCCTCCCCAGACCTGCTCTTGAGTGGGATATACTGGGTTTGTTTGTTTGTTTGTTCTATTTTGGATAAAGATTAGGGATTAAGAGTTACATTAGGATAGATGTTCCATTTAATTTTTGTAAACAGGTTTAGGATTGTAATCGTGTAATGCATAAATTATGCATTACACGATTACAATCGTAAACCCTGTTTACAAAATTAAATGTAACATCTACTCATAATTTTATCAGTTATTTTGAATTTAATATCATTGGAGGTTTTGTTTATCTCCCAATAATGAACTATGAGATAGCTGAACGACATTAATTTATTTTTTATTATTAGTTTGTTCTATTTTTGCTTTTTTTGTTATCTAGTATTGGTTTGGTTCTTGTCAGCTTGGTGCTAATATTTACATTGAGGTTTTAGTATTTAATAACTGATATAATGCTTAACTAATACTTAATTAGTATTGTTATGAAAACTGTAGTAATTGTGAAGCACACAATCAGGGCATAGTGGCCTAAAGCTTCAACCCACATCAATGAATTTAAATCTAGCCGCTACTCATAATTTCATTTGAAGTTTGAGGGAATCACAAGGGTATAAACAGGTACTCTAGTATGACACTAACCTGTAGGTGTGATATGAATTCTCATTTAGGTATAATTAGACCAAATACAAATTGTGACTTTAAGAGGACCAGATCAATAAGATGTACAATATAATTTCACAAGGGTATAAACAGGTACTCTAGTAGGACACTAACCTGTAGATGTGAGATGAATTCGCATTTAGGTATAATTAGACCAAATAAAAATTGTGACTTTAAGAGGACCAGATCAATAAGACATACAATATAATTTCTTATTTAAATGCATAAACTATATTGAGATTAAGGAATGCTAATGACTTGGATGCTAAACTTTTTGGTTTCAAAAACATTGATACTTGATGGAAGTGTTCAGTTGAGGTTGCTATTTCCAACTGAAGTTGCTTTTCTCCTTTTTTGGGTTTTCGTATTGTCTTCGACCTGATTTAATGATTTCTAAATATTCAATTGCATTTTGATTGTCCATCATCTTTTGTTTGAAGCCTGAAATTGCATTTTTACTGTCCATCGTCATTGATATTGAAGCCTTATTTTCTCTAATATCAATCATCATTCAGTTACTTGCGTTATTTAAGTTCTTGAAGTTTAACTGTTTTAGTCAAAAGTATATGTTTGTGTGTATTCTTTGCACGTGTAGGTAGTTTTTTGAAATTTTAACATCTTAAAAGTTTTCATTGTATATGATGATATATATATTCAAAATCAAGAACTTAATATATGTGTTCATGCTGTGTGCGGATCTTTTCTTATTCACTTCTTTTCTTTCAAACTTTAGAAGGCTGTAAGTTGTGCTGAAGTAAAACCTTGAAGTTTCTGTGTTTCTTCCTTTCTGTCGTATGCATGGTTTGCTTGTACGAACAGATTGTTTGAGCTTTATCTTTTGTATTATATACAAATTGCAGCCAAACTGCATTATAGCAATTATTAATTGGTCTTCTATCTACACATTATTATGTTGTTATCAAAGCGTGATGTTACTTGCCCTTTCCAAATTGTTAGTTTGCTATATGTATTCATGTTGATTTAAAAAGAACACCCATTAGTTTGAATACTTACATGGTGATCATGTCAAAACCATAACAAAGTCACATGCATAGTAATTGTGCAAGTGAGTTTGTTTTGATCACCATACAATGATCACATGAGCTATGTGTTTCAATACATCTTTGAGATGCATCCATTTCATAACCTTTTCTGGTCATACTTCATAGTGTCATGCGGTCTTCTTTATTATAGCCACAGAGGAGTAACAAAAAGAGTTCTTGATTTTGAAAACTGAACTAGGGGATGACTACGCAGAACAAATTTAAGAATTTTTGGAGAACACATGGATAACATAGATCACCTTAATATAGAAGTAGCGTTAAACTGCTCTTCATTTGTCAGTGTGATTTGAAAATTACTTCCACATTGGCAAATGCGATAATTTGTAGTTTGTTGTAGGTTTTTTTTCATGCTTTCATCCTCAGGGAAGAGTATGATGTCACAATAACTTGTAGTCCTGTTGTAGGCTTGTTTTCATGCTTTCATCCTCAGAGGAGACTATGATGTCACAATGGTCTATAACCAATGCACACTGGATTACAAGTGCTTCGTTACTAGTCAAAGAATAGACCGTCAGATAACAATCAATCTTAAGATGTGCATTGGGAGAGTGGTATTTTGATAGCTAAAAATCAGAATATGGTAATCACTTGTATTAAAACATACTGTTGAAGATATTGTTTGGACGTGCTTTTGCTGTTTGAAGTTGTAATAATGAGATGATCAACTGTTAAAAGGTTGAAAATCAGAAATTCCGAGATAAACTGACCAAAAAAGACGTTATTGTGTAAAAGAGTATAACTCGTGAAGTTGTCTTGTGAGTTTGGATTATAGGGTCTTGACATCTTATGTAATTATACCTCTTCTCATATTGTTTCAAGATGCTTTCAAGTAGTTTGGATATAGGTGCTGGCGGGTTTTATAGATTCTTGCACACTTGCACTGATGATTTGTTATTCTTTTAATGTGAGAAGTGGCCAATTCGATCTTTTTACTTTTGAATTTGAATTGGTCGAGTTTGGTTCTGTTATATCTCTGTGAGGCAAAACCATAAAAAATACAGTTAAGAAGTGAATAGGTCAACTGGGTAGAATAGGTTGAAAGTTATCCAAAGTGTATTTAATAAAACCTCCAATGTTACTTTGTTCAAGAAACTAATGATTATCATTAAGATAATATATCTTTTGACAATCATACTTGACACTAATCTTTTATTACAGTTTTTTTATATATTGCACCTTTGGCCTGATTTTGTTCTGACTTGTTTCCCAACTTGCTTAATATGCCACATCTATCTTGTTTTCCCGTGGCTTGGTATTGTTTTTGTTTTGTTGGTACGTTACGTATTTTGATGGACTAATCAATCTCTCTGTCTCTTTCTCTCTCTCTCTCTGTGCAGAGCATTCTGCAATCCAGCTGATGTCGAGGCTTTTACTGAAGAAAAAAAAGAATCTATTTTGAATAAACGTCATGGTAAAGGTGCTGATTTTCTTCGTGCTGTAAGGGAAATTGTCGATAGTTATGAGGAATTAAAAAAACAGGAACAAGCTAATAACACTAATAATATAATTGGTCAGACTGCTTCAACAAATGGGGTAAAATCTGAGGAATGTGTTGCTAGCTCAGGGTCAAAGGATGAGGCTGTCACGCCTACTATTGACTCGTGCTCAAAAATCTCTGATTCTTTAGAACCTATTGATGATGCTTTGCTTGTACAAGATGACAAAATAACGTCTGAGTGGCATAATGGTAACGTGGCGGTCAAGAAAGCACCTGTACCAACAACTTACTCCAGAAAGAAATATTCTGGTACTCAGGTACTTTCTACTCGTAGGTCGAGAAGTTCAGTAAGAGAAGATGCTGTGCTGAATAATGGTAATCCATTGAGCTTATCACGAGACGGGCCACAAAAGAGGACGAAACGAGTCAGGACATCGCCGAGTTCATCTGGTGAACCGGATTCAACTGCAAGTCCAGAAGAAAATGGGTCCGAAATTGTGACTGTTGATTCTGATGCCAAAAACTTAAATGAGGGAAATTGTGTTCAATCTGGTCATAACAAGGTTTTGGAAAATGAGTATGACATGCAGCTGAGTCAGACACTTGAGTTTCAAAATAAGGCTGTGATTAATAAGAAAAAACGAAAGCCAAGTAGAAAACGTGAATTTCGAGATAGACTTGACAGAATGGATAAAGCTGAACCTATTCAGAACTCTGATCTTGAAAGAACTATTGAAAAGTATTCCCAAGAAAATGGTGATGAGCACCTGCCTCTAGTGAAACGGGCCCGGGTTCGAATGGGTCGAACCTCAGAATCTGTGAATAAATCGGGCCATGACTGTGTCGTCTTGAGTGATGCAGAAGATGCACAGGAAGGAGTAGACCCCTGTTTTACATTGCACACATGTAACATTAACAAACCACCCTCACGGGAAGCTAGTAATAATAAACATGTGGGTTGTTTTGTTGATGATGAAGCTGCTTTACCACCATTCAAACGGCTACATCGGGCTCTTGAAGCTATGTCTGCTAATGTGGCTGAAGATAAGGACGGTTCTCCTAGTGGGCCATCTATCATGAAGACAATTATTAATGGAAATTTGGAGAGTAAAGAAGCAGATGATAGCAATAGCAATTTATCTTCACCAGTTAAACGGAATGAGACGATTGATGGGATCGATACTTACAGTCAACCTTCTGGAATATGTAGCCTAGAACAAAAGCCAGCTGAATTGCTGATGGTAAAGAGTCCGTTATGCTGGATTCTTTTACTGAACCTGATGAAAGAGTAGCATGCCCAGAAATCCCAAAACCTTCATCAGAGGATGTTGAGAAGAAAGAGTTTTCTTCTGAATTCAATAAAGATCCATCTGATGTTTTCGGGCCTGCGGTGAGTTCAGATCCTATATCAAGTAATTTGGAAAATGGAGTTGTTTCACATGATGATGGTAAGGATTCTGTAATGCTGGATTCTTTTACTGAAGCTGTTGAAACAGTAGCACACGCAGAAAGCCCGAAACCTTCATCAGATGATGTTGAGAAGAAAGAGTCTTCTCCTGAATTCAAAGAAGACCCATCAGATGTTTCTGGGTCTGGGGTGGGTTCAGTTCCTGTGTCAAGCAATTTGGAAAGTGGAGTTGTTTCACATGATGATGGTAAGGATTCTGTTATGCTGGATTCTCTAACTGAAGCTGTTGAAACAGTAGCGTCCTCAGAAAGCCCGAAATCTTCATCAGTGGATGTCGTGAAGAAAGAGTCTTCTCCGGAATCTAGAATAGATCCATCTGATGTTTCTGGGTCTGGGGTGTGTTCAGATCCCGCATCAAGTAATTTAGAAAATGGAGTTGTTCCACGTGCTGATGTTACTTTGGTGCGATCTTCTCCCCAAAAAAGCTGCAATATTGTAGACCATCCAATTCAAGACGATGACAACCATGCAATGTAAGTTAATATGGACTTAATACAACACCTTTTGCATATGTTCAATAAGAGAGTGCTAGAGGTGACAAAACAGACCAATTTGGCTGGTTGAGTACCAGGTTGAAATGGGTGTGGGTCAATACAAGTCTGACTGATGTACGGACCCACCAACATACTCTTGAATTTTGTAAATGCCTAATGTTTTTAATTATGATTTAAGACCCTATCACCAAAGTGACCATCATAATTTCTTAGAAATAAATGATTTAGGACAATGTATGCATTTATGCAATTTTGCTGATTTTGACCTGTTTGATCAATTTCAGCTCATTTGTCTGGAAACTTGTCAATATGGGTTCGGGTCAGACAGGTTGGATAAGATACCAAATTACCATTATGGGTTTGGGTCTGGATGGGTTGAGGTTATCTATAACTGTTTTCTGATTTGTATAAATAACTAATGTTAGTTAAGATTACATAAACTATATTACGGAGATATTGTTGTTTCATTAAATGTATATAGTTTTAGACCTGTTCTACCAATTTGACCTCTTTTTTTTTAAATACCTTGTTTGA
The DNA here is from genome assembly GCA_024085815.1 of Flaveria linearis. Taxonomy (NCBI): domain Eukaryota; kingdom Viridiplantae; phylum Streptophyta; class Magnoliopsida; order Asterales; family Asteraceae; genus Flaveria; species Flaveria linearis. Next base: position 83,900,658 of record CM044007.1, read on the forward strand.
CTCGCTATCTTAATTGACTTGTTAACATACAAATGGGTTTAGATGTCCACCATGACTGGTGTGAGCCGGTTCTTTTTGATACTTCTCAGACTTTATTAACTTCATTGCTGGAACCTTTTTTTGTTTCAGAGTTGAAGATGATGAAGGAACCAAAAAGTCAATCATGGAAGTAGATGACTCTTCATCTCTTATTACTACGAAAGAGTTGACTGTTGACCCAGGTCCTGGCATTTCTCGCTCAACTCATATTTCTGAAGATAAGACGAACCATGAAAGTGTGTCAGGTACCCAGGCACCCTCCCATCTGACTGACCAATTAGACTCAACTGATGTGTCACGAGCCTCTCCACCCAACAATACTTCAACTTGCCACACCATATCCACAACATATAATAGTAATTTACTTGAAAGCAGTGCCTGTTCTAGTCCCAATGTGCATGAAAAAACAAAATACACTGGCAACAAATGGAGCACTATCTCAGAAGCAAATGCAACTTTAACTTCTTTCGAGGCAAGTCTTGGGGCACTAACGCGGACCAAAAAAAGCATTGACCGGGCTACCCGTATTGCCATTGACTGTGCTAAATTTGGCCTTGCTGTCAAGGTAATATTGACTTCTTATTTATTATTTAATTTGTCCCAACATATCTGCCCAGTTTTGTAAATTGGTAGTCACAAGAATAACCGACAATATTTGTAGCTGTGTTGCAGTAGAAGTTACAAAGAAAGATTTTTGGGTTTGATTATGTTTGATGTCAAGGTTTGATTCAAGCAAGATTAAGAAGTTATTACATTTTAAGTTTATGTTCTTGAGCTTTATAAATTTGGCTTAAAAATTAGTTAGGATTGGCTTGCCTAGTTCATTCATTGGTTGACATACAACATTGACTTTTTCTCTCACTTATCCCGCCTTTGGTTTAGCCACATGTCTCAAATCTTTGTTAGATTAAGCATATAAGCTAGGAATGCCAATTGTTTCACTTAAAATTTAGAATATACTCCAGAAGAAATTCGCAGTTGAAGAAGATAAGCACATTTTCATTCATTTACAGAATACACATACTAAAATTGTCATGAACAAACATAACTAGCAAAATCACTCTCATACAGTAGGGTCTTCGGGCAAACTAAGGGAATGATATTTCTAATTTACTCTAGTTATAACTTAATCAATATCCATTTTACCCTGACTACCTCTTATCACAGCTTTTGCAAGTTTAATATGCCAATTGGTATCTTAAATGCTTTAAGAGTAACATCGGGATTTCTAGCTAAAGAATTGTCAAATTAAATCTCTTAAATTGTGTTTTATTTTTTGTTTGTGGACAATTATTTTTGGATCAAAGTATATGGTCATATATATATCATTTAACAGCAATTATTACCTCATTTTTGGGTCAAGGCAATTATCCCACACGCTGCATTCTCATATTGCACGTAGGGGTTGTACATCTGTTTGTGAAGATTGAAGTTATAGGGTCTTGTGCATGATACCATGGCCACATTTGGGCAATTTGACTTATTTACTTCATGATGGACCGATTTGGGCTGTATTTTATCTCAAATGGGTCAAATTAAAAACACATACTATAAAAAGATCAGGTTTGAAGTTGCTCACATTCCATTTTTCACTCCGTATAATCTTCTATGTTCTTTTTATTGATATTTTGATAAATTTTTGTAATAATAATAATAGTAATGTATTTAGTAAATATACAAGCAATTGTCTTGAGATTTTGATTACTTATTGTAATAATAATATAGTATTTTTCTAATTATACAAGCAACTGTCTTGAATGTAGGTGGTGGAGACTATTGCTCACAGCTTGGAAGCTGAATCAAGTTTACATAAACGGGTGGACTTGTTCTTTCTTGTGGATTCAATTGCGCAATGTTCTCGAGGGCTTAGAGGTAAGTAGTTACATTTGTTGGTTTGCTAGCCATGCGAATGCAATAGTTATTTGTTTATATTGTGGTCAAATCACATAATATGAAAACAAAGGTTTTACACTTTGTTGTGATCTTAGCAACTAACTTTAATCAAACACAAAATACAAACCAACTTGCAATATATTATTGATTTTAGCAACCAACTTTAGATCAAGCACAAACTGGAATCCTACTTACAATTGATGATTGATTATAGCAACCAACAGCTTTTCAACTGATTTTACTTGTAAGTTGCTGATGTTGCTTTGCCACCACATCAGATGCCACTTACACAAAAAAGAACTATGTATAAAAGTAAAAACAATTTAGGTTTAAACGTAACAATTAAATGCCTCATCAGATGCTATGTGGCTTATAGTCTTCTACATATACACTAAATTGACAAATAAGATGACATCTCAGTATAAAAAATACCCACCAGCAATCGAATACTTCATTCAGTTCTGCAGTTGGTTAAAAATGTGAACTGCTTGCTTCCTCTATATTAATGTTATGTTTTTCTATACACTATCCTTGACAAGTGATGCAATAATTGTGTTTCAGGTGATGTGGGCGGTTTGTATCCTTCAGCTATCCAAGCGGTGCTACCAAGGTTATTATTGGCTGCTGCTCCGCCAGGGAGCAGTGCTCTTGAAAACCGTAGGCAGTGCTTAAAGGCAAGTCTTTATATATATTGTTATTGTTATTATTTTTATTATTCTTGTTATCATTACAATTGTCATCATTTTGATATGGGACAGCTTGGTGCACTTCCATATTTATTTTTAGTCCCTACAACGTCTTAAAGTCATTTTATTCAAAGACTCGGATTATTATTTGAAGAAATATTGTTGAACTACCCATTTTAGACCCTCACTAAGGATGGCTCGTTTCAACCAAGACCCATTATTATTTGAAGAAATATTGTTGAACTACCCATTTTAGACCCTCACTAAGGATGGCTCGTTTCAACCAAGACCCATATCAAACCAGCTACCTGGCTCGCCTGCTCCATCACTATAAAATGGCTTGTTTCAATAAGCAACCAGAGCTTTCTAATTTTATATTTGTATTGTTTGGTAGGTTTTGAAGTTGTGGCAAGAAAGAAAGATTCTTCCAGAACCGATGATTCGTCACCATATCCGTGAGCTTGATTCCCTCAACAACTTGTCTTCTAGAATCAGTAATTCTCGGCGGCCTTTTAGAAATGAACGGGCCTTTGATGATCCTGTTAGGGAAGTTGAGGGTATGCTAGTTGATGAGTATGGAAGGTATGAAATAAAATTATCTTGTTTTCTTTACTAAATAATTAGTAAAACCACTACTTAATGGTTTTATGTTTGTTTTATTGGCATACAGCAATTCAAGTATGCAGTTATCCGGTTTCTGTATGCCAACAATGTTGAAAGATGAAAAAGAAGAAAGTGATTCTGATGCAGAGGGTTTTGAGGCGGTAACTCCTGAAAGGAATCCTGAGATTTGTGATGATGAATGTGATAAGGTTGCTACACCTGCAGCAGAGAAGCATACCCATGTACTGGAGGATGTCGATGGTGAGCTTGAAATGGAAGATGTGTCCCCTACTCGGGAAGGTGAAATTACAGATGCTGCCCATGTGGCGAAAGCTGCAGGGGCGTCTCACCATCAACTCTCACAACATTTGCCACCATTACCAAAAGATTTGCCGCCTTCATCTCCTCCTCTGCCAAGTTCTCCTCCACCTCATGCCTCCTTTCCACCACCACCGCCTCCTCCTCCAGCCTCTCTTCCTCCACCTCCACCTCCTACCGCCTCCCTTCCTCCACCTCCACCCCCTCCTCCTATCAACCTTCCTCCACCTCCACCCCCACCAGTTTCAATTACCTTACCACCTCCAGCCGCCCTTCCTCTACCTCCTTCAGCCTCACATCTTGCACCTCTTTCATTGCCTGATGCCATGGGTAACTTTCCTGATGCCAAGGTTTATGTGGCTAGCCAGGTAAGTTTGATGTTTAATTTTTTATATTGATATGAATAGAGATGATGATGATGATGTTCATTTTACTTGTGCATGAAACAAGTAAACCAAATGGGTCAACCTAAAACTTCTAAACATTTTATTCGAAAAGTGAACTGTTACCTTTACAAAGCATAAAACTACTAAACATTTTGTTAAAAAGTGAATAATTCTTGAAATATTATATCTTTATAAGCATCTGTGACACGATATATGCAGAAGCAACTCAAATTGATCCATTATGACTGTTGGCCTGTTCCTCAACCGGATTTTTGGGTCAACCTAAAAGTTTGTTTAAAGGTGTCAAACTTTTCAAATCATATCATTCAAAAGATCATGCTTTAATTGAAATAATATATATTCTTTGCTAATATTTGACACAAAAAGAAAGCTGGAATTTTTTTAGACAAAAGAGTGTCTCAGGGCCCCAGAGCTGCTCAAAATTATCATTTTGGGCCTGTTTTTAATCCGCCACATGTATTTTGAATTGTGGGCTTGTGGTTAGGACGTTAGGTGGTTGTGTATTTGACATATATGACACCTGCAATGCAGAATGGTAAAGATGAGCCACAGCAGTCGATTCAATACCATCCTTCTGAAGTACCAGAAACATCTCATTCCTGCTCTTTTGGTGTCCCTCGGCCACCTGTTCAAGCCGCCAGTAATGTACACTTAAGGCCGCCACATCCCGCCCCTTCATCTCAGTTCTCGTATTTTCAATCAGATCAATCGTCTAGGGAAATTCCACCTCCTTCGTATCCTGGCAGATTCCATTTTGTTAACAGTACAGATACTGGTAACTTTCACAGTGATCATGACAGAATGCATGTGCCTCCACATGATGACAGCTGGCGATTTCCACCCCCTCCATTCTCTGGTAAAGTTTTTGATTTTTTTAGTTTAGCGATTGATTTTTAGGGATAACGTATACATTTTCCACCCAAGCATACAAAATTTCCACCCAAGCATACAAAATTTCCACCAAGGACACCTAACTATCAACTTCTATATTTTTGTTTGTGCTGATTTGGGCACAGAAAACTTGTGTGGATTTTAGAATTGGCAACATGCCATTGAATATAATACCTGCTTCACATCTAGAGTTTTAAAACTGACAAAATGCTCCTTAATTTGCTAATCAATTGTAGATAGTACTTCAAATATAGGGGAATTAATGTGTATATACATTTTTAGCAAGTTTTTTTTTGCAAGAATTGGCATAAACAAAACCCTAGTATCAATCTTCTATGTTGATTCTGAATAAAAAACGTGCTCTGATGTTGTAAACTGACAAAATGCATTTACGTTTGAAGCGTCTGTCAAACCAAGATTTTTAAGAAATGACAAAAACAACCCTGAATCTACTCAAAAGAAACAAACTCTAGATGAATTGTTAAAAACATTTTCGATTAGTTTCATGGTATTTATGCCATTTCTACAACTCCAAAAGTGACAGAAACCCTTAAATTTATGAAAGCAGGGGAAGGGTTCTCATTTTGCAAATTGCGAGATGTTTTTTTTTTCATGATCGGCATAAAGAAAAGTAAATTGATAGTTGGGTGGCCTCAAAAGTTGTTTTAATAATTAATGGCCTTAATGAAATGTTTTGAATACTTTGATAGCTTTTGCATAATATATCTTTTGTTTTCACATATTCCGTGATTCCAATTTAATTCTTTTTCCGGTCGTTTTTCTCCTCGTAACAACAGGTCCGTGTCATCCTGATGGGCCCAGAGGACGGTACCCTCCCAATATGTATGCAGGCCCGCCTTGTGAACCTCCAATGTCCGGTAACGCATGGCATTATCCAGTAAGACCGCCAAATCATAGAGATATGGCACCTCATAGACCATACCCTGAAGCACCTGTTCATATGGCTTCTAGAGGTTCGTATTTTATATTCGACTTCTTCAAGGGTTTAATTTTTTAGGGGTGTTTGTGATTGCTTATTTAAACAACTTGTCTGAAAATTGTGTCTTTTAAAATCAGATGAGCCCTTTTAATTGTATAGGTGAAAAAAAGTGTTTTTGCGCATCTTTTAGTGTGAGATAAGTTGTTTTTCCAAATTGACTATTCTTGGTGGATGCAAATTACAAGTTTTCTACAAAAAATTTTCAATTGAGTGCAAATATTAAAAAACTAGAGTGAAATAAGCTGCTGCTTTTGCTTATAAATATAAGCATAAGCTGTTTAAATAAGGAAATTCCAACTCCTATGTGAAGTGTGTTAATAAATGCTTACAGACTTCTAAATTTTTTATTAAGAAAAGTAGATTATTTTTTTAATAATATGGTTTTTGCAATCATATTGGCAGTATGCACAACTAAAATAATCTGACAATAAAGCATCTTGCTCAATTCAAAGTAACAAACTTTAAGCTACTTCTCTGTTGGGGTAATCTCAAATCTGACGTTAGGGATTAGTAAATTTTACACCGGTGTGGAAAAAATGATCATTGTTGGCATTAGGCATTAGTAATAAACCAACATAAAAGATTGATGGTTAATACTCATAGTTTCTTGCCTTTTTTGGTATTTTTTTTTCTAAAGTAGAACACTCAAATGTGAATTCGTAACAAGCTTGTTACCTTTTTTTGTGCATACTGCATATAACCCTAACAAATATTTAATGCGTTGGTTATTTATATAGACAAACGGAAGATAGATGAAAAGAAGGGACGGGAAATTGTAGATCAACTCAACCAATTTTGAGTCTTTGACCCATATCGAAAATCACCCCTTTTTGACTCAAACATGTTCCGACTCCTTTACCCCCTACCACACCCCCATTTCGAAAGCTCTAATACGAGTAATCTCGAGCATCTTGATTGACAAAATGTTTTAACATTGTTATCTTTTGTGTTGCAGGCCATAACTATTGGAGACCAAGGTGACACACATGAGGGCAGTCGTATAATACTCATTGATGATTTATTTAACCTTATAAAGAGATCAAATTCTCACTTGGACTTGACAGGCTTATTACAAAATACCCTTGTACAAAAAGAAACCTATTGCATCAAACAGTGCCCAGAAAAGTTCTATATTTTGAAATCTAGATGCATAAAGCCTAGTGTAAATGCATATTTAGTGAACTCACCAGGATGCAGTCGAAGCTACTGACTTTCTTATGGTGCTTGTGTCCGCAACATCTTTGGGCTTTTTGCTGTTCTTTTTTGTTTTTTGAGGTTATCAGATGATGTCAACTTGTCATACATGTTTAAGCAAAACTGGTGGATGTTATTTTTTGTCAGGTGTCAATTGTTGGGAATGGTGCTAAATTAAAACATGATCTTGGCTGTACATTTTTTGTTATGTTTTTTGCTGGTTCAGAATTGCATGGCTGCTTTTTCATGGTCTGATGTGGCATGTTGAAGACTGCAGGGGCGTGTAACAGTTCCGGTTCAAAACCACGGGAACCTGTCCGGACCAAAGCTGGACCGTGACTATGTGGACAGGAGTTTTAAATCATGATCAAGAACTACCAAATACTGCAAATTAGGTTTAGTTTGACGGTTTGAGCTATTTTTGCCTATTTTAATTAGGCTCTATCTAATATGTTTACTATGTATCACTTAGTCTCTACCAAGTCGGATTGATCTTGATTTTTACAACGATGCAACTTAGATGTATCGTTATGATTAACCTAACTCCGAGTATCATTCTTAAAGTGACATCAAGGATTAAAGTTGAAGACTTCTTTTTTTATATTACATCTTCAGATCTCAAGAAATATTTAACAGAATCTACCAAATTAAAAAGTATTCTAGCAAAATAAAAAGGTTCTACCAAATTAATAATCTTACAAGTGTCACACAATAAAACAAATATTCAAGTAAACCACAACCACCTTCCAGGATTACCTACTTGAGGCGAACTTGGTCTTCAAACCCTTTAACATTCCCTTCAGGATTCCCTTCAAATCTCCCCACCCTAAAATGCTTCATCTCTTCACGTCGCATGACATCAACCTTACCGTCAGTAGCCAAATCCACCAACATCCGCCCAACAAACGGCGCCATCTTGAACCCGTGACCCGAAAACCCACCCGCAACCACCACATCTTCCCCAAACTCACCACCCAAGTAATCAATTATGTAATCCTCATCCGGTGTCATTGAATACAAGCACGATTGACTCATCACCGGCCCCTCTTCCCACACGACTCGATCCCCAAACGTCGACTTGATCCACTCTTTCATATACCCAACAACCAATGCAGCCTCGTCCGCACCCGCACCTGCAGTCCTCCATGTCCTCTTATCCGGATCACACTCGCGACCACCATGGACCGCGACCTTGATCAGACCAGGATACTCCAACACCGGTGTCCCGTAGATGTACGGCTCACCGTAGCTCGCAAACGACGGAAAACCTGCTTCAATGGTGAAATCAACCTCTTTACCCTCTCTAATTCTCCAATAAAACACAGATGTTTCCAATGGTTGTATAGGTAACATCACACCACCATTGGTAACCTTGTGAATCAACTTACTCACCCAAGCTCCAGCAGTAACCACACACTTCTTCCCCCAAAACCTCTCATTCGATCTGCAACACAATAATACTCCACCATTACGTTCATCAACAACCAGATCTACAACTTCCGATCGATCCTTCAACACAGCTCCATGTTTAATCGCAAGTGTTTGAAACATCGCAACCGCTTTAGTAGGTTTCAAAACGCCTCCGATCTCCGTCACAACGGCAATCCAGTCGTCCGGAATGTTAATCACACCGGAGAAGTGATCATTCGTTTGATTCCGGTCGAGAATCCGGTGATGAATAGAGTGTTGTTTGCAGTTCGAGATTACCGCGAGGAGAGATTTGTTATCCTTTGGACCTAAATCCAATTGCTCCGATCTGAAGTAGACATTGTAGCCGATTTCAGCCTGTGCATCTCGCCACATCTTCTCCGATTCAATCACCATCGGAGAGTAGTAGGATTCAGGATACGTTGATCGGATTGTTCGCGATTCGCCGTGAGATGATCCGCGGTGATGGAGGAAGTCGAATTGCTCGAGAACTAGGGTTTTGAGACCTCGTTTTGACGCTTGATACGCCGTTGAACTGCCGATGACGCCGGCGCCGATGATGATTAGGTCAAATTGGCCGGAATTCGCCATGTTTTTGCTTGATTTGAAGATGCAAAACGTGAATCGAACAGTTGTATATGCTTACAAATGGAATTGAGTAGATGAATTGCATGGAGATTTGGCATCTTCATAAACGACATACGTACAGCTACTGGTGAAGATGACAGATACCAGAGCAGTGCGGTTCACGAGTTGAATCGGGCGAGTCAGGGTCGACTTGATATCGGTTTGGTTTTAGACCAAGTCGACTCGGCTCGGTTTGAATTTGCAAACCGAGCTAGATATCAAGTTTACATCGGTTGAATTTGTAAACCGAATATCGAGCCTTGTATTTACTGAGTGAAATGACAAGCGAGGAAACCTTTGTTTGTGCTCGGCTTGTTCGCAAACTGAACCGCTGAACCGCGTGATCTTTGCTTATTACGAACGAGCCGAATTCAAACGATATATTTTTAAGTATATATTTTTTTTTGGCAAATTTCAAGTTTCTAGTAATTTCAATAGCACATTTTTAAGGTCGACTGCAGGGGTAAATTTTATTGTTGCTAATATGCAATTGGTGCTAATGTACGCGGATTAAATAGCCGGCTTGAAGAAATTTGGAGCAACAAATAAATACTCTTAAGAGCATTCACAACCCATGCCTTATATTTATGTGAGTGTGTTTGGTATATTATATGGAATGATTTTGAGTGGTTGTGAGTGAAGGAGAGAGAAAATGTTATTGTGGATTGGTATATTTGAAGAATCACTGTACAATCCTTATAAATTTTTAATATTTTTGAAAGTGGTTGTGAGTGAAGGAGAGAGAAAAGGTAATGAAAAAGGTATAAAAATATATTATTTAATTGAAAGGAGAGAGAAGAAGTAGTGATTTTTAGTGTAATTATATGGATAAAGATAAGGAATGGGATGTGAATGCTCTAACTTAGAAACAAAATATAATAAAAAAAACTAAAAGTATATGTTTAATTTAATTTATTTAATGTTTCTCTTATGTAGTTGTGGCTATAGCAATAGTAGGTTAGTCATTGTGTATTATATGTATTAAATAAATAAAATATTAAATAATTAGTAATAAAATTTATGTATTATAAAACCATGCTTGAAGATAAAATATGATTATAATTAACTTTTGTTTTATAAAAAAATTATGCTTTTTAAATATTTTATTTTAAGAAAAATGAATTTTTTAAAGAAAAAGTTCGATGTATAATGTATTTTATAAAATTTTTGTTTTTAAAAGGTGTGTTTTTAATAGAAATTAGGTTTTATATTTATTAAATTATATATTTTTTAATTTAAAAATGGAAATTAGTAATATTATTAGTATTTAATATTATTATTAATAATATAGGGAAAAGAAGAGAGACCTTCATATGGTCTTCATTGATCTAGAAAAAGTCTATGACAGTGTATCGCGACAACTCATTTGGGAAAGCTTACGGGCTAGAAGGGTACCGAATAGATATATCAAGATAATCAAGGATATGTATGAAGGGGTAAAAACGTGTGTGCGAGCTCCAGTCGGAGACACAGAATTCTTTCCAATGGAAGTGTGACTCCACCAATGATCAGCATTGAGCTCATCTCTTTTCACAGTAGTGTTGGATGAGTGTTGCAGACGATATTGTGCTAATATCAGAATCTAAAATGGCACTGAACGAGAGGTTAGAACGGTGGAGAGCGACACTAGGGAGCAAAGGCTTAAGGATAAGTCGCTCTAAGACGGAATACATGCACTGTAACTTCAGTGTAGCGAATGAAGAGGACACCCAAATTACTATTCAGGGCCTGGAGGTCCCACAAACGTCTAGGTTCAAATATCTAAGCTCCTACGTCCAGGAAGACGGAGAGATACACAGTGATGTAGCCCATCGTGTTCAGGCAGGATGGTGCAAGTGCAAAGCAGCATCAGGGATATTGTGTGATAAGAAGCTACAGATGGCTTGTATCACGGACAAAATACGAGAGGAAAGGTTGAGATGGTTTGGGCACGTTAGGAGGAGACAGATGTCAACGTCAGTTAGAGCAGTAGAGCGCATCATCTTAGATGGTAAGAGAAGTAAAGGAAGACCTGAGTTAACTTGGGATGAGATGATTAGCCGGGATATGGTAGAGTTGCACCTCTACGAGCACATGGTCGATGATAGGACTGAGTGGAGGCGTAGAATTAAAGTCAGGGACTACTAGTGCGCCTTGATGCGATAGTCCGCACGTGATGTGTAGGGTAACGTAATTTGTCCAATGTAGGTGAAGTCTTAGTGATAACTGTCCTATTAGTAGTGTTAATAAATAGTAAAATTTATCTACCTTATTCCTTGGCTAATATCGTAGTAAAATTTATCTGCCTTATTCCTTGGCTAATATCGTAGAAATTTATCTGCCTCAAACTTGTTTCAATGATGTTGTGTTTGCTTTTGTGACGTGTGCTTAATTGCTTATGTGAGGTATGTATTATTATTTTGATTGTTATGAGTATGATACTGCTTATGTGATGTATGTGAAGTATGCAATATAATCTGGTTATTTGGTTTATGGACATACATATGCGTATACAAGACTCTATTGTGATGTATGCTTATGCGATATATGTAATATAATACGGCTGTTATCGTTGTCGAGTCGGGGGTCTCTTTGAAAGCGGTCTCTTTGTAAGCGGTCTCTTTGTAAGCGGTCTCTCTATCTCCTAAGATAGAGGAAATACTGGCCACCACCTACCCCTGCCAGACCATACTCTCAGTAAGACATACTAAGTATGTTTGTTTGTTTTTGTAATATAGGGAAATGAGAAAATTAGTATGAGAAGACTTACAATTATTTCATGTTTATTTTAGTTTTTTTATAGATTGATGGATAGGCTAAAAATCATTAATTAAACGATTATAGTTAATAATAAACACATAAAGTTAGATTATAATATTTTAATATAAAATATAATTAAAATTATATATACATAATTGTTTAAGAAATATTATACTATTTTTAACTATATTATCTAAATAGTTTTATTTTTAAACATTTGTTTTAAGATTTTTTATAAAAAAATATTTTTTAGCAAAATCTTGTTTTTCAAAAACTCTAGTTTGTAATTATTCTGGTTGTTTTAGTAAGGATGTTTTTAAAAATTTTCACCTTTATAATTTTTTTAGAAACAAAATGATTTAAAATATTTTGTTTAAAAAAGGTTTAGTGTTTTATAAATTTTATATTATATAAAATTTTTGTTTTTAATTATTTAAATTTTAATTAAAATATGTTATTTTAAATTTCCTTAATAAAATCTATATTAAAAAAAGATAGTTTGATTTTAAAAACAAAAAACAAAAAAAAACTCTAGATAAGAGAGAGAAATACAACAATTAATAAATTTTGTTTTAATAAGAGAAAGAAATTTGTATAGGTATTTAATTACTATAATACACTTTTGCAGAAAAAATTAACGTGCGAACATCTAAAAGAATGACAAGTGGTAAAAAATGTAGGTTAAGAAAATGACAAGTGGCAAAAAAACTTACTTTATTAGATACTATAGATTATTGTGTTTATACGAGTGTATTCCATGTTGCTAAACTGCTAATGTGCGATGATCAATTAAATGACTCGTAACCATTGTGTTCGGAGGCATTATTGTCATATTGTGCTCATTGGGTCGGGTTTTAGGTTATTTGAATTTGAAGGTTTAAAGAGTTCTAATTAAAACTCAAAAGAGTGATTCAAATTCGAATTTGAGATTTTTGAGTTATATCCTGATAATTAACGGTTGACCTAGATAGATTATAAATGATACAAAATTTCTTTCATGGTTTTAATTATTCTACATTACTATGATCATAAAGTCCCACTCTTCTTGAAGGAAGGTTAGAAAATGAAACTTTAGGAATTTCGTTAACGAATTTCATCTAACACATGGAATACAATATTTTAAATACATAGAGAAACATGATATGAGTTTTAAATTAAAAAAAAATAATCAAACAACAGATTAGTATTGAATACAATTTAGGGGCACTTCAAAAAAATGTGGTTACCATGGTTTCTTACTTAACCTTGTGCTCGATTAGATTAATTGATGAATTAGTTTAATAGAGAACAATGACCAAAAGCAGGGAAGAACTTGATCAAGTAGAAAGAGAAAGTCCATTTGAGGAAATCTGTTTTAACAAAACTATTTCAATGGATTTAACATATATATATAGTTAGGTGTCTAACTACACCATCTTCATATTTTCATATACAATAAAGGGACAATTGCATATATTTTGTTGTAAAACTATTTAATTGTCTGTTTACCCAATTTAAAAATTAAAATTACATATATTCCCTTCTTTAATTTTTTTAATTGTATATTTATTCAATTCAATCAATATTACATATATCCCTTCTCTTGATGAAAATTTTTCAAATTTACCCATTTTGACTTATCGTATTAAAAGTAAATTATAAATTGATAGTGTTACCCTTGGCTTTACAAAAACTATAAAATTTTAAATTTTCATATTCACCTAGTTTTAGGTAGTTTTTTTTTCTTTTTATATATTTTTTAGCTTTTTTTATTGTTAATCATGTTTCACTAATGAGTTTTATTAGCTTAAACTTTCCTTTTTTTTTTTTTTAATAATTTTATTCGTTTGTGTTGAGTTTATTCTTCTCTATCAAACTTTTGGAGTAACAATATAAAATACAACACAAATACCAAACCTTTAATTTGTTACGAAACCAAAAAACAATCACAAACATTTATGGGTTAAATAGCCGTTTTATAATTTATTTTTAATAAAATGTCAAAATTGGTAAATTTGTTATTTTTTTAAGAGAGGGGTTATATAAAGTTTTAGTTTTAAGTTGGATAAATACTCAATAAAATAGATTAAGGACAAAAAATATATTCAATTTCGATTTTAAACTAGATAAATATACAATTAACAAGGTTTACAAGGGGTATATGGGGTATATGCAAGTGCCCCTAAAAAGACAATATAACTATCATAAATGGCATTCATTGGTCATCATAATTACTTTTCCAGTAAAAAGTGAAAATATAACTATCATAAATGACATTCATTGGTCATCATAATTACTTTTCCAGTAAAAAGTGAAAATAGTATGTAAATATGTGCTATATGTAAAAGATAGTTTCTAATAATGAGGGAATATTGTGAAGCAATTAGAGTGTACACGTGTATGTATCATAAGGATTGTGTAGTGTGTGCATATGTACCATAGCAATAGCAATTAGCAATTGTATAGTTCCTTGATTGAATTCAAGAATCTTGATCACGTTTGTTTGAGATGCCTATTGATTTGATCATGGTTGTCCTTCAAGTTCTTATATTGCTAATTAGAAAAACATGGTCTCCAAAGTTAAACGACATCAGGAAAACCTCGTCTTTCGTGACGGCCAACAATTAAGCTGGTCATCGTGGAAAACGATGTGGAGAAGAAGAGAGGAGTCGGATGCCAGGGGTATTAAAAGGTTTTTTCTTTTTTTCAACAATGACGGTATCCTAGTCATGTAATAAAAAGTTAACAAAAAATCTAACATTTGTTAATGTAACACCTTAGCATTAAAATTGTTCTACTATGTTTTGTCTACATAAAAAAATACCAAGTCATAAGAAATATCTTGTCCCAAATATCACCAACCTTAAATGAAAATAATATTAAAACAAAAAAAAAACACTGAAAAGTCCTTACCCAAACATCCAATAACATATCTATAAGATGTTATAAAGTTAAACAATATTAGTAGTACGAGATGTCACATTTGAGATTAACATCAACAACAAAACTTTTAAAAACATGACTTCTTAAACCTAAACACCAAAAGATATTTACACAAAACATAACAATCAATCAACTTTTTTATTCCTACATTATCCATCAAATAACCAACCCTTCATACAACACTCTAGAAACTAGTCAAAAGTGCAAAACATTAAAATATCTCCAACATCCAAACACAAAAATATCAATTCTCACCTTAAAATAATATTCTTCATACTCACCTTTTAAAACCCAAGTCACCTACACCACGTGTCCCACCCCACACCTCAACACGTGTCCCACAAACAAGATATTTTCCACCAACGCATCAATCAATCCCTCAAATACCTCCACGTGCCCCCCCAAAGATCTTTTCGAGCAACCAACTTTTAACACCCACGTGGACACGTGGCACATTCCCACCTGATCACCTACTTTCTTCCATCACTACCTGCATCTACATCCTACACGTGTCCCCCAACAACGAATCCCCACCGTCCACGTTGCTAATCTAAAAAACAGAATCTGTTTTTAAAAGGTTCATATAATATTCGCCAATAATGGGGTGACACGTGTGCGAAACCACTCTAGTGGTGTGCACCTATATGTAGCCTGCAAAACCCCCCAATTCTCCGGTGATCGGAGTAATGAGTGTTAACCAAAGGGTGAGGTTGAACCCGACTGCTTCCGGGTCGGGTTCTCAGGATCCGGATTTTTTCAATGAAAGAGTGCTTTTGTTGGTTATGGAGTCTATGAATTGGGATGTGAAGGTGCTTTGCCGGACCGCGTCGGTGTGTCGGCGGCTTCGCGCGATGGCGAAGCGGTTATTGTGGCGGGAGCTCTGTTTGTTCAGAGCTCCCCGGATAACCGAGTCGTTATCCAATGGGGTGCATAGTAGCCGGATGTCGGGCGGGTGGCCCGCGCTGGCTAAATTATTATTCTTCTGTGGTGGATGTAGCTCCACCAGGAATTTTGTAATGCCCCGGCCGAAACCGGGGCATTTCGTGACGGAGTCACGGTTCTCGAAGACCTCGGGCCGGAGTTTTTTATTGAAACGGTGTCGTAACGATCTTTTGTTTGTTAGCGACCCGTGTGAGCACCGTCTCGAGGGCCGAGAGGATGATTTAGGAGTGTTTAGAGGGGTGTTTAGGGGTTTAGGGAGTCTATGACACGTGCTTGTTTGATTGCCAGACAAGTGGCGTTGGAGGAGAGAGAAAGGTGCCCGTACTGCGGCGCGCGCGTCTGGAGTATGACCACAGCCGGCTTGGTGCCGCGGAATGCGGCTAAGCGGCTGGGGTCACACGACGGCGCGCTGGAGTATTTTGTGTGCGTTAACGGGCACCTGCACGGCACGTGCTGGTTAGCACCGTTGTCGTCGGATGAAGGCGAGAACGGTGAGGATGATGAGTATGAGATCGACGGTAGCGATGAGAGGGGGAATAGTTCTGGTGACGGTGCACCCGATGAGTTTTGTGATGATCCAACGGTTAGAAATGGGTTTGGAGATCATGTTTCTTCTAACGGTCGATGCACTTGATTAGAATAACGACTATTTACAGCGGTTGTAATTCCTCGAGGAAGTTTCTTTTTCCAGAGGTGAGATCTTTTGTTCCAGAGGTTTACTGTGTTGATGTGAAGGTGAATCTCTGGTTTTAGTCATTATGCCTCTGGAGATGGAAGTTTGAAAGATGTTGGATATTGAAGTTTTGATGGGATCTGTATTTTAATCCGATGGGATGGAGGAAATGTTTGTCTTTGTTTTGACGTTGTTGGTAGCTTTTAGTTTTTATTGTAAGTGGGATTTTTACTGAGTATGTTTCTTTGTTATGTTGAAATTGGTCGGATGTTGGTGTGATTTTAGAGTCGATTTTGAGTTTCTTAATTGAGAGAAGTGGGGGGGGGGGGGTTGTGTTATATGAGGTTATGACTTGAGACCAAAGGATTGTAATACATTCAACGCTTATTTCATTTGTAGTGTTGCTTATACCATTTGTACCATTTGACTTTTGTTGTGTTAACTACTTTACATTTTTTTCGACTTTTCTTGTGTAGTTATTGATCCCAATAAGGTGGATACGTTGGTGCCAAATGTCTTAAACCTTGAATGAACTTATTTGATAGAGCTATTTTGATTGATATCGTTGTTGTTTTTTTATATATTCATATACCGACCATGATGAGACTTTTACCAATAAAGGATGAATAAATAATGTGATTTTACCTAATTTATAAAGGATGAATAAATAACGCAGGAGTAAAAACCGAGACAAGCTTATGCATTTTGTTGATGTATGATATTCTTAGTTTCTTGCCTTAACGATGTGATTGACTAATATTACTCTATCTTCTTTAGAAAGAAAATCTTTATCTAAAGAGTAACTTAAAGTGACACGTGGCAGCACCACAATCATCCTCATCAAAATTTTCCCGCCTCTCTCTCATCTTAAATAATTACCTTAGTTACTAATAATATTATTTAACATTCTTTATATTTAATAAATTCAAAAAGAGATCTATTTATTAATATTATTTCTAAATAAACAATTTTATATAAAATAACAAATTTTTCTAAAACATAAAACTTTTTTAAAAATATGAAATATTTTAAAAGTGGTATTTTAAAATTTCAATTTTTTAAAACCAAAAATAATTAATTTGGGAGATATAATAAGAAAATTTTTAAAAATGACATTTTTATATGGTTTGTTTTAAAACAAAATGTTAATTTTTTTTGGAAAAAAATCTAAAAACAAAATTTTAAAAAGTTGATATCACTGTTTTATTAGTTATAGTCATTTCTTATACGTAATTTCAGTCATATCATATTTTATAACTAGCTTTAGTTACCCGTGTATTACACGGGAGGAGGAGAGTTAATTATTAAAATAACACAAAAACATAAATAAAATTAAATATATTATACGGGTTGAAAAAATAAAATTGATTAGTTATTGATTGTTATTTATATAATACTAACTTTAGTAAACCAGTATATTACACGAGTTAAAAAATAAAATATTAATTATGATGAAAGTCTATGAAGTATATAATGATGTTTTAAAATAAGATATGATTAAAATTATATCTGAGTAATAATTATAAGTAATAATTTTAATTTTTATTTCCAAAAAATTTTAACCATTTTTTCCAAACAAACCATATTAAAAATATCATTTTTAAAAATTTCTTATTATAACTCCTAATTTTAATTATTTTTAGTTTATAAAGAATTTACTTTTTAAAAACATCAAGTTTAAGATATTTTATATTTTTAAAAATGTTTGATTTTTTAGAAAAACTCTTATTTTATAAAAATTTATTTTCTAGAAGTAACATTAATAAAAAGACATCTTTTCTTAATTTATTAAGAAAAAAATTTAATCTTAAAAATAATTAAAATATTTTAATCTTTAATTTAAGTAACTATTTAAGAGAAGAGAGAAACGGGAAAAATAAAATTAGGAGGTCTAGGAATGTGACAAGTGTCCCCCTAAGTTACTATTTTAGTATTATATATAGATTAATAAATTTTATTATATTAATATTTTATTTATTCAAATCGTGTAATACACGGGTTTACTAAAGCTAGTAAGATGATATTTGATTCTAGATACTCTATATTGAATTCTTGTAGTTTTAGAAAACCAGTAGGGAAATTGTTTCCTCTACCAACATCATCATTGTCGTTGCCACACCACAAACGCCACCCCACGACGAGATCACTGTGGCACACCTTTGTGATTCTGGAGTATGTCTATCATAAAGGCAGTAGACCTGTAGTTTCCTATTATAATTGACAAAAAAAATCACATTCTTAAGATTGACATGCCTCTAGTATAGTTCGGGTCAAATGTCAGTTCGGTTCACCCGTTTTGGTAGACTACACGGCTAAAATCAGCCACAATTGACTATAATTCTACTTGGATTTAGCTACAAAGATGTGCTTGGGTTGACCACAAACATTTGGGAACCGAGAGCCAAAATATATCTGGATGCTTATATGTACACAAAATAAACTTAGCGCTTCAGAAACACGTTAATCGGATACTACTTCAAAAGGCGATCGTGAAAAACAACTAAACTAAAGATTCAATAATCATTTCAGCAGCTGAACCCATCGCATTCACGCCAGAAATCTCAAGCAGTGTCAAAGCCAGTTCGTCCTCGCCCCACTTCCTTAGTCCCTTGCTTAACCTCTTCAAAACCGCCACATCAACCTCCATCGCCCACTTTGGGGTGCATGTCACCATCAAGCTCACAAAACCCGACACATAAGCCCTCCAAGTGGCTCTATTACAGCCGAGTGAAATCTTCCCATCAAGTGCACCCGCCATGAACTCCAAGTGAGCCTCGAGAATAACGGGTCGTTTTTTACAACATAAGGAAACGGGCTCCACACCCCAACCAAACGCCCCAGAAAGGACCGCAAAATATGCCAAAGCGTAACCCATTAGCATCCCAATCATACCGCCTGAATCACCTTTACTTAGATCTGATTTATTCCCCGATATAAACCATGAGGGTAGTGTTTCTTTGATTAAAGATTGTATTAGATTTAACCGGCCTGTTATCCATACTAATGAAGCCCCCAGTGAGGCTGCTACTTTGATACGACTCATGGCTGCAGATAAAGAAACTTCGCCATATCTCATCAGGAGCCCGTTCGGCTTTTTAAGTTTTTCAATCGGTAAATCGGTTGACACAATATCTTTAACTGTATGCATTAACAATGACACGATTTCTTCAGTCATGAAAATGACATCTCCAACACTACGGTGAACCCGTAAGTAGAGAATACCAGGGGCCACAGGAGAAATTTCGCCTGAACAGTGGGACCCAAACCCGTGACCGAGTAGACCACCAGCACAACCACCAGAAAAAGAGGGTGGTTGAGTGACGGTTGACATGAAACACATCCTAAGAAGCTGGACCACCGCATTACTATTTTGGTGGAAGACGGTTCGTGATGCAGAGAAAACGAGATAATCAGTCCAACGTTTGGCTTTTTGGACCCAAAGTGCAGAGATGATGGCCATGCAGGGCCACGGGCAGCTTGCACCAAGGGTGTTTAGGGCTGGGGCAGCTAGGTTTAGAACAGATTCAGAGACTCGGTCAACTTTATAAGTTATTGTGAGGCTTACTAGGGCAGCAAGGGGTAAAGGAAGCGTTGGAGTGGTTCCTCCTGCAATGAAGAGGTGTGTCATTAACAAGTAGTTAAATACAAATTATGAGATGTCTGTGCATTGGGCTGGAACAGGTGTAAACGAGCCAAGCCTAAGCTCATCTAAGCTTTACTTGGCTCGTTTTAAATTAAGAGAGCTTTGAAGCTTTGTTTCTAAAACTCGAGCTTGGCTCATGAGAGATTGTAAAGTACAAGCTCAGCTCATTTATTAATTAATTAATTTATTTGTATGTTTTATATAATTAATTATATACATATTAATAACCATACTTTTTATGTATAAAATAATATATATTATTTAATTATGTTTATCATAATTTTATATACAATAATAAGTATCTTCAAAATAAATATTTAATAGATTAAATATAAATAATACAAATAAAAAGCTTTCGACCAATATCTGCAGCTCGGGCGCTGTATTAAATGAGCCATGATAGGAGCTCCAGCTTGAACTGAAAATTCGAAAATGTTGGAACGGGGACCCAGGGCATATGGTAGCGGTTAGGTCCAAACCCACACTATAAACTGGATTCAAAATCTGGATATCTGGTATTCTGGTCTACTGACTCAAGCGTACTTTTTTTGGACTATACAATTCACTAGAATAAAAGGAAGTAAAAAGGTTTTGCAGACAAAACAGAACCAGACTAACCAAATTATTTTCTATAACTGGACACCCTTAAATGACACAATTTCAAGTATGAAAATGAAAAGGACCGAGAACCATATTTTCGCACAAAAGGACTCT
The DNA here is from genome assembly GCA_024085815.1 of Flaveria linearis. NCBI lineage: Eukaryota > Viridiplantae > Streptophyta > Magnoliopsida > Asterales > Asteraceae > Flaveria > Flaveria linearis. The sequence continues at coordinate 83,921,377 of CM044007.1, forward strand.
TGAACCGCGGCGATTCCTGACAAATGTAAAACCAGTTTCGACCCAGTTTGGTTGGGATCGGATACAGATACCGCCATACCGGTCCACCGAGTCTTGTATCAAGCAAGATTTTGTGTCTAAATATAATAGTTTCATTACAGTAAATTCAAAAAACAGTTTTGGACCTGACTGGACCGAGAACCATTTACAGATTTTACGAGTCCCCAAAAAAGCTGCCCTTTTGCATTTGAAAAGTAGAAATATCAATTAGGCCACGCTTCAAACTTGATTAGACCAAACCAAGAACCAAATTTTGGAATGAGAAGATCTCGAACTGCTTTATAAAAAAATGTAGAGCCGAATGGCTCATAGCTGAAGCTGGTCCAGTTTTGTCCTATTCTGGTTTGTTTTGTCAGCAAGGACCAAGTTTATCATACCCCTAAAACTATTGAGTTCTGAAAAGCCAAAAAGGGCAATTTTGGAAAAGCCATACCTGCAGGAAGACTTGGAACATCAACTCCAGTGGCGGACAATATTTTATTTATGCTATTCTCGACCATGGCTAAAGTTGCTGCAGGACTTGGCCAATCAGTCCCATTCATAGATGCTGGCTTCCAGAGACCACGCGTTGTTTCTGCTGAAAGGTAACTTACAATAGTTGCCATTGATGCAGGAAGAAAAATAGCAAGTTCTCTGAGTCCTGAAATAATTATTCACAACAATATAATCAGATATTAACACTATTACGGTGTAAAATATGCTTACGGTTGCACCAAATGTATTTCAACTCAAATGTTTTACATAAAATTATTTCAACTCGATTTTTTTTTTTTGGAACAACAATTCTTTTACTCCTAAAGGCCACCTAACCTTGCACTTGCAAGGGTATTTCAACACAAATGTTTCACATAAAATTATTTCAACTCAATTTTTAATTTTTTTGGAACAACAATTCTTTTACTCCTAAAGGCCACCTAACCTTGCACTTGCAAGGATCTCTGAACCCACACCGCTAGGCTACAAGGCCATTGGGCAGGCATTTCAACTCAAACATTTTACAAGAATAGGATGAGTTAGATACAAGGGCATTAGGGGGTGTTTGGCTATTTGTTTTGACAAAGATTATCTGATAATTCTGTTAAGTGGGAGATCATCAGTTTCTCGTGTTTGGATAGGTGAAACTAAATTCAGTTATCAGGTTATAATCAGTTTTCGATACTTAGTGTGGGAGTACTGCAACAAGATTTATTCTACTTATCTGATTTTGGGGTTATTTAATAAGTAAATTCTCAAATAAATACGTATTAGCCAAACACTCAGATCAACAGATTTTATGAAATATCATAACAGAAGCACATCCAAACACCATTTTGAAAAAGCAATGCCAAGAACCTGTGTTTTCAAGTTGTATTTTTAGTAGGGAAAGGCCAAAATGGAATATGGACTAAGTGAGTTCTCAATTTCTCATATCAAAACTTTTTGCTTATATTTAGAGAGAACGTGGGGGAGAAGGGAATGGAACAAGCATAGAACTTTTTGTTATGACAAAAAACATCCATTATCAATAAAACTTTATAGTTACCAAATTACCTATCCATTAGTGGAATAGTTGTAAAATTGTTACTTTTCCAGCACTTCCCCTCCAACTCAAGAACACATGCCCTTAGCATTGAGGTCATGGGTTGGAATCATGCCTACCCCACTTTGCTCCCTCAAGCTACCAACCCGGCTTCAGCCCCGCTTTACCTGCCCTTGCCTGCTAGTAGAGTATTGGCTGGGGCTATGGCGTTTACCGCGTAAGTGGGTTCCCCCGCTTACCAGAAGATTTACAAAAACATAACATTTCCTTTCTTTTTAAATCCCTTTTTTATCTTATCTTCCTTTCGTATAAAACTCAAGAATGCATTACACTGTGGGCTGATGCTGATTGGTAGAAGGTTACCCAAAAATAAATGTTTATGAACATACTTTAGCAAAAGAACACAAACCTGTAATAAGTTCCGGAGGAGACAATTTTCCATGTGCACAAGCCGTCAAAGCAGCATCAACCACAAAAGGAACAGCTTCTAGAATCTCCCAAGCAGGGAGTTTAAGTCGATTAGCACAATCCTCAGGTATGGACCCACACGAACTGCTACTTCCAGATGCAGAATGACTCATCGACTGACCGACTTTATTAATATTTCTAAACATCATATTCAAAAGTGCATCAAAAATCTGGTACACAGAAGTACCAGGTTTAAGATCAGATAAGGTTGAAGCAATACACGCTTGGTGTTGACGGTACCAAAATGTTAATTTTGGAAAAGAATCCAAGAATATCGGTTCCAAGGAAGAGAGATTACTAAAATGTCCTCTCCGGTTTTTTTCATTATTAAGCGGATTATTTCGCGCCAGCAAGAGAAACTCAGGATTTAGCTGAGATCCTACAGGAGTGACATCACCTATCACATGTTCAAGTGGTGATTGGTGAAATCTCCATAGTTTTAAAAGAAGTATAAATGCATTTGAGAATACAGAAAGGGGAGATAACTGTTCCCCGTTTGGGAGAGTCCAAGAAACTGTGGCTGAACATGATCCAAACACCTCACATAGGGGCATTAATACACCAGCAAGATGTGGAGCCTGGAAAAATAACATATGCATTAGAACAAATCTAAAGTGCTAGCGAAAACTTGGAAAAAATTACAAAAATGGTACAGATGGTATATGAGAAATTACGGAATGAGCCGTTGAATTTAATTAATGTTTTTTATATTACATGTTTAACCTGTTAAAGATAAAACGCAACCCGAATCAACCTCTTCACTGGTAAATGGATTGAAATTTAATTTCATGTGCTCTTCTCCAAAACAAGTTCAAGTAGGCTAAAAATGAAACCCAACATAAGGGAAAAAATTGGAATACATAAAAGAGCACATATACAAAAGTGTACTTACCAAACCATGTAAGGAAAAAATCTGAACGCAGTCAATAGATGATATTCCCGTAAGAAGAACATTTAGAAGGGGAGCATAAACAATTAAATGGCTCTCATTCCTTGAATAGTCCACAGGAACTGGAGGTGATAACAGCTTAATAATGAAAAATCCAGTATGTTCCTGTAAACATATTCAACAAAAGGGTTTTAAATTGCAAAGAAGTCAGAGCTGAAAGAATATATGTAGCAAAATGGCCAACTCAGGGCAGGTTGGTACATATGGGAAAACAGTCGAGCTCATAGCAAGTCAAAATGATAAGAACTTTTTTGTAACATTCAAAATTTTGTAATAATTACATAAACTAGTGTGTCAAATGATTAGAAAAAATATCATTTTTTATTTCAATAATAATCTATATTTGTAAGTAGAATGATTGAGAAGGTTTTATGCATTACAATACAATTGGGGCTACTTCCAACTGTTTAACCGATTTGAAGGTTTCCTTTCTAGCTAGTTTCTTTGATTTTACCAGTTTGACCTCTTAGAGATAAGCATATAATGGGTTGATCTATTAAAAAGTAAATGAGTAGAATTGTCAGCCCTAAGAAGGAAACAAAGATCTAAATGAGTGATGAATAACCCACCTGTATATTCCACCCACGAGTTAGCGTTGCTCCACATAGGACAGTTGCAGCATACATCTTCTCTTCTTCTGAACCATTGATTGCAATCCCGTATATTTTCTCTATTTCTGCTAAGCTTCCATTCAATCCAAAAGCTTAAATTCAGTTGCTAAACAACATTAAAAAAAATATGAAAATTACACAGGCCTATTTATTTACATGGTTTCATATCTATTGTGGGCTTGATAATGCAACAAAATAGTATAATACAAGTGATCAGTACTTTCAAAGCAAGGCGTGAGCATACCTTGAAGCTGGTGTTGAAACCAAAGCATGCATCATTTGAGAAGTCAAAGGAGACCCCTTCATAAATGTTGACCAGCCAGGCATTTGGCCAGAAATGGTACGAGGTATTTGGTTACTGTGTCCCTTGACATACCCAGGCCATAAATATGTTGATGTGTCTAAAAGATTCCTTGCAATACAAGCTTCTACGATAAGATGCCTCATGTTTCCGGCTGCAAACAAAGAAGTATATGGTTTAGCGGTCAGACCCCGATACAATAATTACCAAATCCCAATACAAAATCCTTAACTTAGTAAAGCTACTAATACTAATCCTTAAACGACTAATATTAGTCCATAACTAAATAGTAATAATATAAATACGTATATGAGGTGTGACAAAACTACGTAGCAATCCATATACAAAAAAAATAGCTTGTAAAGATCCAATCATGACTAAGTATTAAGAAATACAAGTATCAACAGGTAATAATTAAAAAAAGAATAACTAAATAGTAATAATATAAATAAAAACTACATAGCAATCCATATACAAAAATAGCTTGTAAAGATCCAATCATCACCAAGGAATACAAGTATTAACAGTTAAAAATAAAACAAGACAAGGAGATATTAAAAGAAGAGAGTTAAAGCACCATCTACTTTAAAGACTCTGTGATACGAATGTTATGTATAAGGGGTCAAAGAATAAGCCTCCTATACTATTTGTCTATTCTAGAAGGGGTGTTAATGTCAATTCTAAAAGTGGCTGAGAGTTTGTTAGGATTTGAAGGTTATATGTAGGGGAGCATGGGTAGGGGAATAATTACGTTTTTGTTATCATTCGGTTGGGCTCCATTCTTGGAGAAGGGGGTTTTCCCTTGGTGTTATTGTGTTCTTCTCATTTTCCATTAACAAAGAAGCTCTCTTACGTTCTCTCTGTTTCATTTGAATCTTGTGCTTGTTCTTAATTCACTGCAATTATCTATCATTGGTCCGACCTACCCGCAACTAGCGACGATGGTGTCTCATTCCGATCGTCTCGATGCGCATGATCAGCATTTGTCGCAACTGCAATCCACAGTATCGACTTTACAGTCGTCGGTAGAGTCTGTTCATACGGAGGTGGCTGATTTGAAACAACTCATGCTATCCTGGATGAACAAACAGGACAAACGCCCTACCACCTCCGTTCCGTTGGGTTCTACTGCGGGAGGGGAAGGGGTGTTCACTTCCTCCGGCGGCGAGGGACCTTCGTCCCCTAATCTCGAGTCCTCGGGTCCGTCTTCTGGAAATACTGATGTTCCATGGGCGGTTAAGAAGGTTAAGCTTCCTGAGTTCCACGGGTTTGATCCTCAGGGATGGGTTAAGAAAGCTAACCTCTATTTCGATATCAACAATACTCCACCAGAAGCTCGTATCCGGCTTGCTCAATTGAGTATGGTAGGAGTGGCACTGCATTGGTTTACCATTGTTATCGAGGTCAATCCGTCAATTTCATGGACGGACTTACAAGAAGAACTACTTAAACGATTCAGTGGCCTGGAAATTCACAATCCCTATGAACAACTCGCAACCATCCAACAAGGTGAGTCAATTTTGGACTACATTGATGATTTTGAGTATTTGCTATCGCTGGTTCCTCGTTTGCCTGAATCCCAGGCGCTGGGGTACTTTATTGCCGGCCTTCGGGATGATGTCAAACAGAGGGTTCGCTTACAGCGCCCTAACTCGCGGTTGGACGCGATGTACTTGGCCAAGGACGTGGAGGCCATGCTCCGACCTACATCGGAGATAAACTTGGTAATCAGTAATTGTGAATTGTAATTATCAATTGTGTAATTACATGATATATATAGACTAGAATATTACACTCTAAACCCTATACAATTAAGTACTATTTAAAATATAAGCTAATGTTTGTCTAATATCCCCCCGCAAGCTAAGGCCGGGGAGCGACTCTTAGCTTGGACCGTAGGAGGAGAAACTTTGGAGAAGGCAAGGGCTTTGTAAAGACATCTGCAATCTGATCATCTGTAGTGATAAACTGGACCGATAGCTGACCCCGGGCCACCTTTTCTCGAACAAAGTGATAGTCTACCTCAACATGTTTTGTACGAGCATGAAAGACGGGATTAGCTGATAGATATGTTGCACCTAGGTTATCACACCATAGTGTAGGAGCAGATCGGGTAGGAACGTGTAACTCATGGAGGAGAGTTTGTAGCCATGTCAGTTCAGCAACAGTATCGGCAAGAGCTTTGTACTCGGACTCTGTGGATGATCGAGAGACAGTCTTTTGTTTTCGTGCAGACCATGATACGAGATTCGAGACCAAGTATATAGCATAGCCCCCCGTGGAACGACGGTCATCCGGGCACCCGGCCCAATCCGCATCCGAGAAGGCGGTGAAGCAGGGTGTGAGGAGTCCGCATAGGCACGTAAAGCTGAGTCGGAATGCCGTTGTATGAGAAGCCCATGAGAAATAGTCCCTTTAAGATAACGCAATATGCGTTTGACAGTGGACCAGTGATTTACAGTAGGGGAGTGCATAAATTGGCAGACTTTGTTGACTGCATAGGCAATATCCGGACGTGACAGGGTGGCATACTGAAGACCGCCAACAACCTGTCGATATCTGACGGGGTTGTCAAAGGGCGGACTGTCTTCCAAGGCTAGGTTAGCCGTGGTGGTGATGGGAGACGAGACAGGCTTGGCATCGGAGAGGCCCGCTTTCTATAGAAGCTCGGAGATGTATTTTTGTTGAGACAGCACGATGTCCGAGCCATGGGGAACAACCTCAATGCCCAAGAAATAGGATAGACGGCCCATGTCTTGGACGGGGAAGATGCGGCCCAAATGCTGAATCACCGAGTCAATAGCCTGTGAGTCATTACCTGTCAAAATAATATCATCGACATAGACAAGCATATAAAGTAGTGTGCGCCCGGATGAATAAATAAATAAGGAGGGGTCGGTTTTAGATCCATGGAAGCCAAGCTTGTTGAGCGTGGTGGATAACTGATGAAACCAAGCCCGTGGGGCTTGTTTTAACCCATACAGTGATTTGTGGAGACGGCAGACATGGTCCGGTTTGGACGGGTCAGTAAAACCCGGTGGTTGTTGGAGATAGACCGTCTCTTTGAGATCCCCGTGCAAAAAGGCATTTTCGATGTTGAGTTGTCGTAGAGGCCACTGTTGTGTGACAGCCAAAGATAACACAAGGCGGATCGTCGTCGCCTTGACAACGGGACTGAATGTGTCATCATAATCGATACCTGATTGTTGTCGAAAACCCCGTGCACACAGTCGTGCTTTGTAGCGTTGTATAGCCCCTTTGGGGTCTCTTTTGATCTTGTAAACCCATTTGCAATCAACAATATTGGAACCAGGGACACAAGGGACCAGAGACCACGTCCCATTTCTCAGTAGGGCCGAATATTCTTTAGCCATGGCAGCCCGCCAATGTGGGATATTGTTGGCAATGGCAAAGGATGGTGGGACGGTATTTGGGTCATGGGTGGTTGTGTGAAAAGAGGCTGGGTTAAATGGTGTTGTAGGTTTGGGATTGGGGCGGAGATTAGGTGGACGTTGGCGGGGAGCAGGTGGGGTGTTGGCTGGGTGGGGGGCAGTAGTGGCAGCTGGTTGTGGAGAGCTTGGGGGTGGGGTAGAACTGGTGGGGTTGTTGGCGGCTGTACAGAGGGAGTGGTGGTGGTGGTAGAAGATTTTGTACGACGTTGATAGGTGCGAAGAGGAGGTGATGGTGTAGGAGGGGTAGAGTTAGGAGGTGATGTAGAAGGGTCATCGGGTGTATAGGGGTCCGGATAAGAGGAGACATAGGGCTCGGGTTCGGGTTCGGGTGAGGGATGGGTAGGTCGAGCAAAAGGGAAGTAGAGTTCGTTGAACCGGACATGACGGGCAATATAGAGACGATCGGATTGAGGGTCAAGACAGCGGTAACCGTGATGGTCCGGGCTATAGCCTAAGAAAACACACGGTGTGGAGCGAAACTCGAGTTTGTGACGGTTGTAGGGACGAAGATGAGGGAAGCATTGAGAACCGAAAACTTGTAAGAAGGAGTAATCGGGTGTACGGTGGAATAGGTGTTGAAAGGGTGAAACGGAGGAGTTTCGAGAAGGCATGCGATTGATGAGGTAAACCGCGGTGTCAAAAGCATAGGACCAAAATTTGTAGGGAACATGAGAATGAGCAAGAAGTGTGAGGCCAGTTTCCACAACGTGGCGATGTCGTCGTTCCACGATACCGTTTTGTTCGCTCGTGTGTGGGCACGAGAGGCGATGAATGACCCCTAGTGAGCGGAAAAAGTTTGAGAGGTTTCGAAATTCACCACCCCAATCTGTTTGAACGTGTTTGAGATTGGTACCAAATTGTCGTTCGGCCATGACAATAAATTGCTTAAATAAAGTGAACACATCCGATTTTAATTTGAACGGGAAAAACCACATAAATTTAGAGTAATGATCAACACATAAAAGAAAGTAATTGTGACCGTCAACAGATGTCACGGCAGAGGGACCCCACACATCACAAAATACAAGATCTAACACATGAGAACTTTTAAAAGTAGAATTCAATAAATGTTGTTTTGAAGATTTGCCAATAGAACAAGATTCACAAAAAGATGTAGAACAATTTTTATTTAAAGGTAAATGAAAAGCAGATAGCATTGACTTCAAAAGTTGTGGATGAGGGTGTCCCAATCTTTGATGCCAGATGTTGGAGGAGGTCCGGGTTGCTGAAAAAGCGACTTTGGGAACTGATTGAAAACGTGGAATGTTGAAGGAGTAAAGCCCATTAGTGATTGGACCCGTGAGGAGGGTAGTGCGGGTAGCCTCGTCCTTCACACAAAAGAAAGAAGAATGAAATTCAAAGTAAACATGATTATCATGACAAAATTTTTGGACAGAAAGAAGATTTTGTTGGATATCAGGGACATGAAGGACATGGCGAAGGTTAAAGGTAGGGTTGGGTGAGTGGAAGTGTTTGGAACCAATATGTAAGATGGGTAAACCCTTACCATCGCCAACATGGAGACTGTCACTGCCATAGTAGGCTTCAGAATTGTCGAATCCTGAGAGATCTGGTGCAACGTGGTGGCTGGAACCTGTGTCTGGAAGCCAAGTTGATGATGTTTGTGACTTGTAATCAGCATAGTTGGCAGAGGGTTGTTGTCTTGGCCGAATGGTGGCTGGATCACGATTCGGGCACTGAGATGGGATGTGTCCGATGCCACACCTGTTACAAGAGCCATACACAGTATTCTGATTAGTTGCCCAATTGAATTGACTGCGGTTACCTCCATTATTGCGGTTGTTTTGATGAGTGAAGCTGCCTCGTCCACGGTTGTTAGTGGACCTGTTGTTGCGGTTGTGTGATGAGCGATTAGTATAAAAAGCTTGAGGCTGCGAGGGAAGTTGTATTTGCAGCCCAAGTTGGGCTGCAAGCTGATGGACAGCCTGCACAGCAGCATCGGAGGGCTGATTATTGGTGATGGCAGCCGAAACATTGGCGGTGGCAGGTGTGGGCTTAAGGGCTGCTGTAAAGGCTTGTGTAGGGGAGATGGTGTTGGTATCATTCTTTTGAAGCATGTAATCATGATCTGCGAAGAGGGCATGGAGTTCATTCAATGCTAATTGTTTTGTTAGGGCTGCGGTCTTGAGGCCATTGTATTCAAAACGGAGACCGGAGATGATAAGCATTACTAGATCTTTTTCCTTCATCGGTTCGCCTATATTGGCAAGGGCAGTGGCATACTCTTGAGCCCTTGTCAAGTAGGCAAAGGAAGATTCATCGGGTTTCATCTCGATACGTAGCAATTGTGTCTTTAACGTATATTCACGAGACGAGGTATGAGGAGAAAAAGCTCGTTCTAGAGAGAGCCATAATTCTCTAGAAGTGGTAGTGCCTTGAGCATGTTGAAAGGCGCTTTCGGAGACCGTAGATAGGATAAGCATCCGCACGTGAGCATCATTGTCTATCCACGCAGAATATTCTGGGTTCGTTGCCTTGTTTCGGCTGCTGCGGTTGTCGATCCCTTGTCTGTCGCAGCGAGAACCGGAATGGTAGCCGCCGGACATGGTATTGTACCATCAACGTAACCGAACAGCTTGTTGGTTACAAGGAATGGTTGTATCAGAAGCTTCCAGTGACCATGATTTTCAGGTTTAAGAAGGAAACTAAACTTGTGAGAGTTGTGAATGGCCTTCTCCTTTGAATCGAAGGCTGTGATGGTGGCCATTAATGCCGATTTGGGATGATGCGCCGGCTAGGGATCTGAGCGGCAATTAGGGTTACGGTTTAGGGGTGTTTTAGGGTTAGGCTCTGATACCAAGATAAACTTGGTAATCAGTAATTGTGAATTGTAATTATCAATTGTGTAATTACATGATATATATAGACTAGAATATTACACTCTAAACCCTATACAATTAAGTACTATTTAAAATATAAGCTAATGTTTGTCTAATAATCGGCGTTGGGATCGTTAGCCCGATTTCGTTATGCGGAGAAGGCAGGGTTCCATCATTTTTCGGAGCCCAGTCCATATGTGGGCCGGGGTAATTCCATGGGCTCTTCTAGCATCAAATCGGGGAAAGGCCCATTCATAGTACACGATGGGAGGGTCCGAGGGGATTTACCCCAAATCGGGCGGGTTCATCTCAGTCTTCTCCGATTTCAACGGCTGCTTCCCGAGATAGAGGGATGAAGTCTCTTTCTCGTTCGGAGTATGACGAACGTCGGCGAAAAGGTTTATGTTTCCGTTGTGGTCAGGTATATGCTCCCGCTCATGAATGTCCGGAGGGTCGCCTTCGGGTGCTGTTATTAGGGGAAGATGAGGAAGAAATTTCCGAGGGGACCAATTTAGTACTTAACATACCAGCTCCTTCTGATAATCAATCGGATTTGGACTCTCCTACGGGTGCTTGTATGTCGTTAGATCTGGAAGCTATGTCCACAGTAGCAGGGGGGTCGAAAACCCTCAAACTAGAAGGTACTCTCATGGGAATCCCTATTAGTATGCTGGTTGATAGTGGTGCAACACACAATTTTCTTTCTAGTCAATTAATTGTGGCGTTGGGGCTGACGGTTGATACCTTTCAGGGTGTTCGAATTAAGTTAGGAGATGGTCATTACGTTTTGGTTACCCAACGATGTAAGAATGTGGAAATATGTGTGGGTTCTTGCATTTTTACAATTGATGTATTGGTGTTTGATATTGGGAATTTAGACCTCATTTTGGGTATGGATTGGCTCAAATCCTTGGGAGAAGTCACTCATGATTGGTTACATTCGTGGATGAAATTCTCGCATCATGGCACTATAGTCACCTTACACAGGGTTTCTAACGGGCAACCTTCACCCGCGGCTTTGCAGCAATGGTTATCCATGGAAGACGATTCTTCCATGTCTCCTGAATCTTCTTCATGTTGGATGCTAGACAACACAGAGGCATGTTCATTATCGATGAATCAATCTGCCGAGCTGCATTCTTTGTTAGAAAAGTATTCGAAGCTATTTTTGAATCCAACCGGGTTACCACCGGCGAGACCACATGATCATAGCATTAAGCTGCTGTCTTCTGATCCAATAGCGGTTCGTCCTTACCGCTATCCGCACGCCCAAAAATCAGAAATTGAGCGCCAAGTCGAGGACCTTCTCGAGCGGGGTATGATTCGTCCGAGTCAAAGCGCTTATTCTAGCCCGGTGATCTTGGTTAAGAAAAAAGACGGCTCGTGGAGGATGTGCGTGGATTATCGCGCCCTCAACAAAGCGACGGTTCCGGACAAATTTCCAATTCCGGTTGTTGATGAGCTGCTGGACGAACTGTTTGGAGCCAAGTTTTTTTCTACTAGACCTTAAATCGGGATACAATCAAATTAGAATGAAGGAAGATAGCATTGACAAAACGGCTTTTCGCACTCACGACGGGCATTATGAATACCTCGTAATGCCTTTCGGCTTGACAAACGCGCCGACTACTTTTCAAGCTATCATGAACGATGTGTTTCGCTCCATCCTGCGCAAGAAGGTGGTCATCTTCTTCGATGATATTTTGGTATACAGCACTTCTTGGGAATCTCACATGCATGATTAGCAGTTGGTATTTGATATCCTCACCACCAATAACTTTGTCATCAACAATAATAAGTGCTCTTTCGCCAAGACCACTGTGGATTATTTGGGGCATGTGATCTGTGGACAAGGGGTGACTATGGATGCCTCAAAAATCTCAGCGGTGCGTGATTGGCCGGTTCCAAAAAACATCAAGGGGCTGCGAGGGTTTTTAGGCTTAACTGGGTACTACCGAAAGTTTATCAAGAACTATGGCAGCATAGCTCGTCCGCTCACAGACTTAACAAAAAAGATGCTTTCAGGTGGAATGATTCTGCTCAACAAGCATTTAGTCAACTCAAAGATGCTTTGACTTCAGCACCGGTGTTAGCGTTACCCGATTTTAATTCTCCATTTGTGGTGGAATGTGATGCCTCGGGTCGAGGAATCGGGGCGGTGCTTATGCAACAGAATCGACCCATTGCTTACTATAGCAAGGCATTGAGTGACAAGAACCTAACTAAGTCGGCTTATGAATGGGAAATGATGGCGCTTGTTCTTGCTGTCCAACATTGGCGACCGTATTTATTGGGTACGAGGTTCACCATTTATACAGATCAGAAAAGCTTAAAGTTTCTTCTCCAACAGAGAGTTTCGACTCCCGACCAACAAAAGTGGGTGGCGAAATTGTTGGGTTACGATTTCGACATCTTTTACAAGCCGGGTAAAGACAATAGAGTAGCTGATGCGTTGTCCAGGAAAATGGAGAGTGGAGAACTCAACCAATGTATCTCTTCTCCAATTTGGGTTCAAGGTGCTCTGTTAATTGAAGAAGCCAAAGCCGACACTTCTTTACAACAATTACAAGCTAATTATATCAAAGACCCATCCAAGTATCCTGGTTATGAAGTAATTAATGGTTTCCTGTATTATCACAAACGCTTGATGATCTCTAAGAACTCTAAGTATCTCTCGGCATTATTACATGAGTTTCACACCACCCCGTCGGGAGGACATTCAGGTTATTATAGAACTTATCGAAGGTTGGCAGCAAATCTATATTGGAGTGGGATGACCGCAACAGTGAAACGTTTTGTTCGAGAATGTGACATCTGTCAAAGATGTAAAACGAGCACCACTGTTCCGGCAGGACTTCTTCAGCCTTTAACCATACCGGAAAGAGTTTGGGAGGATCTCTCTATGGATTTTATTTCGGAACTACCAACATCAAGAGGATACAATGTAATTATGGTGGTGGTCGACGATTGTCGAAATACGCCCATTTTATTCTCTTAAAACACCCGTACACGGCTTCGAAAGTGGCAGATGTCTTTGTTAGAGAAATTGTTCGCTTACATGGGATACCAAGTACTATCGTAAGTGACCGAGATCCTCTGTTCATCAGCAAGTTTTGGCAGGAAGTTTTTCGAGCTCAAGGTACCAAATTACATATGAGCTCATCGTATCACCCGGAATCCGATGGGCAGACGGAGGTGATTAATCGTTGCTTAGAGTCATATCTCAGATGTTTTGCAGTAGACCACCCAAAACAAGGGGTTTATGGCTACCTTGGGCGGAATACTGGTACAATTCTTCGTTTCACTCATCAACAGGGGTTACTCCTTTCGAAGCAGTATACGGTCGAACTCCTCCTACCATTTTCTCGTATACAATTGGGGAAATTCGGGTGGAAGCAGTCGCAAGGGAATTACAGGATCGAGACGAAGCTATCCGTCAGTTGAAATCACATCTCAGTAATGCCCAAAGTGCAATGAAAATTCAAGCAGACAAGAGGAGGGATGTGCAATTTATGGTGGGAGAATGGGTTTATGTCAAACTCAAACCATATCGTCAATCATCGGTTACTTCCCGAATTAATCAAAAACTCGCTCCAAAATTTTTTGGGCCATTCCAAATTTGTGAGATGATTGGGCCGGTGGCATACAAGCTTCGTCTTCCGGAGTCGTCAAGGATACATCCAGTGTTTCATGTGTCTCTCCTCAAAAAAGCCATTTCGGAAGACGCCGAGGCTACTCTTCCTCCGGAATTGGAGGATAAAACAAGTGAAATTGCAGTTCCCAAAGACATTCTGGCTGCTCGGATGGTTCAAATTCAGGGAGCTGCGGTGGAACAATGGTTGGTCCATTGGGAAGGACAACCGGTAGAAGACGCGACATGGGAAGAAAAAGAATGGGAGCAGGGCCAATTTCCTAATCTTCGTCTTGAGGACAAGACTCGTTTTGCAGGAGAGAGTAGTGATACGAATGTTATGTATAAGGGGTCAAAGAATAAGCCTCCTATACTATTTGTCTATTCTAGAAGGGGTGTTAATGTCAATTCTAAAAGTGGCTGAGAATTTGTTAGGATTTGAAGGTTATATGTAGGGGAGCATGGGTAGGGGAATAATTACGTTTTTGTTATCATTCGGTTGGGCTCCATTCTTGGAGAAGGGGGTTTTCCCTTGGTGTTATTGTGTTCTTCTCATTTTCCATTAACAAAGAAGCTCTCTTACGTTCTCTCTGTTTCATTTGAATCTTGTGCTTGTTCTTAATGCACTGCAATTATCTATCACTCTGACACATAAGGTCGCATATTTCATCTCAATTTAGGATCAGAACACTTATAATAGCATTTCATTTAATTAGACAGAGGTAAAATGGGTGCTTCAAGCAGACTTGGAAACAGATCAAATATGTAATTTTTGGTCAGGTCATCGTCCAAACTTTTTAGTTTTTATAAACAATTAGCTTGCAAAATATGTTTGCAGGAGTTATATAATTTCTACACATGTTAATATAACACAACTTGCGAGGTTTTATGTATTAAGAATACAAATTGGGCGTCTTTGACCGCTCGACACATGCACTTGTTTCCTTTTTAATATCTTTCTTACCTGTTTGATTAATTAGTGAAACATAACCCAAATCAACCAATTCATAAATGGGCCGAAGTTCCACGTCTAGTATTGATGCATGATAATACCTCAAAAAGAGTACAAAAATACAAGCTAAGACAGAAGAGACTACTCAATACATGTAATTATTGGACTGAAATGATTTATGAGGTTTTCATGAATTAAAAATACGATGAGTTTCTTTTGGCCAGTTTACTTTTATTAATTGTTCCTATTTTACCTATTTGACTCGTTAGAGAAAAAACATAACTTGTATTAACCCATTTATAAGTAAATGAGTGGACATTGCAACCTTTAACACTGAAGAACAACAAATATCTCAAAAAGAATAAAGAAGAAACAAAGAAAGTATAAAAAAGACTACTCACCACAAGTGCTCGGCATATCATTTAAGCTAACACCATCAAGGTAACCACTTCCAACTGATATCCCTGAGGCGACCAAAATAGCTTTTGCAGCTGCTTGATTTGCTATAGAAGTAACCGATGGTGGTGGAGTCAATAAACCTTCAAAATCACCCAATTGTTGTAAACTAGAAACTAGGCTTTTGCGACAGTTTCCAAGAACCTGTGTTTCTTTTCCTTGATGTGTATGTTTATGAACATTGTCCTCAAGTAAAGTATTCTCCTCTTCATCAATAATATTAGCAACTGCAAGAGTTGTTGTGCATAATAGAAGACATAAACATGTATCAAGGCGAGGTACTGGACCTTCGGCAGCTTCCCCTTCCTAAAAACCAAATTCAAATAAAAAAAAAGAAGTGAAAACACATCTCTGTGACATCAAAGTAAGCTGAGCATGCAATGAAAAGCTACAGATTTGGGATGTCTAGCAAAACCAATTGAATGACTTGACCTAAGTAACCGATCATGCTGAAAAAAGAATAATAAATAAACAGCTACTATACTATACTTACCCAGTAGATCCCACTCATATCATATGGTTGGGGGTAGGGTGGAGGACTGGAGGCGAATCATTCCCCTGTCCTAGAGGGTATAGACGCCGCTCCCAATGAGACCCCGGCTCCCAAAGAATCAAAGATATACACAATTTGGTCATACACTAACCCGGGTCTCATACAATGGTAACGCATACAATGTGATAACATACGAAATAAAACATAAACTATATAAGGCATACAATGAGAACACACAGAATGATCAATCATAAATGAATCTAAGTGGGTTTAAGAATTCAATAGTAAGGCATACAATGTAAAAACATACAAAATATAACATAAACCATATAAGGCATACAATAAAGTAGTGAATGGTGAGACGACACAAAATGATGAATCAAACATGAAGCTAAGTGGCTTTGGAAAAACGTAAGCATGAGTGTAGACACTATCTAGTGCTAAAATAAAGCAAAGACACCTAATAATATATAAAGAACTGATTATTGTAAAATACTCTTCTACACCCGTGCTATTGAGCACACTAGAACATCCATTCTCGCAGATCCCAAATATAAAGTTCTCAATTTGGGTTACGTATGTGTGTAGGCGTGTGTGTGTGTGCAGTACATAAACATGTGTGTATACGTTACAACCATAGGCTAGATCAAGTGAGAAAGAAACCGCATATCCATGAGAGACGTGAAAAAATAACAAATTTACATATTCGGGCAGATTCAGAGACTAGCGTGAATTAATGTTGAAAAGCAATAACTCAGTTTGCTTCTCGCATAAATATTCAGTTTCTCATTTCTCATTTGATCCTGACAACATATACACACACATACATACATATATGATAGATATTGAATTAGGTAAAAGAGGAAATCAAGATGCACTCTATATTGAATTGAAGAAGATGATCTCAAAGATCTACAAAGATAACTACCCACCGAAGTGGTCCAGGGCTATGCCATTCTAATGCTAATGCAATGAGCCAAACAAACTATCCACTATCTCTCCCCCTCTCCAAAATGACTATTGATCCTTATTTATAGAAATAGAAGTTACACTTACCCCCTCCCACAATTACAAAAGGCTATTAAGTAACAAACTAGAATCAAATCTCTATCAATACTCCCCCCCTAACACAAGACTTGTCCTCAAGGCTTGATAGAAGATCCCCCAATCGTATGAAGAGCCCCATCCGAGTAGAAATTGTCCATATGCTCCAATTGCAAATGCAGCCCCTCGAGTTCATCTGATTCATCATCCCCGAGCAGCAACACACGAAGGTTACCCTCGGAACACTTATGAGCTGGACTATAGAGTTGTCCACACTTGTAGCATAGCCCTTTCTTCCTACGGTCTTCCCACTCGGTGCGAGATAGGGAACGAACACCACGATCACGATAGACTGTGTGCCCAATGGTAGACATCGTATTTGTCAATGGACGATGCCCGATCCCGGAATCCAACAAAGGCAGGCCCACATGTGGAGAGTACCGAAAACGGGACAGGAGCGTGCTGGAATCCGACGGCCGAAGCATCAATTCGACATCCTTAGCCAAAGACATCGCATCAATGCTAGAAGGTGGACGATGTAAACGAACCCGTTGTTTGACATCATCCTTCAAACCAGCTATAAAATAACCAAGAGTTTGGGACTCCGGTAAACGAGGAACCAATGACAACAAATACTCAAAATCATCTATATAATCAAAGATGGAATCTGATTGTTGAATAATAGCTAATTGTTCGTAAGGATTCTGAATTGTGAGACCATTGAAGCGTTGTAACAATTCAAATTGAAATTCAATCCAATTCAAAGATGGGCGAACCTGAGTGATGATTGTAAACCAATGTTGAGCAACCCCTATCATGCTCAGTTGAACGAGACGCAAACGGACATCATCAGCAGTCTTATTGATGCTGAAATATAGATTTGCCTTTTGGATCCAGCCTTGCGGATCAAAACCAAAGAACTTGGTCAATTTCACCTTCTCCACAGCCCATGGTAATCCAGAAGGAGCATCCATATGATCCGTTGAATCCGATGTCGGGCCAGGAGAAGTGAAAACCATACCCACCAATCTGATCCCGAAGAAGCGTCGACAAGCTTCGACTCCTGTGACTTCATCCAAGCCATCATCACCTTCGGCTCCTATGACTTCATCCAAGCCATCCAAGCGTCGAAAAGCTTTAATTTCAGTATCATCAGATTGGAGTTGTTGAATCTGTTGATCGTGACTAGCCAAACGTGAATTCTGGTTCACCATGATTGAAATTGGAATCGAAAATTGGAGGAACAGAAATTAATTAAGGAGATGGAGATAGAAACCGGAATTTGAAATCGGCTGTAGAGCCGAGAATCAGAATAGAGAACGAATTGGAACCGAGTGCACGGAGCCGGAAATCGAAAATGAAGGAGAGCAGAGGCCCGGCAGGTCGGACCAATGATAGATATTGAATTAGGTAAAAGAGGAAATCAAGATGCACTCTATATTGAATTAAAGATGATCTCAAAAGATCTACAAAGATAACTACCCACCGAAGTGGTCCAGGGCTATGCCCTTCTCATGCTAATGCAATGAGCCTAACAAACTATCCACTATCTCTCCCCCTCTCCAAAATGACTATTGATCCTTATTTATAGAAATAGAAGTTACACTTACCCCCTCCCACAATTACAAAGGCTATTAAGTAACAAACTGTTATCAAATCTCTATCAATATACATGAATATTTATATAATATACGTATATATGTGTGTATATTAATTTATAGATCTATGTTTACAAGATCATCCTAGAGCAGCTACCAAGCATTCTCCAACATATGCATGAGATCAAGACTACCTTACACCTAAATTTTAGTCTTTAGTATTAGGTGTGTTTTTTATTCCAAGTAAGGTAGGCATTTAGTCTTAGATACTTTAGACTTAGGAATTTTTATGTCTTCATGTTCTTTGATTTTCTGCTATGTATACACCATTTTTCGGATATATGTTGCATGTATTTGCCTATAACAAATATATATGTGTGTGTGTGTGTGCATGTATGTATATAAACTAAAAGGAGTGTTTTCCGAGCCGGTAATCTCTTAGGAGCACCCTCTTTATCACATAGGATAAAGGTAAGGTGTGCCTTCATCTCACCCTGCCCGGATCCTATAGTATGAGTGGGATTATTGCTTGGTAGGTTTGTTTGTAATTTATAGGTATATGTACAGTTGTGTGTTTTACCCTTTGTACAAGCCGCAAAGCTGCAATCCATAAGCCCAGAAAAGTGTCCTGCCAAGAGGCCTGAGTAATTGCCTGATGAGCTTTCAGGAGGTCTAAAATGTAAATTCATTAGTTTAGATGGCATAGCATTACAAATGATAACAATTTTATAGGACTTAAACAAATTTGTACCGGTTAGTGTGTCAGCTGCACTAGTAGTAGCCACTACATATCCATCCATTGTATCTTCAAGGAATAAATCAAGTGGAAGCCAAATAGCTGAACGGCTAGCACCGTAACTTTGTCCAGCAGATGAAATAAGTGATCCAGAAGCCATTACTGCATGGAACTGTTGCAGAGATACTGTTTGACAGTCCTTAGACAGTAGTAGATGGTTATCAGATGTTAACTGCAAAAGAGCCTCCGGAGTGATATCTTTTGAATTTCTTAAAGCTGTTGAGTTTCCTACAAGCAGCTTCAAATGATGCATAAAAGACCCCCAATGTGCAGGCCTATGAGTATAGATTAGCAAACAATTATTAGAAATGAGAAAATCAAAAATACAGATCAGATGTGATTAATGTTAACCGTATAATCTGGAAAGAGACCACACTAATGAAATAAAACTGCTGACCGACAGCGCAACAAAAGCCCAAACGTACAAATATAGGAGCCAAATTGGACGGTTCAGGGTAGGGTAACCAGTCAATACAAACATATTTCCACACATTTTGAAACTGATTGGTTTGACCCAAATCAAAATTTTCCTTATTATAAACAATTAAAGTGTGAAATATGGTTAAAAATAAATCATATTCTTCCAGTAATAATCTATCTTTTGAAAAGAAATTAAAAAAACAACTGTTACACGTTAAAAATACATGTAGGTTTTCTACTTCATCCGTTTGAATATAACCTGAATCCACTCATTTGTAAGATAATCGGCCAAATATAGTAACAAAGTTCATCACTTGTCAGTTGTTCCTTACATGTTCCGACGTGCCAATTGCAGAATTCTGGAAGTTACTTTATTGCGGAAGATTTCTCCAATTATCTCAATGGCTGTTACGGTATTCATTTTGTACAGCCCCTGGTGATAATCGACTTTATTTTCTCCATAATTATTATAATTATCTATATCCATGTTAAGTGATTTAGTTGGCCACGGAGATTTCTTTTCAGGTACTAGTTCCAGCAAGTTTTCATCCTCAAGTGAGGCATAAAGTAGCTCCCACACTACTGAAAATAAAAATTCAACCAAAACAAGACCAGGTTCACTGGATTGAAAACCAAATATCTGATTGAGGTGAAGAGTATCATTTATAGATTCCATGATCCTGTAATTACATAAAAGAATGTCAATGCTACCATGTTCAAGTATATTTTAAAGCTACATGCATATCAACAAAAAAACTACCTCGCTGTTCAGTACAATTGCATCGTAAAGACACGATAGAAATGCAATTTTTCGCTTCAAATAACAACAATAGACTCCAGGGAAACTATATTCTAAAAAGCAGAGGTCATTTTCAAAGCAAATGAAAATAAGAATCTTACTTGTGATGGTTTGGACCGTTAACTTCAGAAGCCAGTGGGAAAATGTGTCTCTTAAGGAGCTCCAAATAAAGCCTGTAGGCAGCAGGATGGTTTCTTCGACTTGGGATTACTCTATGATAACCAAAAACATTTGAACCAAACAATAATACTTGAGAATAGGCAAAGTGTATAACAACCTAATAGTACAAATTATGTAGTGTGTAAACAGAACACCATAATCCCACCTAGTATGAAACAGAGCACTATTAATCCCACCAAGTATGAACCTCTACGGTTTACCTCTTAAGTCATATCTGAAACAGAGCACTATTAATCCCACCAAGTATGAACCTCTACGGTTTACCTCTTAAGTCATATCAGGTACATGCATGTTCTTCTCCAAGCTTGATTAGTTGATAGTATGCTATACTTCTAAGAAGTATTTGGATGTACAATTTCAACCTAATTATCCAATTATCAATTGAGTAACCTACTTTTGTCTTCTTTTTAGGCATCAAATAACCAATATCAAATAAACTAGAACAAAACTGATTATCAAAGGGTATAAATTATAATAGAATAATTTATACACTATCGTTGAATAATCAGATTTTGCTATATGCTCACCTTCACCGAAAGTAATAATACAACATCAAGCAACAACAGCACATCCAAAAGCAATTTCATAAACCATGTTTGTTTACCAAAAAGTATCCAAATTCAATACCAAAAAATCACTTTCAAGTAGCACATTCAAACACCCCTTCAGAAATGAAAATTTCCCTTTTTCTTCCAAATTTTGCCAACGCTATTATCTTGTAGTGGTAAACAATCATTCATAAACACACTATGCACTTTCACAGTAGCATTTTAGACTGAATTACAAACTTCAAGTACTAAATTACCAACTTCTCCTTGTATCATACACTCAAATAACTAATATAACTCCAATCTTCTAAAAACAACACCACAATTAATCTACAGTCATAAAACCAATTGAACCAGTAAACACGAGCAAAACCTGTTAGAAAGAAGCGCGAGAACAAGCATTGGCGGTACAACCCTAATCGACAACGCTTTCTCGAGAAACTTCCACGCAATCGGGACATTATTGGACCAACAGATGTGCGAAACGAGCAATTCCGCGACCTTAGTCGACGGCATGGTTACTCCGGCCGATAACAGCGTCGACGATAGCTCAATCGCCCACATCAACGGATCGGAGCCCTTGTTTTGAGCTGATTTCGTCATCTCCATCACTCCGTCCCACATGCTCGTGCTCGACGGTACGGTCACCGCCATCATATGGTTAGTAACACTGTAGCGATCCTAGGGTTTGTGAGTTCTGGTGATTTGAGGCTTTTTATGGAGAATTTTGTTTGGTGTTAGACGAAATCAACTGAGTGATGAAGGTCGTTGGTGTATAAATGCACGGTGGCCACCGGCTACGCTGGCGGTGGGGTACCGTATGGAAGAAGATTATACGAAAAGATGGCTACGACACTGCGACCGCTATTAGCCTGTTACAAATTACAATGTTACGTGTAGATTTTTTGTTTTATCTTTTTTCTGGAAAATTGGTAACTATAGTATTTGGCACTTTTTTACTGGAAAATTGGTAACTATAGCTATTTGCTACTAAATGGTTAACTAGTTTAGACTAGCTTTTAATGGTTCAGACTTTTACTGATTCAGCACTTAGGGGTTGTTTGGCAGCATCTGAATCAGTCTCTTAATGGTTCTGATGTCTGAATGGTTCAGCACTTAATAGTTCAGACTGTTTGTTCCGCGAGCAAATGTATGAATGGTTCAGACATTGCCTCTGAATGGTTAAGCATTTATACTAGTGCCGAATGGTTAAGAGGTCTGATGTTGAATGGTTAAGAGGTCTAGTGCTAATTGGTTAACACCTTTTATCTAAATTGGTCGGACATTTGTCTTTGAATAGTTACGCGATATACTAGCTATTAATGGTTCGGACCTCTTAATGGTTCAGCACTTATTGGTTATGGCCTCTTATTGGTTCAACACTTAATCATTCAGAAATTATCAGACAACCCCTAATGTTTCAGAGTTCTTATTGGTTCAACACATGATCATTAAGAAATTATCAGACAACCCCTAATGTTTCAGAGTTCTTATTGGTTCAACACTTAATCATTCAAAAATTATCAACACAACCACTTAGTCACATCAATGAGACCATCAAAACGACAATATGCAAAGCAGTAACCAACCTAACAAACTGAATTGCAACATATAATCATGTCGTAGTGAAAACTTTAACAAAGTAAAAAAAAACTTTAAAAACAAAAGAAATAGGATGAAAAGGTAACAAGATTCTAAGACCATTTAGATAACTTAGTAGCAATAATATAACAGATCACAACACATTTATCATAAGTAAAGTTTACAAACACATTGATCTTATGAATAAAAGCAAAGAATTCAGGATTTTAACTGTCGTGAAGATGATGAAACTAACTAAACATTATGTATATGTGTTCTATGTTGATATGATACGTCGAAGATGAAGTCCATGTGTCGAAGGACTACATTAATCTGATCGCACTGGACAACCGTAAATCAGCACATCTACATCCGTTGATGATCTAAAGATCTGTTAACTCACAACTTATGCGGTCAAGAGCGACAACGCTGAAGAGTAGCGGCAACAACAATACTCTGTCGTTGTTAATCTTCTGTTTGCTGATTATTGTCTACGTTGTATATTATTTTGTAACCAATAGTATCACACATTCATTGAATGTCAAAATATGTAGACCGGTGGCTGGAACGTATCATTTATCCTAAAACTTAGAAATTGTCATGAATTGTTCTAGTGTTTAATTTTCATAATATAAATACCTCACACTTGTATAGTTTTGATGTTAGCTAGTTTCCCCGTTTGTTTTTTGTTATTGTATTTTATAATCAGTTAATACTTTAAAAAAACTCATTCTGTTATTTCCATTCAAAGTATTTTCTGTGTGTTTGTATAGTAGGCATTTAACAAATATTATGTATTTATTATTTTTCGATCATCAGAAAATGTATTGTTTCATTTCATTCCGATCCAACATAAACAATAATTAAAAAAACAAAAAAAAAAACAAATGAAGCACGATGCTTACATCTGCATAGCATCTCGTTACTATTTCATATATACATTTTGCTCTTGAGAGGTTATTAGCAAAAAGACAAACTTTGTTTTTTAGCTTCTCAATGCTAATAAGATCATCATATTTCATCAAATAAAAGCAAAAAAACATTGCATTGATATAACAATGAGCATTTTTGAACCAAACATGTTTCATCATACCCATTTGTTTGTTTCATAACATCATCTACCTCCTTGACATAATCACTAAACATGTTTATTTTAGTTAACTTTTATAAATAAATCTATCACGCGGTTCCATCAAATTTTAACATACAGGCCACAAACCTCAATTCTCCCATACGTGGAATCTAACAACATTAGTGATGACACAAAAGTAAATTATCTAATATCAAACATTGGCGGCAAAGTGACCAGCATACCTTAAGCAAAACAAGTAACAATAACAATCACCAAGTAACCAACACATAAAACATACATAATATAAATAGACATCAAAGTATATGAAGCCTTCCATAAAACTTAATCCTACTTGCTGAGTGTTTGACCAAAGGATGAAAAAACAAACTAATCGACCACAATGAAAACCTAAATCAAATAAAATACTGAACCAATGAATAAAGGCAGATCCAACAATTAAATTCATGTAGAATAAAGCAAAGATAAATCAAACCTGCATACCTAACATCGAGTAGCAGAGTCTGGCTTGTGATTGCGTTACTCGAATTCATCTAGTCGAACATTATCATGCCTCCATCGTCTTCAAGGTAAGTGAAACCATCTTCATGCTTTTCCCACGTTCCAAATCAAAAAGCCTATTGTGTTGCAAAGAAATTGATTAACTCGTCTTCATAGGTAGTGATGGTGATTATTGCAGGATTAAAACATGCCACTATAAAGATAGCAAATAAAGAAAACGCTGCTGGCAATACGAACATTATAGCGAAATAAGAAAGCGTACGGTCGAACACCATTAGAACCATATCTGGCACCTCGCACAATGTGCTTTTATCATTGATATCAAAACCCTTTATTCTCCTCTTCTTATTTCTCTGTCTTTCCTTATATCTGTCCATTTCTTTTAATGTATGAAGACAATGCCATGAAGTAGTTT
The DNA here is from genome assembly GCA_024085815.1 of Flaveria linearis. NCBI lineage: Eukaryota > Viridiplantae > Streptophyta > Magnoliopsida > Asterales > Asteraceae > Flaveria > Flaveria linearis. Next base: position 83,946,060 of record CM044007.1, read on the forward strand.
TGAATCCAGGCGTGGTAGAACGTGAACCAAGCAACACAAACATTAAGCTTTCAACGTAGGTTATGAAACAAACGTCCTAGATTTCAGATGCCACAATAATCTTATATTGTTCTGATGGTTTTTTGAAACCCTCTTATCGAAGAGATCGAAATGTGAAGAGAGGTTTGAGAAAACCTAGTAGACGAGACTATCAGCCGCTTTTTATTAAGTACCTGGCATCATCCTTACATCATACGGAAGATTTAAAATTAAACCCTATTTATAAGAGGAAGGCTCCCAGGTTTCACACCTTAAAGAAGCGCGCAATCAGATTTTTTTTAAATGACAAACGTACTACCATGTTTCGGATGATAATTGTTATTTTAATCGATCTACCTATCTGTTTTCCAGCCGGGACCGCATCCCAACCATTTAAGAAGAAACCCACAACTGGAAAGCCTGAATATTTTTGCTTAAAATGAGACTTAACCCAATGCATTCATATATTCGTATGTTTTGAATATCTCACGTTAACCATTCGAGCTAAAGATTACTGGTAAACGCACGACCATATAGAAAACACCAAGGTTGATTCGCAATGGAATAAATATTATTAGCATTCTCTTCTAAATACAAGTATACATGTACATCTAATCTAATAACTTAAGATTGACCTGAATCAATATAAAAACAAACCACACATTCCATATTATAGGGGGTGTTCAAGATTCCTTTTTAAAAGTTCTTTTTGATTTATTGACTTGTTAAATAAATTAATAAGTTAGTATAAAGTGATTATTAACTTATTTTCCTTACAATTATTAGATTATTAAACACTATAAAATAATTTTTTAAATTTTTAAAAATTAATAAATTAAAAAAGAAATAAGAAAAACTTTCCCAAACACCCACATAATATCACGAAATTGACGTATCCTTCTACATACGTTATCCCCAACCAATATCACTAACAATTGTCTTTCACGTCCTACACGACCTTCGATAATCATCAACACTTCATTCACTCACCTCTGAGCATCAGATCTACCTCTCCCTCACGTTTTCCGCTTTCAAAATCAATCAAAAACCCTATTTTCACCACCAATTTGTTGTATTTCAACTCCAAAATCTGAAACTCACGCATTCTCTCTTGCCCTACGTTTGTTCATCAATGTTCGGTGGTTAAAATCAGTTAATTTCGTTGATCGGTGTGGTGTGCTGTCTGCTGCGTGATGGTTCCTTGGGGCGGAGTTACTTGTTGTTTGAGTGCCGCTGCGCTTTATCTGCTTGGTCGGAGTAGCGGAAAGTAATCCGATTAATTGTTGTTGAATGATTAGTTTTGTGATTTGGTGGTGAAATTTGTATGTTGTTTGCTCAATTTGTCGTCTTTGTTGTTTGATTGGTGTTTTAGGGATGCGGAGGTGCTCAAATCGGTGACTCGAGTTAATCAGTTGAAAGATTTGGGTTAGTCATTCGATTCCCCTTCTAATTTGTTCAATTCATCAATCTGGTTAAGTTAGTTATAGGTTAGATGATTCTGGATTAGATAATCAGAGGATTAGAAAGCTAAATTGCAGTAATTACTTTAGATTCACATCATATATGTGCTGATAAGATTTTTATAAGTATTTGGTACTCTAGTGTATGAACTTCATCAATGATATTATACTTCCCGTGCATTGTAGGCAAATCAGAAATTATGTGCACTTTACTAGTTTACTTCTGCAATATTTGTTGTGAAAAGTGTATGAATGTGAAAATCATAGAAGGGTGATAAAAGTTGTGGTATTTAATTGATGAAAGACGTGTTCTTTCCATTTCAGCACAACTACTAGAAGCTGCAAACAAAGTGTTGCCTTTTGTTGTGACAATATCTGGCAGAGTCAGTTCAGATACTCCAATCAATTGTGAGTATAGTGGTTTACGGGGAGTGATTGTGGAGGAAACGGTGAGGAGTGCAAGCACTTGGTTATTGTTATTTGTTTATTTTTCCTTTATATTGTTGAACATTTTATGTGAGAGTTAATGACATGGTACTTCTCTATTATCATTTGCAGGCGGAACAACATTTTTTGAAACATAATGATGCTGGTTCATGGATTCAAGACTCTGCCCTAATGCTGTCAATGTGTAAAGAGGTTCCGTGGTACTTGGTGAGCAATGCTTGGCCCACCGAATTTTTTTTTATTACAATCGTTATGAATTTTTACAAATAATCAACATATCAATATATATAATTTACACAATCTGTTTCTTTAATATGATGTAATTTATTTGAATAGAGCAATTTAGGAGGATTTATACACTTTACACTTCATTATAATTTTGTCAGGGCCTTTAAATTGTTTGACACGTTTGACTTATCACCCTTTTATTTAGTAGTTAGATTAGTAAAATCTTAACGCGCAAACCCCCTTTGTTGTGAATTTAAACTTTAAAGTTCATTGGGAGAATGTCTCCTTAGATAATTCTTAGATGGCAAAATGACTAAATGGGTGGATTGGACAGGTGGGTAATATATCCAAACGGCTAGATTCAACAACTTGAGTTGACCTACCAACTCCTCTGTTACTTCATTTATTCAAATTTTGTAATCTGTTTGATTTTTACATAAAGAACTATCGCTAAAGCTATTATAAAAGATCATTTTTGCGAAACACTTTTTTATTTGTGCCATTTAAGTCATTTTACATTCTTTTGTACAATGACTAAAAGATGGTGCTTGTACTGTTTGGGCCATTTTTTTGGGTAAATTTAATACATTCATATAAAATTTAACCTCACCATAGGGCTTGTAGCCCAAATCCCAATGGTACCAAGGTGTTTAGTAACGTGTCCCTCTACATGAAGCTAAGGGTACAAGTTCCATACTTCCATAGTGAACAAGTGGTGTAGAATGAGGAGTCGAATTGGGAGTAGGAGGGAGCGCCAGTCTGCCATTCTAAGAAAATATAAATATAACTTTTTATAAATAAATTTAACATGGGTCACATGAAAAAGTACGCTGGTATTTTATGCAAAAAACCAAAATCTTTATGCCTAGACCTCCTATTAGTAATAAAAATTTACGCTGGTAATTTATGCAAAAAACCAAATTCTTAGTGCCTAGACCTCCTACGAGTAATTCGAAGTTCATTGAGAGTATGAGATGGAAATATCATAAATAATTCAAGACTACAAGTGGCAAAATTGGCGGATTAGGTCTGGTAACATATCAAAACTAGTAGACTTTAATTTTAGGCCGATCTAAACAGGTTGGGTTGACCCACTTACATTTGCTTTGCCTCTTCTATGTTTTGTAATTTTAATTAATATAAAATAAACAATGATTAGTGAAGCTATTAATAAAATATTGATCCAATTTTATTTGAATAAAGAGGATGTAAACACTTGAGTATACCTCAATCCACTTTAAAATTGTTCAACCCATTTGATTTGTTTCTGTTTATTCAAACTTCCTAATTTTATCATTTTCAGCTAGCAATAAATCGTTGTCCAAATCAAACCATTTTCACATAAATAATTTGCAATTTCTTCTCGATTCTTGATCTGTTTGCACTAGGACGACGGAACTGCTCGCGTATATGTTGTTGGAGCTCGTGGTGCTGCTGGTTTGGTATTAACTGTTGGAAGTGAAGTCTTTGAGGAATCAGGGAGATCACTTGTCCGTGGAACATTAGATTATCTGCAAGGTCTCAAAGTATGGAATTTGTTGATTAATTACATTTGTCTACACTTAAGCGTGCTAATTAAATTTATGGTTTTAGTTACGGCTTATGAATAAAATTTTATTGTTTTGAAGATGCTTGGAGTCAAGAGAATTGAACGTGTTCTACCAACAGGAACTCCATTAACTGTAGTTGGTGAGGTATGGTGCTTTTATGTCAGTGAGAAACTCTTCTTTTTTGGTTAACTTGTATACTATATTACGAGGGGGAAATGTGAAGGACAGATATAGCCTATAGGTCTAGACAGGTGATTTTGGTAAGGGAATGGCCTGGTTGATTCGAAACACTTTTTTATATATCATTAGTAATGCATCAAATATGATCACAAAAGTTTTACTACTATAGTTGTTACCTCTACTAGAATAAAAATTATGTTACGTCTTTAATTATTAACTTAGTTTGACCCGTTTAGATAATTGGTTACACCGTTGTGTTTGGATCATATGTATTCAACTTAGAGTTCAAGTTTTGACATAATTAAGTAATTGGATTGGGTTATACAAAGCCACTGATCTGACAGGAATGACCACTTTTAGTTAAAATAAATGATAGCCTTAATCAACGGTCAACCCATTCATTAGTAAATGGGTCAAACGTGCCAACTCTAGTGTAGTCATGTGGCTGCGAGCCGTAAACTAAATAAAAAAAAACCCTTTAAGTGCTTTGTGAATATATGTAAGTGGATGAAGGGACATAATACAAATTAAATCGCTATTCTATGTAATAAACCCAAATAAATATTCAACAAAATTGCTCATAAATCGATGACAACATTGCTCTTGTAGAGCACTTGCGCTGCAACTAATTCAAGAGTTTGTCAAACTTGGATAAAATGAAATACGAGCAGTAGCGGCTTCAACCTTCTATATTTGAATTTGGCTTACAATACTGCCCCTTTATTGTTAATACCGATTCTAACTTCAAATCTGAATATGCTAATTTTTATTTTGATGAGATGTGATGTTATTGTTAATATTTTTAGTTCTGTTCTAAGTCTAGAACTTCATTTCATGTTTTCTCCTAAAATACAGGCTATTAAAGATGATATTGGAACTGTTCGGATCCAGCGACCCCTCAAAGGCCCATTTTATGTGTCTCATAAAAACATCGATCAACTCATTGCAAATCTCGGGAAATGGGCGAGGTTATCTACTATCAGTTAAAGTGAATTTAATTCGTTTCATGGAATCATGCACATGTTTGCCTACTGGTTTATATATTGCTTTATCCTTCTTCATAGATATGGCAATTTTAACCCATTTAGTTAATTTGGTTGTTCCATTTCAAATCTGAGAAGTTTTTTTAGCTAAAAGGGGGGTCAAATGGGTTAAACAAACCACTCAAAGTCTATTATTGATGCATACATCTCCCAAGTTAGTTAAATTAGAAGGTTTATTATTTATTATTCTAATCATTACCAACATATTTTTCAATAAAATTAGTAGTTGATAAAAAAATGTTTGCAAGTCAACTCAACCTGACTTGGCACACATCGATCCACATTAAAAGAGGCTGTTTGAACCCAAGCCTGTTAAGACCCGTTACCCAACCACCTGACCATCCAAATCTGTTTCATTCACATGAAGCTATTTTATCATTTTTTTATAGCATCGCCATTTTGTTCCTACATCTTACTACTGAATATTGATCTCTTCAGGTGGTACAAATATGCTTCAATGGGTTTTGCTGCATTTGGGTTTTATTTACTTGCTAAGCAAGCTTTCCAATACATAATGGAAAGAAAACGTTACTGGGAAATCAAGAAAAGGTAGTTAATTCACAATCATTGTTCAATATAACAACTTGGATGCTTGTTTGATTTATGCCTCTAAGTTAGGACAATTTAGTCAGCACATGACTACAAACAAAACAAACATACTAACAAACAAAAATTCCCACTCGTACAATAGGGTCTGGGGAGGGTGGGAGGGGAATTTTTTACCTCTATTCCATGAGTATTGTCACCACATGAATGACAAGGTTAATATAACAATTTAATATAGACTTAATTTTAAAATATGAGAAGTCTTGAAACGAGAGGCCTAATGCTTTATAATGTAGTATGTGTGTGTATATATAAACCAGAAGTGTTGTTCATCTTTTGTTTTTGAGATGAAATGAATTTTTTATGGACCAAATTTATTTTGCAGAGTTCTTGATGCTGCAGCCAAAAGAACTCCAGACAACGAAGGTCAGTTGCGCTTTTTTAGATTAAATAGTTTAGTTTCATCGGTACATTTTTTTATGTCCTAATGACCACCCCTCAACGCACACAAACAAACTTCAGGTTCAAATGGTAAAGCAGAAAATGGAGCCCATGGCACCCGAAAGGATGGACAAATGCCTGATATATGTGTTATATGCCTTGAGCAGGAGTACAATTCTGTTTTTGTCCCGTAAGTTTTCTAGAAGCGTCCCTTCTTTCAATCATTCAAGTCTTCAAGCTAAAAGAAATGGGGCAGATGGTCTAAGAGTAAACTGTAAACATTTAAAAAGAAAGCGAATAAGCCTTATTGTTTTTTTTATTAGGGTTATACAGGGTGTTTGGATTTGCATTTCAAAAAGTTATTTCTGGAGTTGAATAATCAGAATTATGTAATCGGTTTTTAATGAAATGGACGGTAGAATATAGTGTTTGGATGTGCTTTCACAATCAGATGTTTGAGTGTTTGACAAATTATCAAATAATCATATCCAAAATGCGAATCCAAACACCCCTTTATTTTAATCTCCCAAAATGAGTACTCAAAGTTTTGTTATTGAACATTTGTTAACCTTTTCTTGTTTACTAGTATATACAAAACAGATTATAGACCCCACAACTAGCCAAAATAATAACTTAAATTAATTTATATAACAAACAAATATCCAATAAATCCCACAAGATTAGGGTCGGGGGAAGAGAGAGAGAGAGAGAGAGGGGGGGGGGGGGTTGTAACCTTACCTCTGTCTCATAGGAAGAGAGACTGTTTTGAGAGAGACCCCTCAAAGAGCAAAACGAACCATACAAGACAAAAATCGATAACACACACAAACAACACATATACACACAAAAAATTCCATCGTTGCGGAAGATAGCATAACATGAAGGCATAATCAAACAAATAAAAAAACTAATGTATATCACATTCCACAGTCCACCTATAGTTGCACGCACCCTTAAGGCTAAAGGCACACCTATAAGTAAATGTATACTTATAAACTACTGTCACACCTATTAGTAAGGCTTACCTATGACTACTAACTATAGGCACACTTAGAGCTAAAGGCACACCTAATAATAAATACAACCTAAGTGAAAGATAGCTACCACTATGGGCAACCTAAAGGCATCCTAATCTATACACCCTTAAGGCAAAATTAATAGATAAAGTAAAAAATATTCTTCATTATTGGTAAAATAAGCAAAAGATGCATTCATTTGCATTTTGGGGCCAATATTCTTCATTCTTTTGCGTCACCTATTAAAACATGTTATCTACGCTACAGCATAAAAATCATTTCTAACAGAATAAATGTGCACTGGTTTTCAGGTGTGGTCATATGTGCTGCTGCGTGACATGTTCGTCACACTTGACAAGCTGTCCACTATGTCGAAGTCGAATCGCGCAGGTGGTGAAGACCTTCCGTCACTGAGAAATTGTCTGTTTGTCAATGGTCAAATTCAAAATCAATACTTTTGTTGACCATGTATCTGAGACACGGTCTTGTGAGTTTTAGCGATCCTATCTTTTTCAACAAACATTACCGGTGAACCCGGTTAACATTTAGCATTACTTGTATATTAGAAGTTGCATTTCCATCTTTTCAGATTCTTCTTTACCCAAAGTTGTAAATATATACTTCCATAAAGCAACTTTAGTATTCTCGTTGTTAATAAGCGACTGTGTTATAGGTCAATAAAGAATATGTAGGTTGCTTGATTTGATGAGGTTTTTTGGGTATCTTTTGAAGAGATGGGTGTGACCTCAAGAACCATGCATACCACTAGGGTAGCAAAACGGGCCGATTATATAGAAGTGCCGAAACCTTTATTTTCATCTCAAACCGGCTTCGATTTGGTCAAAGAAACTGCTTTTTGGTGGAATTGATACGGGTTAGGAACAGGTTTTTGGAGGGGGAAGTGATTGCCTCTCTTCCAGTTTTTGAACCGCTACCGACCTGTTCAGCTTGGGTTATACTTGTTTTAGTCGGGTTTAAATGAGGAAGTTATGCACTGTTTATAAACCGACAGTTCGGGTCCAATCATAACCGAATCTGATTTTGATCGGTTTTTCGATTCCAATTCAGGAACCAACTTTTAACACCTCTACGATTATTTGTTAGAGCAGGTTTGGTTGGTTTGGTACGGGTGATTTGTTAGAGCAGGTTAAAATAATACGGGTCGGGTTGGACCAATCTTGAAACAGGCTTTTAGTTTAATCTGAACATGATAATTATGTAAACCTTATTTAATAAAATAATTTTGAAGGTTTTATGATTTACCTTTTGATCATCTCAACTTGTTTGAGTTATTTGTTGTTTGGAATTTGACTCAAATAAGTAAATAACCACATCTATATTCTATACATCTCTGTGTTTATAGATCTCCATGTCAAAACATGAAAATTGGATTGTCATTCCATATAAGTGGAGTGACCATAAGCTATCAATAAAATATTTATTCTATAAGAATAATAATTAAATAAATTTAAAGTACGTTCTGAAAGAGTTGAGTGTGACACATGATAACTTTTAACATTTCCACAAGTAATATTATTTATTCCAAAAGTAATGATTACCATGTTATTTATTTGGTATACTCAAAAAGTCGCAACTATATATTAGAGAATATATACTTACCATATTGTTTACATGGTTATTATTTTAAGGACAAGTTAAAACTTTGTGATGACATCTCATGCTTGATTAGATACAAAGTTATAGAGTTTAGTTAAGTATATTTAGAACATGATGTAAACCAAAACACTGTATACTAGCATTTTTCAAAATTCCAGATGACTATTTTATTATTTTATATTTGATTTCAAAAAGGTAAACTTGTTAAAAAAGATGTTCAAAGGACCAAGTGGGTTAAAGTCATAAATGTCTTCTATGCTTAAACCTTTTAAAATTTTTATTATTTATAGCACGATTTTATCACATACAGCTGATGATATTATTGTTTCAGATTATCGGCTTAAATATGTAAACCTAAATAAAACTCATATGTTTATTTGTATCCTCTCATGTCAGACAGACTCAAAATTATGTTGTGTAAGTGTTTCCATTGACATGTTTAATATTTATTTGCGATATAAGTTAATAACATGTTAAGCAATCAATCACTCCCACTCAAATGAACATTTTTTTATAATTGTTTCTTTTTTAATTTTCCTCATCTCATTATGAATGATAAACTTGGTTTTATATATTTAGCTTGAGGTTAAACGAAACGAATGGAAAGGATCGAATAATAAGTAGCTATAAGAAATTAATAAAATTGTTGGAAACAAAGACTCCAAGAGATTAATTGCAATGCGAAAAAAAAATATGAATAGTGAGAGGAAATATTAAAACTAATATATCAAACTTTAAATTTTAACAATTTTTTTTAAATAACCAACTCTAAGTCTAAAATCTAAATATGAACATTTTACAAAACCTTACACTTAAACTGGTTAACGGGTACCATTTGTTAAATGTTATGTTCGGATTGACCTATTTAATAAACAAGTCATATTTGTTGACCCAAACCGGTTTTTGTTTGTATCATGTTTTTATTAGTAATCGCCATATAAACACATCCATTATTTAAAAAATTCAAAACCCATACAATTGTTTACGGGTTATTTCAACCCGTAGGATAAACTAACATGTTTGGGTAGGTTACCCAACATGCTTTAATTGCTTTCCTTTGCCACGACTACTAGTATTCATATTTATTGACACCAACCTGATTGGACCAAAGTTTCGAACTCACTTATTTATTTATTTTTATAATCTCATTTACCGATTCATTACTTATTTATTTATTTATTTATTTTTATAACCGTAGCTGCCAACCATTGGCCACCAACGACGCCAACCACTGGAGCGTCCGCCGCCGCCAACCACCACCACCACCAGCCATCACCACCGTAACCGCTTTTACATTTCATAATTTCGTGTTTTCCTACCTAACAAACAACACAAAGTAATGATTTTTTACATTCTTAAAAGATAATCAAACAAGACAATGAAATGTAATGGTTTATTTCATTATCTCATCCATCATATTCCTTCATTCATTCCATTACTTCGTCCATCCATTACATCATATCAAACAATTAATGATATAGATTTGTTATTTATTAAGTAACTAAACCCATGTAATACACGGGTTTAATCATTAAAATTGTTTTTGATTAAAAATATTCGCAAGGTCATAATATTATTGTTAATACTTTGTATATCGTTTTTAACTTTTTAAACTCATCTATATCTAATATTAGTAGCTTTTATTTATCAATGCTCATAAGTCTAAATAATGTATAATATGATATTAAATAAAATTATAAATAATAACTTTAGATAATAAATAATTTATATTGAACATAAGAACATTCATAAATATGCGAAAACTTTTTTGTATACAAAATATGATATTCTGTTTGTAATTTTACTAGCATTGTCTAATATTAATAATTATAATTCATGTCTACTTGTAACTCGAGATAATGTGACATAGAGCTTGAATCGATGTCAGGGACCAAACATGCAATACTTACATAAAAGTTTGGACTATCTTTATAATTTTAAAGTTTGGGTGACCAAACATGTAATTTGATTAAACCAGAGGGACCATTTATGTAACTTTCTCTTTTTGTTGACCAAAAACATAAATTAGTTTCATGCTTACATCAATTAAAACTAAATTAAATTTCATGCTTTCATAAACAAAAACACAAATCTATAAATTGATGTAAAAAAACCAAAATATTGAAATTTATCTTGACATCAAAATCGAAATCCTTGAATCATACGGACCACTTCTACTATTGCAATCGAGATTTGAATACATGAGCATAGAATTGAAACTTTACAGAATAGCTGTTGTGATTTAGAATTTAGTGTGTGAACGATATAATATAGATCAATGAAGACGTAAAAAGATCGGTGAGTTGAACTTGAAACATAACGTGATCGGGGCAAATCGAAACCATGATATGCTTATAAATTGAAAATGATATGAAATGGTTCATCTTTCCATTTGAAAACCAATATCATGATTTGGGGAAATCGAAACCCTGAATTGATTATTTGAGACCATTGATTTGATGAAATATCTAAAATTGATTAGGAATAAAGACGTCTATGTGGTTTCTTCTTATTTGCATAGGGCGAGTGAATTAGGAAACCTTTAATTGTTTGTTTTAATAAGCAAGAATCCTGTAACATTCGCCATTTTTTTTCCCAAGTTAAAACCCGAACCCATTTCTTTTTATTTATAATAATTGTAATGGATCAAATGCATTAAATGTGCAATTTATATTGTGAATTATTCATTTATTAAACATCTAAATAACTTGTAATAATTTATAAATACTTCGATATAACTATAAAGATTTATTAAAATTTATTAAGTCATAAAATAAATTTTAATAAACTTATAAAGCTTTATTAGTAATTATGAATTTTAATTATTGAAAATAAATAATCAAATTATAAAGTTTACAAGCTTTATAAAAGTTATAAAGATTAATAAATAATTAATTTGATTTATTATTCAAATTAGTATTATAAGTCTAGGGTTTCTTTTGTAATTTCTAAAACTTAATTTAAAAGTTGTTACATGAAATAATAAAGAGTTGATTGTTCAGGGACCAAATTGTAAAAGAAAAACCCAAACCACCCCCTGTGTTCCCCGTCGGCCTCTTCTCTCCGGCCACCGCCTCCGGCGACCACCAAGCACCAAAAAGACTCGGTTAAAACGCAATTAAACCACATAGTAATCATCTGAATCGGTTTTGAACTTTAAACCTCATCAATTCGAACAAACCATAAGCTCCATCCATTTAAACTTGAAACCGAAACCTGTATTCAAAGCGTGAAACCGTTCGACTCGAAACTGATCAAATCATGCCTTTATGATTGAGGGCAAATCACTAAAACAACACTCTTAAATTATTTTAACTCCCAATTACATCTGAAACATACGCAGACCTCGAGTTCATCGGTCTCGTATTCATCGACCTGCAACTATACGGTTACCTTCTTCTGGATCTTTTCAAGCCTAATTGATAGAGGGTTTTTGTTAATTATCATCCAAGGAAGCTTACTCTTCAAGCAATTGGGTTGCCACTAACAGAATTACCTTGAATCGAACTCTTCTCTGTCGCGACTCAACTTGATCTTAACACTATTCAATAGACACCGATACAGGTAATTAAACACACTCTCATACTCTAATTCACTTCGGGATTGAAAGCCCTAATGTTAATTTCGTTAACAATCACGAATTGATCATCAATTTGATGACAAACGATTCTAGGGTTTATAAGGATTTGGGGAAATTATTTGAAAAATGATTTTAACAATTAATTTGCGTTTTAAGACAAGAGTCGGGCTTTGGCTCGATGGTTAACAACAAACACTTACACAGGCAGGTCAGGGGTTCGAACCCCTGCCCCTGCCATGTTTCTATTTTAGCAGCTTTCTTTTATTATTTGTATTAAATCAGAAAAACTATTAATATAATAATAAATCTGAATAAATATTTTTTGTTAACTAAAACATTTCAGAAATTATTAAGTAAATTTTAGTATTATAAAACTTATAACTTCTGAACTTTAATTACTTGTTAAACAATAAAAAGATTATAAAAATATTACTAAGTCATTTATATGATATAAATATATTATAGTCCAAACTTGGATTATTCTAAAACACTTAAAACCACATATTTCAAATACTTTAAATGTTTAAATGGTTATTTAAATAGTTAATTATAGTCTAACCATTTAACCATGTTATATCATATTAATAAATTCATCCATAATAAATTCATACCTACTCTTACTAATAAATAATTTCTTATTTTAAGGTTTTAGATATTGTAATACTTCTATAAAGATCATTTAAAGGTTTAAAAACTTTATAAAATGATTTAAATAATTATAAGTTATCCTACAAGTCATTTAAATATGTATTCAATAATCTTTATCAAATTTTAAATAGTTATTAATTTAATTATTTCTTTTCACACATTGTATTTACTCTTTATTAAAATTAAATCATTGAATCATTCATTATCATTCTTGGTTTTAAATATTACATATATATATATATATATATATTTTAATTATTAAACCAAAATGTAAACGATTCATTATTTTATTTAATTATTCAAACCCCCAAATTTACATTTGAAACCCTAGTTCACGTCTAATTGTTAATCTTATTATTGAACTTTAATCTTGTAATAAATACGTTTAGGTACCTTGTAAAAGAATTCGTTGGAACATCGTTTAATCCTTATTATCATCTTATACACATATACGTCAAGTGAGTATTTCTATACCCCTTTTTCATATTTTCACACTTTGGGGTGAAACATGTTACGTTATAATCATTGCACTTGTAAACGTTTGATTCTTGTAAACTTATGGCAATTTACTTGTGTGTTGTGATTAGTTGAACCTTATAGTCACCATGTAATGTCGAATATATGTACAATCATTAACTATTGCTAGCCTGGCGACGTCATAGATCTATGGGCCTGACAAGCCTGCTTGGTTGATCCAAGTACACTTAGCTAATCGTATATACTTATAAACGTTTGAGACTTGTAAAACTTTGTCAAGGTTTGATTGTGCATTCTGTCTTACATCCCTAGTTACTTTGTTCTCTAATTTACAACATGAATTGCCATATTTTATATGCTTATGTATTGAAAACTATGGAAATCTCACCAACATTATTGTTGATCTTTTATTTTTAACATGTTTCAAGAAATATTCAAGGTTGATCGACACTTTTGAAGTTTGTATACACATAGAAATGGACCTAGTTAAATAAATAATGAGCTTGTTATATTTCTTATGATGCTTGTTAATTTCTTTCTTTGAGACTTATGTTTGTAATGTTACCTTTGAAATTTATGAATAATATATTTGGATTTAATAATAGCGTTATGTGGCTGTGAACGATTTTAACTCTCACATCTCGACGATTCCGCTGTCAAGGTTGGGGTGTGACAGATTGGTATCAGAGCCCATAACTATAGGGATCTAGGTTATTAGAAATGATGACCTAGACTATAGCGTATGCATGAACCTTATAGAATCATATTTCTATTCTTGTAAAAATACATGGTTTGCATGCTACATAATGCTATGCCTTCTTACGTTCAACTTGATGCCTTAGCATAGGATTGCCTTATGTATGCTTAAACTTTGTTACCTGTCTCCCTAAACTTATCCTTGACTCTTTGATTCTCCCCGACAAATGAAACTTCCTAAACTTATTCTCGACGACATGTGGAATCTACACTTATTATCGTGGGTTTAATTTCTTAGACTCTATGTCTAATCTATGAAAATCTCATCAAGGTTTTGATTTCATGAACCTAAGAAATTTGTGTGACACATAAACACCTGTATTCTGGATTTCCTGCAAAAGGCCTTCGGGCTAAGACAAGCATATCGTATAAATCTCATTGCGAGACCAGTTATGCTTACCTGGGGATTTCTGGGATGAGTGATAAACTGTGGTCAACATACACAAGTTTCTACGGCAAATGGTTCAATTTACCTTACGTGTCAACGATTCCAAATGGTAATACGTTACCAAATGGAACCATCCGGTTTATATTTAAAAGATCAAAAATCCTTGATTCGTTGGACTGGTTTATCATCGAAACTCTAATATCTTCTCATTCCTATCTTACGGAATGTTCCCGTTAATATTGAACTCGTTATACTCCTCTATTCCTACGTTTAAACATCGTTATACGTTGTGCGCCTTACGTAACTATCCTTATACCTTGACTAACGTGAACATGGATCTTAATATATCCAAAGATATTGGTCGTCTAAACTGAATGTTTTTTTAAAACTTTAAATTGCTACTTAGGGTTTTCAAATGTCCTTAAAGTGTGTCCCATAACTGCAGTCATGCAATGCCGAAAGGTGGAATACCTGCATCTCGGGATACCTTATCTTGGCAAGGTATACACATAAATCTGATTCAACCATTGGATCCGTGTATCTGACCTGGAATTCATGAGATGGGTGTTCGCTTCTAGGTACGCGTGTCTTCCGTAAAGTTATGGTTGACGTAACACTTTGAGAAGTAACGCATTCCCCTTTTATTTGGAACCGAACGTTTACATCTCATTGTTGTGTTGAATCATTTCCGTCATTGATCTTGTTTTCCTGACTTAAACCATTTAAGATTTGAGTACCTATCACGATTAACTCTGTTATCCCGAACTTCAACCTTAATCCCAGCAAGCATGATTTTCTCTTCCTGTTAATGTTACATTGATGTAATTTGAAGTTTCTAAATTTCTAGCCGATATTCTCTTCGTTTGCTAAGCCGAGCTTTGAAAAATCTTCTAACCGTTTTGCATTGTAAGCAATGCAAGAGTCCGCAAGTCAACTTATGACTAAGGACACTCGTATCTCCTAGATGATTCTATCTCATCAAAACAGGGTAACTCCCTTACTTTGGTGATGATTTTCCATTCGCGATTATTGTTCTTATGAAATTTATCATCAAGACAGAAGTGAACCTCTTACCTTGATAACCATTTCTCTTTCTTGTTCTTACGAATTCGCATTTTACCAGTGGAATTACCACCTTGAGATAGGAGTAAAATTTCGTATCTCGATGATGGTTTTCAATTTTTCTATTGTGTGTTTTATGAATTCCCATCCTTTAAATCGGGGTGATTTCCTTGTTTTGAGGACAGATTTCAATCATTTTCTTTCGGAACTCGTATTTCACGAATGAAATGACATCATCAAAATAGGATTGAATCCAGTACTTTGGTGATCAATGTCAATTCTCGATTGTTTTCTTGTTATTATGAAATTCAATCATCAAGATAGGCATGAAATCCATACCTTGATGATAATTTCACCCGTTTAAAATTTTATGGATGGTATTTTCCTCAAATGAAATGACCTCATCAAAGTAAGAAGTAAATTCTGTACTTTGATGAAGCTTTCATTTTGCTATATTTTATTTCTATAAAACTTCACCACTAAGATAGGAGAGATTATCCTTACCTTAATGGTAAGTTACCTCATTTTATTCCTGTGAATCCTTAACAATGGGTTAGGATCAAGCTCTCGTTTGGTAGTTAAGAGACATACTTTGGGAAATACACCACCAAGCTAGGAGTGATAACCACATCTTGGTGACTATTCCCATTCCTTGATCTCAAAATTACCAGGGTTTTAAGACTTCAATTGACAAGAAACACGTAATAACTTGAAGGGTGAACAACGTTTCTGATTTATTGATGATAGTGTTCCAGCCAGTCAAGCTAAAGCATGAATCTTGAACTCAAAAGAGATCGTTGTCACCCTAGCTCCAAGGCTGGAACATCCAAATTTTAAATCAATTTCTCTTCTCACGCTGTTATGTTTATGGAATCTTTTACTTCTTACTTATCGATTTTTCTTCGGGTTATCATCAACACTTAATGCACGGCGATAACTCTCCTAAAACGATCTTTCGTACAAGATGAAGTCATCATAAATCTATGTCATGTTTTTCTGGTTATACCGACGTACGGTTATGCTCACGGGTTTGATGGACCGCGTGTGCAAGCCGTACCTGGAAAACTATTTGTGATCGTCCTTATCATCGATATTCTGAATTATTTAAATTCTGATCCGATCATGAACGATATCTCTGTTCCATTCCTTACCCATAATTAAAAATGCAATACTCGTTATTTTGATTAATCTTTGAACTCCTAATCTCGAAAATCTCCAAACCTCTATCTTGATTGCGACTACAAGACTTGTTATTACATTCATTCCGATGTGGACATAGCTTGGGATATGTTCAAATTGCCTCGTATTTCCTGATGACATAATGACGTTTGGTGCATTATTGATCGATTGACTAGTTTAGCACATTTTATAACTCATGTGAGATAACGGTCGAGGAATTGACTCGTACTTACCTCAAGTAGTCGGTCAACGTGGTGTGTCGTTAAACATCGATCGTTAATTTTGATGATCGATCCACCTGCTGTTATTAGCAACGTCTCTAATCATCTTTGGGAACCCAAACTCAAAACCTCAGTCTATCGTATCATTCTTAATCCGACGGTTTGACCAAATGAACAATACGTATTCACAAGATACGCGTTAAGCTTGTGTCATTATATATAGTGGCACTTGGGATTCTTAAATTCCGTTGGTCAAACTTTTATACAATTACGAGACTTTTTCATTGTCTTCAAGACGTCACTTTATGACATAATTTCATTCTAGATGTTGAGAGTAGTGTGACTTATAAGTCCAATTTACCTCAGGAACTCATCATCGTTTTCTAACGTTTCATGTGTCAAATCTCAAGGATTTAGTTGCTGATAACTTTCGTATTTCATTGGAAGACTTTAAATTCGGAGGCATCTTGTAAATTCCATAAATCGCATAGTGAATCATCCCACCTGTAATCAAACGTCAATCACAGTCCGTTAGTACACTAATCTTTCATCATAAGTCTTCTGTTCGTTTAACTTTCATTCCTAATTTCGGGACGAAATTCTTAAAAGTTGGGGAGACTGTAACATCGTCATTTTTTTTTCCAAGTTAAAACCCGAACCCGTTTTCTTTTTATTTATAATAATTGTAATGGATAAAATGTATTAAATGTGCAATTTATATTGTGAATTATTCATTTATTAAACATCTAAATAACTTGTAATAATTTATAAATACTTTTTATATAAAGTTATAAAGATTTATTAATCATTTTATGATAAATAATTAAATGGAAAAGTCTTATTAAAATTTATTAAGTTATAAAATAAATTTTAATAAACTTATAAAGCTTTATTAGTAATTATGAATTTTAATTATTAAGTGAAAATAAATAATCAAATTATAAAGTTTACAAGCTTTATAAAAGTTATAAAGATTAATAAATAATTAATTTGATTTATTATTCAAATTAGTATTATAAGTTTAGGGTTTCTTTTGTAATTTCTGAAATGTTATATGAAATAATAAAGAGTTGACTGTTCAGGGACCAAATTGTAAAAGAAAAACCCAAACCACCCCCTGTGTCCCCGTCGGCCTCTTTGTCTCCGGCCACCGCCTCCGGCGACCACCAAGCACCAAAAAGACTCGGTTAAAACGCAATTAAACCACATAGTAATCATCTGAATCGGTTTCGAACTTTAAACCTCATCAATTTGAACAAACCATAAGCTCCATCCATTTAAACTTGAAACCGAAACCTGTATTCAAAGCGTGAAACCGTTCGACTCAAAACTGATCAAATCATGCCTTTATGATTGAGGAAAAATCACTAGAACAACACTCTTAAATTATTTTAACTCCCAATTGCATCTGAAACATACGCAGACCTCGAGTTCATCGGTCTCGTATTCATCGACCTGCAACTATACGGTTTCCTTCTTCTGGATCTTTTCAAGCCCAATTGATAGATGGTTTTTGTTAATTATCATCCAAGGAAGCTTACTCTTCAAGTAATTGGGTTGCCACTAACAAAATTACCTTGAATCGAACTCTTCTCTGTCGCGACTCAACTTGATCTTAACACTATTCAATAGACACCGATACAGGTAATTAAACACACTCTCATACTCTAATTCACTTGAGGATTGAAAGCCCTAATGTTAATTTCATTAACAATCACGAATTGATCATCAATTTGATGA